>CADWAE010000468.1:3000000-3486276 GCA_902982915.1 Phalloptychus januarius | reverse complement strand
GCTGTCCTTGGTGTCTCCTCTGTGGTTGGCTCTGCTGCATGAAGATGCTCCCACTGCGCACAGAAAGGACTGCTAATATATTTCTATGTTCTCCCACAGACAAAGACAGGAGAGATAATTGTTTGGCTGGTTCAGAAGGAGCAATCTTTTAAAATGTACCGTATAGCATCTGCTTATTTTTCAAATGGTGCAAGTAACCAGGAAATAAGAATGTATTTGTTTTCCGTAAGAAAGTAGGCTTGGAGTCAGAACATATCCTCCTCTGTCTCTTATTCTGAAAGTGAAAAAGATCAATAAAAACATGTAAATGTGAAAGTATTCTGGGAGCTGAGTGTTAGCTTCTCCCTCCCAGACTTTTTTTTTTCTTGCAGAAAGTCTAGGAACAACATTCAGCTTTGATAAAGCCTTTAGTTCTGTGTGTGTGGTGCTCTGGACGATGGTGATTAGGCAGAACATCCAGCTGAGGTTGTTGGGACAGGAGCCAGGAACAACCATGGAGAACAGCTTCTTCCTTTCCACAGAACTATGAGGCATCAGGGAGATCAGGGTGTTTTCTCTGTTCTTCTCCAGGTTACAGGTCCAACCACAGAGATCACTGTTTTCCAACAGGAACTCATCACACTGTTCATTCACGATCTTGCATTGGCATTTGAAATATTTCACATAATTTCATAAAATGGATCTTCCCACATCAGAGTAAGCATGTGTAGCAAATCCATTCAATGCCCTTTGACATCACCTTATTAATCTTGCTGATTGCTGAGACTCTTTTGTCCAGGCTTAAACTACATTCAAAAAATAACTTTGAAGCAGTTATTACTTTTCATTCATTCCTGCATTAACAACCTTATGTAACATTCTATTCATAAATTTAGTGTTTTTATTAGCTTTAAGTGGAAAATCACCATAAATAGCAGCAATAAAATAAAAATGTGTGTGTGAAATTATGTGTTTCACTTAGTGAATTTAGTTACTGAAATAAACTTTAAAGAATATTATAATTTATTAAATATGATTGTATGTGATTCCAAGACAAAAAAAAGGACAACATTGATTTATTTGGACATGTCAAAGAATTCTGTCACATGAGAAGTTCCACCTACACAAATCATGTTCAGCACATTACTTAGTCTCATGTTGTGCTATTATTTCTCAATCTTTGAGTTTTGGATGTAACATCTGACTCCTCCATGGTTTGATCTGTGAAGAGGAACTATGTGTTCACCAGCTCATGCCATTGACAGTTTCCTGACTCCATTAGGCATTGACATCATCTATCAACTTCTAAGACAGACAATATTTCCTTTTTTTTCCTGAGGAGTTGACAGCAGTGTTTAGGACTGTGAATCATGTTTGTGTATACACTGCTTACACTGACTACCGCCTACACAAGGATGATTGACACTTGTACAAAGTCAGGACCGCTGGCTGTTGCATCTGGAATGGAAGAGAAACAAATTATTGTTACAGAAAAACTAGCCTGCGCCTTCAGGCAGGCTCCATTGTGGAGAAGAGCTTCACTGCAGCAGAGAGCAGGGAGGAGGCTGTGAGCAGCACAAGAGCCCGATTCACAGCACTAAGACCCTCCTCCTGGTTTTGATTGGTTGTTTCTGACCAGGAGCAGTTTATTTCTGCAAATGGCAGTAGGACCACAGGAAGAAGACGGAGGAGCTCAGGTTTTTCACAAATTATCTGTGTCATATTCCACTGTCATTTTCATGGTGACAGTTTTAACAAATGTAAAAAACTGATTTTTATAAGTTAGTGCAGCGAAGTAACTTGTGTGGAAAGTATTTTCAACACTTCCACACTGTAACTTACAGCATTTGTTATCATTGTATTCTCTGCCTAAAGTTACATGAGCTGAGCTGGTGGCATCATATTCTAACAGACTTCAGGCTGTAATGGCTGCCAAAGGTGGATTAACCAGGTATTAAGCAAAGGCTGTGAATACTTATAAATGTGATTTCCCCGTCTTCTATTTTTAATACATTTTCAAAAAAAGCCCCAGCCTGTTTTTCATAATGGGGTATTTCTTTGTGGAATTTTGAGGAAAGAGATTAGTTTAATATAAATTGGGATGTGTCAGGAGCATAAGAACTGAAATTCTTCCACTATTTTCCAGATGTGCTGAAGACAGGTTTGTTTTTCACATTGGCTAAAAGAAAAGTCATATCAGAACTTTAAGGCTATCTTACATTATGACATGTTGATGAAAGAAAATCTTAAACAAATTTTAAATTTTGGATGCTAAAATAAACATTTAATTGTTTTGCATTACACCAAATGTGTTTTGTTAAAATTTTAAAAAGGACTGAATATTTTATTCACACACACACGCAAGCACCCACACATACTGTTCAGCTGTTTATACAGTTAGTGGAGGGTTTTAGAGGATGAATGCAGTGTGATTTTCCTTCCGTAGCTTATTTTCACTCAGACCTTTCCTTCTAGAAATCATTCATGCTCTGTTTAAATGATGCAGCTCATGCTACACCAGTCTGACTTAAGCACAAGCTGTTAGTGCATGCAGACGGGTCACTGCTGGGTCACTGCACTGATTGAAAATTAAATGGCTAAACATTTAAATCATTGACTTACTGATTAAATGTTGGCTGATTGTGATTCATCACATTTCTTTTTAACATCTTTTGTCATTAGTGTTAAAATTATGCCAACATGTTCAAAGACACTATGCATGCATTGTATGTATCTGCACAGTTCAGCCCATTATTATTCCCACTAGGCAAAAAAAAAAAAAAATCCCTTGGGACTGTCTTTGTGGTGTTTAAAAGCTAACCAAACTGTTTCAAGGACAGTTTTTACATTCCAAAGATTCAACATTTGCTTTTTGAAATGGAATTTCCAGCTTCTCTTTCTGGTGCATGTCGTCGACCGCATTGCTAACTCAACGTCCCACTAGTGGGTCCAGGCTGGGTATAGCACCACACCCAAACCAAACCTTCTCAAGCCAGAGGTGACAGATTTTGTTTTCACTAATTATCACCCAGAACATAGTGATAGTGGTGTTCCAAAGTGGCGCAGTTGGTAGAGCTGTTGCCTTGCAGCAAGAAGGTTCTGGGTTTGATTCCTGGCCCGGGGTCTTTCAGCATGGAATTTGTATGTTCTCCCTATGCATGGTGGGTTCTCTCAAGTACTCTGGCTTCCTCCCACAGTTCAAAAAACATGACTGTCAGGTTGATTGGTCTCTCTAAGTGCTCACTAGGTGTGAATTTGTCCTGTGTGTCTCTGTGTTGCCCCGTGACAGACTGGGGACCTGTTCAGGGTGAACCCCGCTTCTCGCCTGAAATCTTCGCTGGAGATAGGCACCAGCACCCCACTAGGGACAAGGGTGTACAGAAAATGGATGGATGGATAGTTTTTTTATGCATGTTAAAGCATCCTATTGCTTTAATGTCTTATTACTTATGTTAAAACAATAAGATGCTTTAACATAAGCATCTTATTGCCTCCAAACAGTAACATTCAAAAATGTGCTGCTCTTAATTAAATAAGGCCTTAAGCAAAGCAACCAATGAATTTTGCTTTCATTAAAACCAAAGAGAAAAAGCAAGAGTTCTGACCTTCCTCTTTGGAGCTACACTAAGTGCAGCAAGATGTGAAGTGTGGGAGGTGATAAATATGGAGAAGGTAAATAATTGCATTCTTGCCTGGATTTTAGAGCTTGTTATTTGAATAAGACAGCTGTAAGTAAGGGGAAGTTTAGAAAAGTCTGCACAGACTGAACTTTTCCCATTTTTACCATATGATCACTAAACTAAATCATCCATCATGAGTTGCCTATGTGCAAATGTCATTTCTTCTGCTTCAAGCTGTTTGTCTTCTGCATCATAATGTCACTGACTGAACCGGACCTGTTCCATGCAGACAAGCAGACCTCTGAAAGCCCAGAACAGATCCTGCTAAACGTTTTTCGTCATATTGTTTTGAGTGCATATATGTTATTCCCATCATTTAAAAAGCCTGTGTAGGAATAATATGATAGTATTTCAAAGGTTAATGTTTTTTTATGCTATTTCTGGCAGACGGAAAGTGCACAGTTCATCAGAAATGAGTAAGACGCATCAAGCTGAACATGTAAACAGCTCATAAAGCCTCCCACATGGCTCTCTGCAGCTACATCAGGGGCCAAAAATATGACACCAGGATGAGATGAGGCTGCTGGGGAGGCATTGATAGGCTTTTAAAGGTGCAGCAGGTGGGCAACTATCAGCGGGATACTTGTACCTGTTTATTTTAAAAGCAGAATGGCTCTTTCCTTGGGATTTGAATATAGAGTGTCTATTTTTGTTTTGCTGTCTTTTTATACATACAGAGTGTGTTGTAGCCTGAAATCAGCATTATATTAGAAATGACTGGGTCGTGCTGGTAATAAACAGCTTCTTTTAGACTCTAAAACACTGTGACTATGAGTAGCAGTGGTGTGACTCTGTCAATACAGATGTATAATAATCTGCGTTAAAAACAATAATCCTCACACAAAGGAGAAGGAAAAGCACATCAGCAACATGACAATCTGATTGGCCATTAACATGGTGAAAGAGGCAGAAGAGACACTGAAAGAAAATTAAATGCAAAATAAAAAAGGTTTGATGTAAATGTTTCAATAAGATCTAGTTTCAATATGAGTGTGCTATATTTGTCACTGATCATTTGCCTAATCACACTAACAGAAAGAAGACCATTGAATATCAACTGTACATGAAACATAATGTGGCTGTAACACGGGTTAGACTGAGACCAAAAATGAATCAAACATGTTACATATTAGGATCAAGTTTGCAGCTGTAAAAGTCAGCATCCTATTCCTAGATGTTCTGATCAAGTCCAAGATGTTGCTCCAAGATCCAAACTAGAGATGACATGGTGGTGTTGGATAAATGTAAATATTATTTTATGCCATCTGTCTAATTGTTGATAGTTATAAGAAATGTTTGTGTACTGTTTAGTTGCATGACTCTGAGTTTAAGGAAAGGAGAACGAGTGGAAAATAACTGGCCGAGGGGGGCAGGCTGAAAACTGTCTGAAGAGGAAGCTGTAGATCATTGTGTAGCAGGTACAGATTCCAGAGAAGAACATGAGAAGATGGTCATTCTTCTATAACTATATATGGAGATGTTTTTTGTGTGTTCTACGGCTGGTTTTTACCCCTCCCTTTAGCAGTTGACCGTGTCATGTAACTAGGGCGTTCCTATTTTTAATAAAAAGTGTGGAGATCGGAGATGTTTTCAGAGTAGTTTGGGGCATGTAACTGAAATACATCTCCAAGCTCCTCTCCTCGCGAGTTTGAAATTAATACTCTTGTCTCTGTTGTCTCTTTGCAGCATGTGTGTTAAAAATGTTTGGGGTTTAAACCTAACAGGTGGTGACGGTGGTAGTTCGTCCTGTAATTGGTGGGTTGCCGGTTTGATGCCCGCCCTGTCCACCTCTGTTGTTATGTCCTTAACATTTCACCCACCTTGCCTGATAATGGTGGAACAAGGCTCAGAAAATCCTCCGAAGTTTTTACCTTATTAATACAAAAGTTACTCTAATCATAACATTTGTTGTCATTCCGGAAATATTACGAGTTTCATTTATTAATTTCTACTGTCAACAAAAGCCCAACATATTATATAGTATGTGGGTAACAGCCAGACACTGTGATTGCTGCTGATAAAACCTTGATGTCTTCAGCTTCTAGATTCAGCATGAAAACAATAACTTTCTGTTTCAGACTAGAATTGAAGATGACAGCCTATGCTGCAACCTGAAGAGAGACAAAATGGTTGTACTATCACATATGAGGGTCACAGATACCACAGAGCACAGCAGTCATACAGGGATTGGATGGGAACCTGTTCCACAACTATAGACTAGTAACTGGTGGTGAACAGGGAAACAAAGAATGTTTCCTCCTGTGGAGCGATTTTGTTTTCCAAATTTCTTAAAAACAGAAAAACAAGAAGTCACATTCACCATTCACAGAAGTAATTGAGCTATTTTCCCTGATCCTCCCAGTGATGTTTGTACAACTTACATGGAGTTCACCTGTTACAAATTCAGTTGATTGGACTTGATTTGGAAAGGCACACAACCTTTCTCTAAGTTCCTCTGAATCGTTGTGCTTGTGACCTTCACTCACTGTTCTGACTGCCAGTTACTACAGAAATGTTTGTTTCACTCTCACCATCCTAATTTCTACCCATTTATTATCAAGAAGCTACCAATTTAGTTGCATAACTACACAGCTCATACAGTTTGGTTTCTTTTTTCCCTTTTATTTAACACAATAAAATAGTTTAGAGATACACTAAAAAAGATTAGAATAGAGGCTCTAAAGATGATTCGCTGGTATCTATGAACATAGATAGATTTGGTAAACATTGCTTTTACCAAATGGAATATGAATTTCATGAGCCTGACAAATGTGCTGATCATTAGACGAAAGCTGAGTTAATACAATTCTCCCAAATATAGAGGATGTGGAAGGATTATGCTAACTTTTATCTTCAGGTCAAGGCTATTAAAGAAAAACTAAATAACACAATAAACACCTTACAGCCTGAGTGATCTGCTACTATGAAATAAAATAAACATATTTATACCGCCATAACCTAGAATTCTTGTTGTCTTTTTTTTAATGCATATACAAATGCATATACATTTCCTTGTTATCATTTCTTCTATTTCTTCTAAACATATGCATAAACATAAAGCATATATTTATGCTTCATGTCCATATAAGGGCAGCACGTGAAACCCAAGTCAAACTCTTGATTTGTACAGACAAACTTGGTGAATAAAGCTGATTCTGACAGATCATAAACTGTGATGTATTCTTTCCAGGTTATAAAAAAGTGCTTTGATAGTTGTGAACCACATCAAATGTCCTTAACATTGATGTTCTTAGCTGTTTTTATCATCCTGGTGGTGTCACAGAGTTAATCAATGCTTCAAACATTCCAAGGACAGATTCTGTCTTACTCTTACATGACCAGAGGGGAAAGGAATACTGATATAAAAAAAAGCGTCACATGCATTTACTGGCTTAATGAGTTGCACATGAGAATCTGCTGTTGTTGTATTAGTCCAGCAGTGTGTCTTCCTTCATCACATTTAGTGATGATAGTTTTTTTAAAAAGCTGCCTCATCTCATAGGGGAAGCAAAGTGGGTTGTGATAGAGGGAGAAGGATGAGACTGGAATTTGAACCTGTGACGGCCACATGGAGGCCTGAGGGCTCTGGGTATGGGGCCCACGCTCGTCCCTGGGCCGTCACTGTGTCCCAATAAAATCCGGCGCCGCTTGGGAATTAAACCCGGGTCAGAAGACTGAGAATCTTGCATAACGACACTACACCAGTGGTGCTGGTGTTAGTTGACTAAAGGAGCAATTATTGCTAGTTAACCAAAGAGTGACTTAGTTGATGTCAACAACCATTCTCAGATGGTGAGACTAAAACTTACTTCTCTCAGAATGACATGCAGTTCTGGAGAGTTTAATATAAATATTAACATTGTTTTGAATGTATTTACTATTGATATTTTCCACATTTCTACCACATTTCTATTGTTATTGTTTTATTGCTGGAAGTATTTTTGTGTATTTTTCTGGAAAATGTTAAAACTCTGCTCATGTCAGCACTAGCCAGACCATTTCTTTCCTCAATTCTCATCTCCCTTCTCAGCTCTATCCCGGCTTTCTGCCATTGAAGTGATTTCCTCTGGTAGAATTCCTACCGGGCCAATCAGTGAACAGAAGAAGTGTTAAAGGTGACGTTGATTTTCTGTTATCTGCCTCTAGTCTAAGTATTTGCAACAAAGCGATCAGTCCAGATATTTAGGTGACATTAAGAGCTGCTTTATTAGGATTGGCATTTCACTCTTTGGAATGAAAGATGGTTTTTCACAAGCAATTTCCAGTAAGCTTCATAGCGTCAAACTAATGAACTACATGTGTCGTGGCAAAACGTTAGCAATCAGATAACATGTAATGTTTCAGCAGAGACCACCACTTAAAGAAGTAATTGTTTCTCAGAAGCTGAGAGTCTAGACCCTCAAAGCATGGAACAAGAATCTGGTTTTTATCAGGATATGTCAGTGTTAGGATTCTGAACAAGTACCTGTAACATGTAAACAGGCCATTATTGGATTAGTTACTACATTAGGTTTATTTAATCTGAATACATTTCAATCCAACCAATGAATTTTGCACTAATAGACATGAGGGGAAAGTTAGAATAAAACTGAAACACAAGAGAAAACCTCGAGGTACTGGCGCCCCCTGCTGGGAACAGCCCTCCAGGTAGGACCCGCAGCTCCTGGCTCAACTCTGCCGTCTGGTGGAAACCTGCATCTCAGCAAAAACCAAACAAACACCAGATTAGATAATAAACTAGTTTTGGGTGTCACTAGTGTCTGAACACCCCACCAATGTTTTGTTGTTGTTAACAGTGACAGATGATGCATCTGCTCACAGTCAAATTTATTCCAACCTCATCAATCCAATATTAGACTTTGAGATGAAAGAAAATGTTCAATATCAGGATGATTTTCTCCTCGTCTCATGCAGTGTGGATCTGCACTGAGGTCAATTTAAATCTCGCAGAGCAAAAAAAAGAAACACCCTCTGAGTTTTATATTATATTGATTTTTGATCTGCTGAGAAGCATTACCACTCCATTCTCTCTACAGGTTGGTGGAAAGCTGACAGTCACTTCTCTCAATGTCTTCTAATCAGATTGTTATTACTTTTTTGAGTGTTTTCACACTTTTTATTGCTTTTGGGAAAAGTAGGACTAGAAAGACTCATTTGTTAGATTCAGACTGTGGTGGACTCTGAAGTAAATTGATTTATGTAAATGGTTTCTGTGAAACATAGAAACAAATGCTGTTATAGAGTATCTCATTGTTTTTAGATGATTTCAACAGAAAACTGTCATTTTTTCACTGACCGTGTCTCTCTACAGCTATACTTTCTTTTTTTGTTTTTACAACATAATTAGACGTCTATGATCACACTAAATATCTGGTACTGGTCTTTCCAATTGATCACAACAAGATCCAAATTAATATATATATTGATTCAAATGTTTTTTTTCCATGACAATAAATGTTTGGACCTTGAAACTGCATTTAGATGTCCCTCAAAATAGAAGATGCAAAACCGAAACAACAGCACACCTTTGTGTGCTGTTGTTTCGGTTTTCCATGCACACACAATTCAACATTCATATTTCTCGTAAATATTAAGTGGTTCTGAGGATCAGATCAATCAGATTCTCAAAGTGAGAAATGAAAAACATTTTCTTGAGACTCAGCTCCTGTTGGGTTGCAACTTTACAAATGCAGATTGACAATGCCTTTAAGAAACATATGCTGTTATTTTCATTTTTATGGAAACAATGAATGTTCAAATATATTGGGGCACATTCACACCAGCCCTGTGTAGTCCACTTTAATCCAACTCTAGTTTGATTGTCCAGAAGATTTGGTTTGTTTGTAGAGAAGTGAATAATTAAATTCTGGATAGGACCATAAAATTGAATTTTATGTGAACGCCAAGCGGACTGGAGAGAGAAAAAAGAACAGAAAGAAGAGAACAGTAGCACAGGGCATTCTGGGTAAGTATAACCAATATAAATGCCAGTCTATTTCTAGTGGGAGAAATGTCCTGTGTTTCATTTACCAAAGACAAAAGAGAAATTCTCGAACTGCTAAAATCTGATGCTCCATTTTTGTTCACATTTCGTGAAGAATAACGTTGCACTCAGTGTCTTCTTCAGAGGTTTTGGCGTTTAAATCGAAACTGTGTAGTGTGAAAGAACTGCACCAATGGAAAACCTTTCAACATTGTTCCTAAGTCTGAGTAAACCAGACCATCAGGTGTGAAAACGCCACTAACCTCCTCCATGTTGCATACAGGGTTTTCAAATCATTCAGTTCATAAATGAACCAATGCATGTTCATATATTTTTGTAGGAACTTGGAATATTCAAGAGAAAAGGCCAAGACACAAGATTTGATTTGGCATCAGATTTAACGGGGAATCAGGTCACATGATGTATGAAGCATTTAGAAAACATTAGTTAATGGGGCCGTTAACGTTTACTTGGGACTTCACCTTGTGTGAAGGTGCATCTTCATCTGCCTGACCAACACCTGGGTCTATTTTGCAGCTATATTTGAACATTCTTCTCCTGAGTCTTCTCTCTTTTCTTTATCTTACTCCATAGCTTTTCCATAAGATTTAGGTGGAGACTGAGTCAGCCATGGAAGAGGTATAGGTGGTGACTTGCGAACTCTTTTTGTAATAATTTACCCAAAGTGTTCTAGCTCATTTTTCACTTAAAACTCCTGATAATGAACCATTTGTAGCTTTCTAAATAGCATAAAAAATGTCCTGGTTATTCAGATATCCCATGAGGCTATGCACTCGCTGGATATGTATCACCCCCACAACATCATAAGAACCTCCACCATACCTAAAGTGGACATGAGGGACTTTGTTTTATACCAGACCCACAATATTAGTAAAGACATTTGAGTTCCTCTGCGATAGAAGTTATTCTGGTTTCATAGCTTCAAACAGTGATCTCCTGCTGTTGCTTGTGGCCACTGGCGCATACAGAAACATTTCCTACTCAGTCTGCTCTGTTTTTCTCTTTTCTGCTTGGTCCACTGCCTCTTACCTGCGTGCATTTTGCTTCCCCAGGAGCTGTGTCACTCTGAGGACATATTTCTGTCTTAATGGGATAAAGCAATGGAAGAGCATCCATCCATCCATCCATCCATCCATCCATCCATCCATCCATCCATCCATCCATCCATCCATCCATCCATCCATCCATCCATCCATCCATCCATCCATCCATCCATCCATCCATCCATCCATCCATCCATCCATCCATCCATCCATCATTTATCCAGCAATATACCTTACAGATTTGATGAAAAACAAGAAAACTGTGCATTTCCATGTTTACTTACACTTTCAGAAAGAAGAACAGTGGACCGCCACATATTTGCAGTTTCGTATTAGATTGCAGATTCAGATATCTGGAATTTTTCTATGACACCTCATTTCTAATTTTTTAAGGAAAAATGTATCTTTACATACAACATAAATGTTAAAAAATCTGAAATATGTAGTGCCAATGCTACACGACATGCTTTTGATTGGTATTAGCATAGCAACAAGACCAGGAGTGCCATTTATTTTTCTTCGTTCTGATTAGCTGTACCCCCAAAAGTGGAAATGGGAAAAAGGGTGGAATTGTTTTTCTTTGGTAGTTCAAAGGTAAATTCTACTGTGCCTACTAATGCATACTGAGGTATATTGAAATAGGCAGGTGTTACTAGTGCATTCTGTCTATTAAAGCCAACATACCGGGGACACCCCAGTGTGTCTTTTTCATTCTGAAGTCATGGGTTGTGGGGGGAAACCACTATAGTAAGTACTTCATCCCTGATCATATGCTGATCATAGTTAACGACTAATCATTTATTTATTTTTATTTTTATTTTTTTATCAATTTTCATTAGGAGACATTTGTGTTGAACCTGGAACTGAAATTAAAGATCTTGTCAACATTTTCTGTTGTTTGACAAACTGAACATGAACTCTTATTACCAAGTCCACCATTCTAATGCTCAGAGGCATCAGGAGGGACTGGTGCATTTGACAGACTGACAGCATTGGGGCGGTGCTTGGTGCTGATGTTGATCCATATAAAGTGGCTGTTCAGGCTTTGATTCCCAGCCCTGGGAACTTTGCTGCATGTCTTCCTCTTCTCTCTCTGCCATTACATACATTGCATACATGGTTGTCTGTCCTGTTTGTCTCTGTGGTGGACTGGTGTCCTGTCCAGGGTGGCTCCCCCTTCTTCCCCAGTGTCCAATAGAGAAAGGCTCCAAGATCTTTTCTATGAGCATTAACATGAATAAGTCAAATAATCATTGCAACAAAAATACCCTCCATGTTGAATAACAAACTGAAAACAACTGTGTTCTTGTTAGAAATGTGCTTTTAGGCTAAAGTGTGTGAAGGTCACGCATTAATTATCCAGTGTGTCTTCATTATGGAGAGAAGGCTGGAGTAAACACCAGCATTAGTAAGAAGCAGTGACTTTAATCAGCTGAGTTTGTGTGAGGATCAGTAGGAAAATATTTACACTCAAATCCTCTTCCTAGATGAAAAATAGGCTTTTTTCATACATAAATAGTTTTTATTGTGATGCATAATTAATATGTCAGCCAACCCGACATATAATAAAAGTACTTTACCATATACCTACATTTTCTGTTCTTATCTTTGTCCCATTACATCATCATTTTCTCTGTATGGTTTCTGCTGAAAACATATGGATGTTTTCTAGACCGAATTTCTTGTTTGATTTTATCATGTCTTTTTATTGTAAACATTTCAATATTTCCAGAAGCAGACAGCTGTTTTTATCTTTTTTGTCACACTCTAGTGTTTTAGATCATCAAACAGATTTAGATATCAAAGAGCCTTCAGACTGTCTGGATTCCACTGGTTGAGTAGAAATCAATCCTTAGAGTGGTGAGAGAAATTAAGCGGTAAAATTAGATGAATTGGTTACTTTAGGATTTGATGTGGGACAATCTTTGTTTACACAGAGTCAAGTTGGTTTTCAACGGATTTTTTTTCTTTTGCTTAATGAAAAAAATGTGAAAACTGAATTCTCTATTTATTCAGGTTCTCTTTTTTTATATTAAAATTAATTTCTAATCTGCAACAGAATGGGTGCGACAACAAAGGGAATATTTAACTTTTCTGCAGCAGAGCATTGGTTGGGCAGCTAATGACTCATTCAGTATTAACATGTGTTGCAAGGCAGGTCAAGGTGGTGGTTTATAAACCCTGGTCTGTTAACATCCAAGTCTGCTCATGAAAGATGCATGTTTTGAATATTTTTTCCAAATTCATATTACTCTGTATGTATGACTGGGCAATGATTGCAAATATATTCATATCCCATCTTCTGTCACATTACTGCCAAAAACATCCATGTATTTTACAGGGATTTTATGTAAGCGACACAAAATAATTCATCTTGAACACTATGAAAAAACAACTAAAGAGCAGAAGTTAGGAATGTTGTCTTAACGCGTGATTCTCCTTTCAGGCAATTCAGAAATAAATGTGTCTAATCTGCAATGTAATGTTACAAAATAAGGATGTTTGCTGTTGGGTTGTAGCAATCCGTGACTCTAAAGTTACCATCATCAGTGTGCTGATAGTTGTTCACACCAAAGCGACGTAAAAACACAAAGGTTCCCTCATCATCTAATCAGGCCTGATTCACATGTAAACATGTTAACAAAGACAATTATACAATTATTCATTAATGGACTTAATCCACTGATGAGTAAATGTCACAGTCTTGTAAAGAATTATTTGACTTTTTCATCCCAAACATTTCTAAACCACAACAATAGATTCATGAAGGACGACAGTGGTCCTGTTTTAAATAGGGATGAAAGGATGAAATATAACAACATGACAAGGAATTTAATATTAACCTTGTACTTCCAGAATGATAAACAAGTGTGGATACCAGCTAATTCTGTCAGAACCCAGAGCTTCAGTTTCTCCTGGGAATCTCCTGGTTCCAAACAAGCTGGGATGTGAAAGAGTAACTCAACAAATTATACTGGTTTTCACGTTGTTGTTTTTGTTAAAAATGTGAATCTAGAAGTTTCTGGAGTAACTTGATTACTTCAGGCAATTGAAGGACAAACATTTGAGCAGCTGAGAAATTCAGCAAGAATTTTAATGAAGGCCTGTGTATTCATCAGTTAGTTTCTCAGACACACACACTGCAGAAGAGCTGCTTCAAATTATGAATAACTACATGACAAATCATTTTTTCCATTACCAGTTAATGCTTCTACCTACACTGCAAAGAGTTTGCTGTAATATCTGGTCGACGACTGTCATTCACAAATGCATTAAGCGACTCTGTCCATTGATCGTTTTCTTCGCCACAGCTAACATCGTGCTACAGCCTTTCAGTCGAGTTAAATCACTGTTCTAGGGGTGCTTTGGTGGCGCAGGGGTTTGGCACACCCACGTGCGGAGGCCTTAGTCCTCGACACGGCTGTCCCGGGTTCGGGTCCCCGCCTGGCGGCCTTTGCCGCATGTCTTCCCCCTCTCTCATTTCCCTTATTCCTGTCCACTAACTGTTAGATGAAGACCACTCGAGCCAATAAAACCAAATAAAAAAAAAAAGATTTTAAAAAATCACTGTTCTGAATTTCATCATGAAATTATTAATGATCTTTCCAAGTAAGTGGAAACACCACAACCTAGGAAGTAGGCCCAAAGTAGAGCCCTGGGGTCCCTCAGGGATCAGCAGAGAGCCCTGAGATCCCTCAGCAGAGATCCCTCCGTAGAGATGGAGACGAGGAGGACGCCGAATCTTCCAATAAAATGGCATTAGGTGTACTACTCCACCAAACTACGCTGCCTTTAAAGTAGAAGTAAAAGTATTGGATGTTTTACACGTTTGATTGCATTTGTAAATCAACCATATCCAGTAAAATGTGACTTCACAAAAAAAAATACAAAGAAATAGGAAAAAGCTGATATTTGCAAAACAATAACAATTAAATCAAAAATATGTAGTATAAAAAAGGGATTACATCAGGTCATCGGCTGTGAACAATTCTTTAGAGTTCTGTTTATTAAGATGGTGTGATCTAAACTACCAAAGGCAACTGAAAACTCCATCAAATCAGTTTATTCCCCAGTGGCCTCACAGCTGGCCAGCACTTTAACTATAAACTGTTTTCAGCAGTGGAATGGAAATAGAAAAAGAGCTTATCTTTCTGTTTTGTTGAGGTTTAAGGAAACGTGCTAGAATTGTCCTGGGGATTGGAGAAAAATGGAGCAAGACGTAGTTAAGAAATGAAGGTGGAATCAGCTAAATTTACAGGAGGAAAGATGGAATTGTCAGGCTGAGGTTTACTTGCATAAATTGACTCAAATTAATGCAGTCCCAGCATCAATGTTTAAGTATGTAATTAAGAGTTGGAAGTGTTTCCAAAAAGCGTGATTAATCATCTAAATTAGCTTAAAACTTAAAACAAATTAGATGAAGACTATATAAATAACACTTTTTTAACAGTGCAAATATTTGATCGAATTAAAAAAGAAAAATAAAGCACTCCCACTCATTTAAAAACTGACAGATTAAATGTTCTCCATGGATCCTTTCTAACTTGCGTTAAAACATTTCTTTGTCTCCACCTCCCTTCACTTCTGGCATGAAGGAAATGAAGTGAGTGCTTTAATCCCTAACAACACAACGTCAGGGAAACTGTCACCTTTCAGAAACATCAACCTTTCTTTTTTATAAAACCCGTTTTTTCGTTGTCACTCACCACCATCCCTATGAGGACATTTTCCTGCTTGCTTAAAGAGCAGGAAAATATAAAAGAAAATGTTTAAAAGCACCACTGGAATTTACTAAAACAATTAGGGAGCTCTGCAGTGTGGAAGGAGTCCAAACGAAGAGGGAAAAGTACAAGGCACATGAAGGAAGTTAAAAGCACATGAAAAACAGGCTGTTTGTATGGACATCCCGTTCACTTTGACTAAACTACATCAGTGCTCTTATGTGTACTCTCGTTCCACAGCTGCTGCTGTCACACTGCATCAAACAAGAAAATGCTTGTTTTTATTACATCATATCTTTCAGGACGAAGACCTGGAGGAAGAGCAGACCGACTCTTCTTTCAAATCCAACTTCTTCTGATTAGATCAGTAGAAAATCCATCCATCCATCCATTTTCTGTACACCCTTGTAGAGACAAGGGTGTACACTAAGGGTAGTGGGGTCGGGAGGTGCTGGTGCCTGTCTCCAGCTAATATTCCGGGTGAGAGGCGAGGTACCCCCTGGACAGGTCGCCAGTCTGTCGCAGGGCAACACAGAGACAGACAGGACAAACAACCATGCACACACACACACTCACACCTAGGGAGAATTTTTAGAGAGACCAATTAACCTGACAGTCATGTTTTTTGGACTCTGGGAGGAAGCCAGAGTACCCGGAGAGAACCCACGCATGCACAAGGAAAACATGCAAACTCCAGTAGAAAATCACAGCAAATAATAAAAAATGCATTCCTATTACTCATAGTGAGAACTTCCATTGAATATTTACATTTAGGTGTGTGTTCAGCACACACTATACAGAATCTCATTCACAGGGGTTAAGTATTGTACACTGACCATTTTAAAAGTTCAAAACCTGGTATGCAATGCACAGTGGAAACCATCTACAGCAGAAACTAATATCTAAATTCTTGATTTCTGTTCGTTTGGCTCCAGCTAGTTTTCATCAAAAAAAAGAAGAGAAAAGAATATACATGGGACTCCAGGATTGGCTACTTGTCAAACACCAGTCAATAACCTGTCAAGAAGAATTGCACCAAGGTTCAAGGTTCAGTTTCTCTCCTTGCATTTTGTTTTGCATGTTTTCTTAAATTAGACAAATTATTTGTGAATAATTCTGAGCTACATTCCACAGAAAAAAAAAAATCAGCAAATGCTGAGCTGCAGACAGGCAGGAGTCCACTGTACTGGAGCTTAGAGTGTAATTAGAGAGTATACCTAAATCCACCCGGCCCCAGTGTGTTTGATTTTGGAAAATCAATAGAATTTGAGATCTGCCATTTGCTGTGTGGAATCTTCTGAAACTCAACAGTTTGTGATTTTACACTACATTGTAAATCAATCACCCATCTGGGTAAAAGAAGGAACTTTGTGCCACCATATGCACAAATTCCTGTAAATAAACTAGAAATGTTGCATCTTGCAGACACTGTTGTGTGATTTCTCCCTCTGCAGAGATCTTATAAAACAGCCTAGGATTGCAGTCAGTTCATTTTTGATTAGGACTCTGGTTTTGGGACCAGAAGTTACTGTCAGGCACTTGGGTTGGATCTGAAACCATCTAGTTCAAAACCAGTTTCTTTACCATATTTAATACTGCATGAAGCAGGCTAAAAATCAAAGGCCTGCACTTTTACTTCCTTCACAGCCTTCATTACTCGCTCTGCTTCATTAGATGGAAACCCAGACACACTCAAACTGCCCAGTCCCTTCAGGGACAAATGAATGTGGTATGATGTACTTTAAAAATTTTCATCAGAGATATTTATACTTTATGGAATAATAACTTGTCCTTACAGAGCAGTGTGCTCTATTTCAACAATTAGCAGGGCATCATAACGATGAAAACTGACATAATCCAATGCTGAGACAGATGCACTCATGATGCAATAGAAACTGAGTCAGTTGAATTTATGCAATTTCTAAATGGTTGCTTAATTTTGTTAACGTTACAATTACATAATTTAGCCACTTTGATATTTTGCCTTCATATTTTGTCAATAAATTTTTAGGCTTAGATTTGGATGAATTACTTCAAAATACTGATATTTTTTAAAAGTATTCCACTGAGATTTCAAGTCACATCATGTTAATTAATGCCTCATGCTAATAAAATTAAATCCACATTCTTGTAAAAAAACAATCATTTGTCAGAATGCCTGCGTGAAATCAAAGCTTGGATTGCCATGAATCATTTGGTCTTCAGTGACAAATCGACAGCGGTCATTCTATTCCAGTGGACCTGGTGACACCCAGCATGTCAATCTTGGCTCTTTGGCTCCATATTTAAAATTAACCACTATCAATGTAGTTGGCAGTCTCATATTTGACACATCAGTCAAAACTATAGTAAAAGCAGGCCAAACAACTGGTGCTGCATTGAACAACAGGGAAAGAAGATGAGTAAGACTCATTGGTGATTCTTGAGGCAAACAGTTTGGTGACCATCCATCACTCACTGACCGCCGCAGACTGCCCCAAGTCGTGCATACTACTATTGTTCTACTAGTAATGCTGCGTCTTGTGCTGCCTTTTGAAATTATACGCAAGATCGTTTTTTGCAAATCAAACACATAGCATTTACATTGAAGATCTGCAAAATATTTACTAAACTTAACATGCAGTAAAATAAGTAGTTCATTAGCCCTTCTCTACATCCTTCAGTATGAAGGATGTAGAGTAAGCTGCATCCTGGAAAGATATGCACAAAGTCTATTTCAAATCAATTTATTTGAAATGTTGCATCTTCCTGTCCCTCCTCCTGCACGACCTGCTTTAGGTTCCATTTTTCCTCAACAATTCCTCTGCTAATGAGCTGGCTTTCTGATTGGCAGCTGGAGCATCTGTCCAGCCGGGAGTCGGTGCAGCACGGAGACACTCAACTCGGTTCCCACCACGAGGCAGCTTAGCTACAGACTTCAGGGTCTGCTCAAGCTGGAAAACAACATTTGAATAAAACAAACAAGGGGCTTTTCATTTTTAACAGGCAGTGACCGATTGCTACTTGTTATTTTCCACCCCTGTGTTTCTTCATGCTTTTCAGTTTGTATTAAGGTTTCATTTTATTACTGTGTAATTATTTTGTGTTTGCTGAATAGCGAGACAGATGAGAGCCTAACTAAAGGGTAAAACCTAATCTGGAGAAATTCTAACCATAATGATGAAGTTCTATGAAGAAAAAAAAACAATGTGTTTAAGTTTTACATTGATATTTAAAAGTAACAATGTTTGAAGTTAAGGTTGAGTTTTCTAAGCCTCTTAAAATCAAATCCATGCACACAAGTTCAAATATGCACATATAGTCCATAAGTTTTTAAAGTGTTGCTCATGTTTCCCATATCAATCCAAACTGATCGGTATGGGATCAGTTTGGAGAACTTATATAAATGAGAAAATTCTAAACACCTGAAGATTCTGAAGTTTAAACAGTTGGAAGCTGTTTTGGTTTGTTTGTCTTCATTTTGCGAAGGTATAGAAGAACACCAAAACTAGCAGCCTCAGATGAACAGGGATTTATTATGTTTCTCAGGAACAATCTAGAAGCTACGGCCTTCTACAATCTACAAGTTGCTTTGGCGCTGTTTCACTATCACTTTATAAAGAACTGCCACCTTATAAGTTAGTTAATCACCTAAAAACAAGTAGATGGTTGAATCTCGGATGGTTGGCTCCAGCTGGATGTTCAGACAGGACAATGAGGATAGATGCATATGCAGACTTGGCAGACCTGCCTTGTAGTCCAACAGAATATGCAAGAGGTTTGGATTGTTGGGTCTCAAAGCAGACAGGGAGGATTCTGGGACATGGTACCGAGTCATAGATGAGTCCAATCAGGAAGTTCATCCTGACTTGCCAGCAATGGGATCTATCCACCACCTGCAGCAAAGATGGCTGTTTCTGACTGACTTCATTCACTGAGGAAATCCAGCATCACAGACGTCTGGTTCCAGATTGTCAGATGGAATGATGGAATACAGAAATAGTGACCATTTTGGAACCATATGAACTGTTCACCTTAAAATGCCATACTGTTTATTATTATATTTCATTTTTATTTGAAAAACTTACTCAAAAAATATTTACCCACATCCAGCAGTACTGAGTACTAGTTCTTGTTCTGTATCAACTCTAACAGGAAGAGTCCCAGAAAACAGAACACAGGTTTCTGTGGTTTCCATGAAAGTCATTCCTGCCAGTAAAATACTAAAACTGAACTGTTGAACTTCATGTGAACAGCATTAGCTTATAGACAATGTTATGGAGGAATGACATTTTTATGTTCATGAGATGTAACATTCATGCTTATGTTGTGTCATAAACAAGTGAAACGTTTAGGACATTTTTACAAGTACTGTACAGGTTTGGACCAGACAAACATCTCAGTCATTGAGCAATTATTGATTCAATCAATATTTTTTGTATATCAACCAAGTTGTCTTTTGAGCCAGTCTGTTCCATTTAATATTTTTGCCCATAAGATATTTTACTTACAGATGATTTCTTTCAGGTCGGCTCATGGTAGACGTCTTTCCTTCTCTTCAATATTTTATCACAGGCACCTTTAGGCTTAGATACCAAAGTCCTTCACTGTCTGACATTCTCATCTGATCTGCTGACATTCCTATCAGTCTCAGTAGTGATTTTCAATAATTTAGTTATTTCAAATTCTTGTGACACTTTCAGTGTTGATGACAGGCAATTTGAAGAAAATCACCTCCTATCCCCCAATGTGTCGTCTCCATTACAAAATCCGTTTCATGACAAAATGTTTTATTTGTAATTGATCATCCAGTGAACATCTTCAAACATCACAGAAAGGCAGGTGATACTGAAACATTACTGAACTTCAGTGGGACATGCTTGATGTGTGCGCATTATTAATTATTCATGACAGTTTTGAAAGGCCCCAAAAGGTAGAAATAAATGCATCCGAGCATGCTTCAGTATTTATGGGTCAACAAACTAAGTTGTGTTTGTTTAGTCTCTTGAAGCCTTTTACCTCAAAGTCTCGAGCGTTACTCGTTTGTTTTCCCCTCCAGTTGTAAATTGTTGGACATGGAAGGTTTGTTCCGAGTTCTTAACACATGATTGCTTCAGACCTACCGATCTGCTGCATTAGCTAAGTTCCAGTTTGATTAGTCGTCACCCGTGACCAACCAATCAGAAACTCTAAAATCAGGAAGTATCTGGACCAGCAATGATCTGCCTGAAAATCTGAAATAATTTTCTGTTTTGTCTGGACTGCCTCTTTTTCATTTCATCATTACTTTGTAAAAAAAAAAAAAAGTAAAAAAGGTAATAAAGAATTGTTTTCAGCTGTTAGAATCAATATTACGACCTGTGTTGTGTTCACCTGGAGTGGAGAAAACTGACACTTTTCGCTGTCATTTGTCCCTCCCTGTGTATTGGGTCCTTTAGTTACAAATGATAATGTTTGGGTTTTTAAAGTTGGTTATCACTTCAGTCAGTAGAAGGGAAGAATTGGAGTATTGCATTACACTGAGACATGTAAAACAGTGACTGCCATCTCAACAGCTTCTGTCCTAAACTACCAGAACAACATGCAAAGAATCCAAGCATCAAAGTGTCCAAACTGGAACATCCCCCAGAACTTGCAGCTGTGGTTGCAGCTTTGGGTTATTTATTATTTTTTGTAATATATTCACTTATTATCTGCTTCTTTGTTGTGGATCAACGGCTTTGTACTCGACATAATGCTTGCTTTAAATGTGCAAATGACAAAGATAAAATATTTTCAAAAAATTATAAAATTTGCCATCTTTAAAGTTAACAAAAACACATTTTAAACTCTGTGACAAACATGCAACCATGAACGCCCCATTTTAGATCACATTCCTTTTCACCTAATACTAGTGGATTCACTGATCCACTCATATTGGGTGATCAGAGTGTGCTTTCAGATGCTGCAGGCTGGATTGCTGAACCAAAGGCTTGTAGCATCCACATAAACAAAGTGTAGATCATCAGCTCCTCTATATCTGCAGGAGTTCTGTGTTGCTGTTCTAACTCAGGCTTTCCACGTATATAACAACCAAGATTTTCTACATCATCCTCCACACTTTAGCTCCATATATGATTATGCTCAGGCCATTTGGGCTCTGAAAAATACAGTTCATTATGTCACATTCATTCCACATTCACATTTATATATGGCTCATGTAAATCGGGTCTGGAGGATGATGTGAAGGTGGCTGTAGATTCACAGATAGGACTGCTTTAGGGTTCACCGTATCGTTCTTCAGGGGCTATGTGAGTTACAGCCATTTAAGAGGTTAATAACTTCCTGTCCTGACAAAGGCTTTGACAACAGGGCAATATTAATTCAAGTTTTGCCCCATAATTTCAAAGTTGGGGGCCAATCCTATTATCATTTAAATCTTACCTCTTCCTGCCTTTGTTGTCCCAGGGCTGAGCTCACTAAGTGGTGTGTGGGTGCCAGCAGACAATGAAAAACTCATTATTCGCATTCAGTGTGTAGCTTGCCATTGCAGAAAATGAATATGTCATTAGCCTGGTTAACCTCACAAGTAAATTGTTTTAAATCCAGCCTGCACTATATGCAATATGTAAAGCAGTCCTGGATCAGCGCGGGACTCCTTCAAACCTCGAAGTCTGTTCCACAATTAATTAGAAATCATTGTTCATGGAGCACAAAAGAAAACCTAATTCATTTTTGATTTACATGTCATATTGATTTCAAGCATGCATGACTAACCTGACTTGATCTAAAATGAAGATCTTGGTTCATAAAAATTAATTATCCTTTCAGTTGAGATTTAAGTGTTCTACCGTGTTCCTTTCATGTCAATGAAAACTGGTTTAAACATTCTTTTGTGAGCTAATCAAACGGAACTACTGTGTGTTGACATCTGAGAAACTCACACTGAGCTAGTTAAAGCATTTTAACCTAGAGAGGAAGAAACTAAAGCAGCAGATATGTAATGGGTTAAATCTAGACTTGAAACTGACTCCAAATGATTAATTTTATATATAACAGTAAAGAGTTTCTTCTAAAATCCAGCCTTCACCTTTAATTATTGACGTGGTTCGGCTAGATGATTGGGAAGCCACAAAGTAAAACACAATATATATTAATTATTCAGTTTTAAAACCCTTATTTTTGTTACATTGTATTATGATGTTATTCCCTCATCAAGAACAAGAAACATACCTTGAGTGTTGCTTCGCTCTTTTATGCATGAAATAACAATCCTTCATGCATAAAGGACTGCATTAAGGATTGCAATCCATTCAATCCATTCAGGGGTGCCTAATTGCCAGCTCTCACAAAGCTCCGCCTATTTCCACAAAGCTCCACCTTGGAGCTGCAGTCTCCAGCTGAGCTCCTCTCCCACTTACCTGCTCCAGACTAGTGACAGCAGCAATTAGCAACCACCTGGTGGATCTGCTGGGTTCATCACATGATCTAGTTGTAATTAAAGGTTTTTGATGGGGCGCAGGAGGTTCTTACAGAGATGGAGGATAATTTCAACTAGTCACATACAGTCATGATGTAATGTCAAGTATTTTTTGTTAAAACAACTGAAGTTAAAACTTGATTGTGCTATAAATGACACTGTGTGCCTGGAGAATACATAATACTGCCCCCTCTAGTGGTCAGTCAGATTTTGTCCAGGTCTATGTCTGTTAAACTCCTCCATGGTTTTGAGAAGGAAATGAACATTTTAGGTTGAGCTTGAAATGGATAATATTAGCTAAAGACAGGACAGATGTTAGCACTCTACTGCTTTAAGGATTTGTTTTGTTCTACAAAATGAGTGTGAGATAACATTTATCTACCACAAGTAAGAGAGTAATTGCTGATATTTACCTCTTTGAAAAATCCCAACTTGATATAAATAATATGAACAATAAACAAAAAAGACAAAATATGCTACAAAATTCTGATCAATAAACTGACAGCCAATGGGCAAACAATAAAGATTTTGTTTTATTTGACTGGGAATCTATTATTTAGAGTAGTAAAAAAAGTAAACAAAACAAAAACACACACATTGTAAACAATTTGTTATGGAGACTGATGAGTAAATAAGCTCTCAAAATAAAGCGGGCACGCCTGAAGGAGACACCTGGTAGTCCAGAGCAGTAAATCTCCCAAACTGACACCTCAGTCACAAATTTAGAAACATCACTGAATATAAAGAAGGGAGACAGAGGAGGTCAGTGATTGGATTAGCCATTTGGATGTGAAGATAAGCTAGTGGGGACAGCCGGCACTGCGCCTCCATGGCCTCCCTGATAACAAAGCTAATCCATCCATCTTAACCTCCTAGCCTCCGCTTTGATTCCCCTCATCAAACATCCTGCTGCCCCATTGTTAGCCATGTTTGCTGCCTATCCTGCCACCGCTCTCTGGCCATAACTCTTCACTCTGCTGTGTAGTGAGTGGGTCAGCCATTAATTTAGGTGAAGTGCCACTGTGTCTGCCTGCTGCTGGGCGCAGCCAGTCGAGCAGAACCGCTCTCCTGAATGAAAGAGACATGCTGCCTGTCATCTTTCACTTGCAAGGCACGCAAGCTCCTCCGGGCCTTCTTTACATACCGCTCACTTCCACAGGTCCTCACGGTGACGGGCAAGACAAATTGCAATATTCAAGCTAAACTATCAGCAGGACATTTACTGTGGCCAAAACTTAACTGGACTCATAAGTCAGCTTCAGCAGACAGCCAGTCGCTGAGGATGCAGCGCAGACACCAGGGCACTGAGTCAGACCTGTTCGGTTTTGCTCCAGTAACCTTTAGTACCAGCGCCCTCACATGGCTGACCACTAATTCAAATGTGCATTGTTTATAAAAATGGAGCTCAGAAAAGCATTCAGTCCAATCTCATTTCCCCTCCTGCTTCCACATTCACATTCTGCCCATTCCAGATGTGGGTAGAGAAGGCTGAGTGTTTTCTCTTTACTCGTCGTTCTGGGAGAAAGGTGAAGGTGTTCTGATTTCTAGCATTGGCAGTTTGAAATTTCTAAGAAAAAACAGTAAAAAGCATGTTTTATTTCTCTGTTATAGCAGCTGTTCCATATTTGTTGAAGAGTTCTGCTTGGTGTCATTATCAGATCCTCTCAACAAATCATAGTTAAGGTAAACAGGTTCTTAATTGTCCGTTAAAGGTATATTATATTGTCAAAAACAAGAAATATGAAGGGAAGGTTTTTCTCTATAGGGAAACTCAGCAGGTTGCATCCAGTCATTGACCTGCAGCATTCTGTCCTCCTGGACGAGCATATAGTGACTTTACGCAATCCCTCACACTAAGCATGCATGTGGCGATGGTGGAGAAGAAAAACTCCTCTTAAGAGGAGAAAACCTCCAACAGAACCAGAACCTGGTTCAGTATCAAGGCCATCTACCTCGACTGACTGGGGCTTTGGGAAGACAGAGCAGAGACAACCAAAAAAACAGAAGAACTGATGTAGGATTAATTTCTGCTAATGAAAAGTAAAATGTTAACAGTAGGAGAGGAAGAATCAGAATCAGAATGCCAGACCAGGTGTAACTTCTATGGAAAGGAAAATAATTGAGAGAAAACAAAATTAGCAGCTGATATAAGAACAAATAATACAAACTGCAGAAAAGTAGAAGAAGAACGTGAGAAAATGTGGTCAGTTTGTCCTCCAGTAGTGGAATATATGACAGCATAACTACAGAAATAGGGAAGGATAATCTAAGTTGATCTAACTTTAAGCTTAAAAGTATTCAAGGGGCTTGCTTCACAGATTACAACTGGGATCTGGTTCCATAGGAGAGGAACATGAGAAAATAAGGATCTACTTTTACAAATGGCGTTGAACTGATGTTCTTCAAACAGAAGTGATGGTGCCTTTAGGTAAAAGGCTTCTCTATACGGAACTCCTGAAATGCCAAGACAAGAGATGAAATATTAAAAAAGCTGCAGCTGCAAAGGACATCTCTCCAACTGGAGTTTGAACCAGTTTGTTTTTTGTCAGGATCAAAGAAACTTAACCTTTTTACTTCTTCGTTATGGCAATAAAATCACTTTCAAGAATTCAACATTATGTGTAATAAAGTCACTTTAACACTTGCTTACAAAGGTTTTAAACTTGCATTTCAATAATTTTTCCCAATAATATTCAAATTCTTCAGACTCAGTGTGGGGAGAAAATAGATATTGGGGTGAATGAGTGAACAGAGGCAGTGGAAAAACAGAAATAAGAAGCAATTAGTTTCCTTTATTCAAGTTTTAATCTCTGTGCGTTGTCCATTTTGCTCAGTATTGTAATATCCAGAATAGAATTATAGAAACATATTGCCTTCAGATTTTGTGCCATACAAGCTGACAAAAAAAGTCCCAAAACTTTCAATATTAACCTGCTCACTGTTTAAGTATTGAAGTGAAAAAGAGATGCCTTGAATTCAGTCAGCTAGAGCCAAATTATTTTGTCAAACTGATTAAAAATACATTAGGCTGCTCCCCAGAATTTCAATGTGAACTCTTAAAAGTATGTTCTCAGGCGTGTTTGTGCATGTGCATGCTGATGAATCACATTAATGACTTGTTTTTGGATATAAAGAATCTTTCCGCAATTAAATATGCATTAAAAACTGCAGCTTTGATTCAGTCCTCAGATAGCCCACTTCCCTCAGTCGTTGTTACGCATCTTGGGAGCAATGCTTGAGTAACAGAGCGTAAATAAAGTTGTCAAATGAGGAGTGTCTTTTTTATTAAAGTGAATTTAGCCTGATTAGACAAATTGATGTGATCAACATTGCACTGCCAGACTACATCCTTGACTTTGCTAATCAGCCTGTGGAGGTGTAGCATTTTAATGGTCATTAGATGCCAGTAATCATCAGACTGCGAGTGTCTCTGAAGGATGCAGCATGCTGCTTTGAAGTGACTCAGCATGCACACTGAAAAGCATCCACCTACCCTATTGTGAATTCATTTAAGTTTAGCTAGAATGTATATACATGTTGGTATAGTGCAGCTGAATTGAGTCGGGGACCAAATCAGGCTTAATGGAATCAGGCCGTCTTCAATGGAAGTCTTTCTTTCTTTAAACCTCTGGAGAGGAAACCCCCTCATCCCCAAGCGGCAGCGCCTGACAGGTGTTCCCTTGTTTGAACATCAATTTTATTTTCAGCCCTCCTTTGCCCCAGCATCACCAAATCCCACAACAATTACACCTCTGATAAAGTGTTGTGAGTAGGAAATTGGCTAATGAAAAGCAGCCTACAGGGCCACTGGTGGGCAGTTATGTGTCAAAGCAGTAGACTCGCTCCTGGCTAATGGCGACTTGGAGTTTCCAGTACAGATGCTGCGTTAACCTTAGTGGGAAACCCTTTGAGCCGGCTTTATTTACTGCCTTTGCTTTCATGTGGAAAACATTCGTGCCTATCTCAAAGGAAAACCGTCTTGCATCCATGGAAGCTGGTAGGACTCTGGTGCTCCTCAAGGACATGCTATGTGAGCAGGGCTGCTAACAAGGACAAACTCATTCACGCTGGAATCCCTTAGAGATTTGGAATCACGGTGTAATGATAGTGTGAGATGCTAAACACTTTTAAATAAATACTACCCTGATGTATTTATTTAAGACATTATTTAAGACAAACCAGCTTTCATTTTCACTGCCTGATATTAAGTCATGCTAAATTTTCCTGATTTGGATCAAAGTTATTTTCATTTGACTAATGTCAGAATAATGAATAAAATAAAAACTGTTGTTAAGCTTTAAATATTAACTACATTTCCTTTGTTTTGGTCAAATCATCAGTAATTTTCCGCAGACTTATAATAGTTTACTAGAATTTTGTCCCATTCCTCCAGGTAGGACTGGTGTAACTGGGGCACCTGTGTAAGTTGCTTTGCCCATATTTTGTTGTGGTACTGATGTTAGGACTATTTGACAGCCACTTCAGATCGATGACATTCTTAAACCACTTTGTAACCAATTTGATTGCTTTTATTATCCATTTGGAAGACCCATGTACACCGCAGTAGGGATGTAAACACCTGAATTTGAACAAAGTATTTAAAACTTATTAATTCAGTTAATTATAGAATTTAGAAAAAATAAATAAACTGGAAAGTCTGACCAAAAAATAGAAAATGTCTAGTAATATTTTCTATAGTTGGGTTCTTTGTCCCAGAGATGACTTCTGGTGTAAAAGGTGATTTCTAATCAAGAACAGAAGAGACTGATGAGCCTGCCATCATGAGGAAATACAGAAGAGGTGAATTTATTGAAGTAAAACCTGGACACATGTAGGACTTCCAACTGGACAATGAAGGTAAGCATATTGCCTAATTAAGTACAAAATCACTAAAGGAAAACAGAGTCTGTAATAAAAATCTGTTTGTAGAGTTAAGAAAATAGCTCTACAAAGGAGGACTACAGATCTGACTGAGGTAGACTCACTCTGTCAGGAGGAAATGGTCAAAATACGCTGAAGATATTCAGGGGGAAAAAATTGTGTCTTACAGAGCGCATTAATATTTGATTTCAACTTTAAACTGTGTAAGAAGAAAATTAAAACACAGGAGATGAATTAAAGATCAGCAGTAAAACAAAACAAATAAAGTTTTTGTGAATCCCATCTCCATACACGCCTCGGCTCCACAAAGAGGCTGTTGGTGCTGAAATTGTTGTCATGGTTGGAATGGTCGAAGTTCAAACCTGACTGAACTAGTGGCGTTCTTGGCTGCAGACTTGTGATTGTGTTGGACCTGAAGCTTTTAGCACTGCTACATTACCTGGTTGTGGTTCATTGACTGAGATCCACTGAGCCGTAAAGCTCAGTGGATCTCTGAGGAAGCCGTATAGAACAGGAGTAGGCTGTTTTTAAGCTGCCTTTTAAAATAATAACAGCCTCAGATTTAGTGAGCTGCAGCACTACAAATTACAAGGCCGAAACACGACCCTGGGGTATTTATTTCTGATCTTATCACCAGCCAGAAGAAGTAAGTCAAAAAAATAAAAAAACTCAAAAAAGCAATTTTACAAAACCAGAATAGAGGTTTCCTGTATGACAGCATCTGTTCACATAGGAGCCATAAAATGTTATTATATAGTCTCTACCAGCGGCTTGAGGACATCATTCATGAGACAACTGTTTTAGAACAAGTAATACATGTCTCAGTGAAGTGAAATCTTTTGCTTTTTTTATTTTTCCTGTTTTTCAAATGCCACTTTGGCAGCAGCTCTTACTAGATATTCATGACTTTAACGATCCCACTCACAGACTCCCTCCATCCAACATGACTGATCTTGCTTAGAGGAATGGGCAAAAAAGTGAATCTGTCGACGTGCACAGCTGGTAAAGACTATAACTGCAGCAAAAGGTGATTCTACAAAATACTGAGTCAGGGGAAGCTGGGTGAAAATGCATCTCATGTCTCTCAGATGTGTAACATTTTTTCAGAAAAAAATATTTCAAAAGCATTTATCATTCCTTTGCTTTGTTGTATGCCCTACTTTTTGTTAGCTATTCCACCAAATCACACTAAAATATATGTGTGATTGATGTAGTAATGTGTCAGGAAATGTTCACCATTTCAGCAACAAGACAGTTCAAAATGCTTCAGCAAATGGTGTTTTAGCCTTGATCTAATGGAACTCAGTGTTTAGACTCAATTTTAGCGTTTTCTAAAATGGGCCAAAAAACTGAATTCTGCTTCTCCATAGTGTTTGAATATTTCCATACTATTTCATCACATTTTACATTAAACATGATTAAATGTGTCCCAGACTCTATATAATGTTACATAAAGTAACATAATCTAGCATATAATATAATAGTGGCGTTCTTGGTTGCCTTGCAGCAAGAAGCTGGTGTGTTCAATTCCCGGGCCAAGATCTTTCTGCATGGGGTTTGCATGTTCTCTCTGTGCATGCGTGGGTTCTCTCTGAGTACTCTAGCTACCTCCCACAATCCTAAAATATGACTGTCAGGTTGATTGGTCTGTATAAATTCTCTCTAGTTGTGAGTGTTTGTGTGATTGTCTGTCCTGTCTGTCTCTTTGTTGCCCTGCAATGGACAGGTGACCTGTCCAGGGTGACCCCGCCTCTCTCCCAAAACGTTCGCTAGAGATAAGTACCAGCAGCCATACTTATTAATTTTTTATTTTTTTACAGTTGTTATAATACATAACCATGGTACAGAAGAAGTTGAAAAAGAAGCTTCATGGATGCAGAGCCGAACCAGAGAGTGCAGAGAGAAAGATAAAGTCCAAGTTGTTTTATTGTCTGATCCCGGTCCTGCTTTCGCTAAGACGTTGTTTTTTACAGGTCACTGAGGTGACGTGAGGATGATTGAAACAGAGAACTAGACTTTTGGAGCCAAGTGCAGCTAAGAGGAAGTGAACCAGCCAGGGCCAAGGTTTACCTCAAAGCCAACAGCAATTACTCAACCCTACCAAATTGATTCTCAGTGACGTTTTTGTTACATGACTTTAAAAAGTAGGGATCATCAGTGGGTTCATATTTTCTGGAAATGGTGAGTGCCAGGTTGAATAAGATGTTCTAATAAAGGTTGATTAAAGACAACATGAACACAAGTTTGATGTATCCATGGCTACTTTGCTAAAGCTGTACACTTTGCTTTCCTACATCCATAAGACACAAGGCATGCACTCTTAGAGTGTAACACACTATCTAAAACGTAGAGGAGAAAATAAAAGTGTTCACATCTTCATGGGTAAAATAGCCATGAAGATGCCTACAAAGCAATGTGGGACCTATATTCTCTGCCCTCCTTTTCCCCATATGGGGCCCACCTAGGTAAGCTGGCTGGGTTGTAACTAATGGCTACAAATGAAAGGACTGGCGAAGATGAGAGGAGGCATGGCAGACCTGACCTGTTTGAGTGAACAATCTCATCGGTTTAACTGATCAACTGATTTGGTTCTTTTGGATGTTTAACAGAAAAGCTAATGGGCCGACAACTTGTATTAATGGAGAGAACATTCAGTAAATCACCTGTTAACCACAGTCAACATGGGTTCACTGATATTAATGCTTCTTGATTTCCTCTAGAAAGAGAGTCATGGTCTCAGCTCCCTGTTGGTGTAGCTCTCTGTGAGGAATATCTGGGTATCGAAAATTGTTTTACTGTTTTTCTTTTTGAGTGAAACTGATTGGCTAGTGTTGGAAATGATAATTCAATTATGCTAGTTTTAGCTTTAAGCACATGTTTAAATATTAGACAGATCAACATTATCTTGAGTAGGACTCAATTTTAAGTTAGATTTAGAGTCATAATCAACATAATCTGATCAGTAGAAGATAATTGTACCAGTTCTTAGATCCAAATCAGCTCGTTTTGATATTCTAGGTAAGAGGACGGCTCTGAGCCATCAGCCTCTTGTTGTGCTTGGAATGCAGCAGCATCTGTGCTGGGACAGCAGGAGGGGGTCTGTGTGGAGATGGCTGTTTCCTGAACCCATATAAGGATTGGGGCCTTTTGCTATGTGGACACCTGAAGAGAGATAGGATCTCACACAAAAGTGTGGAATGTTGGTTGTCTCAGGACAATCAACATTCATCAGCCCAGCAACGACAGTCATAAAACATTTGGAGTAACTTCCCTTTGAAATTTGGAACTTAGTCTAATTAGAGAGCAGGAACCTCCCAGACTGCATAAATTAGAGAAGAGACACACCTTCCTTTAAAAGTTTCAGACCTGAAATAATTAATCAGATCGTTGGGGTGCGGCGGCATCGGCGTTCTCCGGAGACGCACTGCGTCTCCGTATTGGTCTCTGTATTTTTCTATTTTTCTGTTTCTTTCAGGTGATTGATGTCTGTCTTGTGGTTTTGAGTTTCTGATGATTCTGGTATGTTATTGGTGTGATTTAATGCATTTGTTTGTCTGAATAAACTTTGGATATGTTTGAAGTAGAACCGTGAATGTTGTGAACTGCCCTTACGCACGGGGAAACCCTCGACCCGGGGAACGAGAGGAGACAACGAGCTACAGGTGTTAATCATTATCCTCTCAATACTAGTAAATCAGATGGTCTTTGCATTAGATGCACTTTGCTTTCCTGCATTCATACATCCTACATCCTGGCACCGTTTTGCAAAGAAGACATTCTGCTGCCTTGTTGGGTCTACACCACTTTTTTGGTCACCATGGTTACATGATGCTCCGCCCTTCTTCTGGTTTTTATTCCATACAGGTAAAAAAATCAATTTATTTGAAAACAATGGTGTAAAATTCCCATGGATGGTCTTCCTTTACACATGTTGGGTTTAATTTTTTTTTCACTCCGCAAGAAAGATGAAGATGGCAGATAATTAAGATTTTTTTTCCACATCACTGTTTAATACAGCACTACTGTGCAATCAGGAGAATAGAGGACTTGGAGATAAAGTGTACGATTCTGTCAAGAGGCTTAAATATCAGGAGTTGACTTTGGAGATTATGTGAGGGGATGATTTGCATACAGACACTTGTGACAGAATCGATGAAGCACAAAGTACTAACTCCCTGCTTCGCTGCATAAAATAAGGAGGACATTTTCATCCACAAGGGGAGACTTCTCTTTAGCAGGAGAACAAAGGGCTGCTGGCTACAAATACACACTTTAGGTAAAATAACTGCAGGTGTCCCTTTTAAACTCTGCCTTTCCCATTTGTCACGTTTCAACTTTGATCCTCATCGGATGTTATTGGGTGGTGGTGAAATTTTGGTACATGGTTAATAATTGTAAATAGAAAGGAAAATGATGGTGTTCTTTTGTATTAAACCATTTTCTCCTGGATACCCCTAAATAAAATTCGAGGCCAATAAAATCTGGTCATTAATGTTGTTAAAAGAAAGCTGTGAGGAAGACCTTTTTCTCAACGAGTTTGAAAGCCATGGTGTGTTTCTTCTACTTCACACTTATACACAGCTTTTAGCAGTTCTTCCACACAGTGCATGTTCTCTGGTGGAACGTTTCTCTCTGGATTGAAAAGACTCATGGTTAATTGGTGAATCTAAAATGAGTCTGAGTGTGGAGTGTTTTGGGTCTTCACCCAAAACACTCCATCAACAATCCAGGGGGGATCACAAGTGTTTTTTGTGGTCACCCCTGCAGTCCTGAGTCAGATGACTTGGCTAAAAACTCTGAATGGAAGGTGTTGTTTTGTGGTTTTCACCTGACTGTCTAACAAGTCATTAAACTCACCACCCACCCACACACTCCGCTTCACCCGCCGTCAGGCCACAGATGAACAGTTTGTTATCATCCTTTCTTTCTGCTTTGCTGTTTCAGCTGACCTTGATCTCTGCTAACTACGACGCATCGTATGCTCAACAACCTCTAGAAAATACTTTTAGGTTTCAACATTTGTCCTCACAAAACTCTGCATTTACAAGGCAGCAATAAAATAATAAGAAAACAAGTTTACAACACTGGCAAACTTTTTGAAAAGATGACCAATTATCTGAGCTTTTTCTATATAAAGCTTAGCATACAAGGTGTGAAGCTTGTCAGGAAAACTGCCTATTTCTGCCCTGATTTTCATTCTTCTGTTTCACGTCTCTATTTTTTATTTCTTTTTTAATTATATGAAATTGATTCTTTATGATTCCTTAACTCTGCAATCAGCTATTCCCAAGAGACTTTCTCCTGATCATCATTAAGAAATAACAAATTCTTCAGAGTTCTGTCTGAGTAAATACAGTCAGAATAAGAGTAAATAGAAAGACACTGACTGTCTTCTAGTCAATACTTTTAAAAATTTCTCTTTGATATGTTGGAGACAAAAAGCAAAGTTCATGTATTTAGTCAATATGTTTTGCTGAAATATTTCAGCCAGTCTGACATTAATTAGAAGTAAGATTATATATATATATATATATATATATATATATGTATATATATATATATTTTATATATATGATATATATATATATATATATATATATATATATTCACATATTTCTGCCTTTTGAAATGTGCTCATCATCACAACATACATGCAGAAATTCTGTTTGTAAATGGAAGCCCAAAGTGCTTTGATTTCTATTGCTAGTTTAGTTCCCATTGAGTTGGTGAAGTGGAAAACCTTAGAAAAAATGTAACATAATTCTTCACAGAATTCCAGAAAACCTGCAAGAAAAATAAAAGTCAATGTGGGAGAAAGGAGCTTTATGTCCCCATGAGTGAGTTTATAGCTGGATACAGATCTGTTCATCTCCAGAAATCCCTCCACCCAGTCACTCTCCATCTTTTACTTCATGTTTTAAAGACTTCTTGGACCAGTGAACTAAAAGTGCCTAAAAGTGCCACACTACCCCAATATTACTTCCTGCCAACCTTTTACTTCATTTGGAAGACATGATACCTTAGGTAAATATGAAGTTGAAAAGTTGGATAGATTAGAATTTGTTCTGCCAATCAGTAACCTCTAAAGCAACATGTTGCTGCCAGCAGGAACAGCTCCTTCTGTTTGTCTTATGTTAAGATCAAATAATAAAGCAAACGGAAGATAACTGCTTAGACTGCAAAAGTAGACCAAGCAAAATGAACATTTGCTTTTTTAGTTACAATTTGCAAGTACTGAGATCTTCTTTTTGCCTTCAGATCCTCTGTGATTTTGGCCCATGTCTCTTGATAGCATTACACTGTTGGAACAGATGTGTCAGCTGACCAGCCATGTTCATGTTCCATCACATACTAAAGAAGCGCTTCAGGGCTGATCTGCTGACTGGCAGAGTCCACTAAAGTAAAGTCATTGTTGAAGAAATTGTTTTAATATGAGTCAGATTCTGTGACGCGATACTTTGTCCATCTGGATGTGACCGTCTGAAGATGGATACCTTGTATCATTATGGTACTGTCGGATTTTACTGCCTTTCCTCTGCTGACAGAAGCAACACTTATCAAGACCTTCTGTTGCTTCGGCCCTTGTCATGTTTTGAGGTATTTTCCTGACTCACAAACTCAAAGTCTAACTAACCTTTTTAGTCAGATTAAGAAGGTCTTTGTTTATGGACTTTCTGGAAGAGGAGAGGAATAGTTAGATCAGGTGAGGTTTGATAATGACACAGTAGAGTTGAAAGGAAAAATGGTGTTTTACTCTTTAGAGGTGGAAGGTCAGAGTTGACGGAGGTGTGCTGGTCCTGCTGGTGGATTTCTGTTCCAGAGGTTTTTTGGTTGGGTAAGGTTCACACACAAAAACACACTCACACACCATGATTATGACAGTCCATTTGAGCCAAGGTGCTAAAAGCACAAGTAGTTATTTGAGCTAATGGTACTCCAGTGCAATAGTAATGCACTGGAGTAATAATCACTGACTTTTCTTACTGATGTCATTAAGGAACTTAATATTTTATCTCATCTGCTCTAGTTTTGCAAGGAAAATCCACAGTTTCAAGTGTTATTCTTAAGCAAAGATTGAATCCTTATTCAGATTCTCCCCTTTTAAAAGTCAAAATCAAAGGAAAATTAGACTCTGCAGAACGTTGCTCATGTGCCAGCGACACACTTAGTGTGTCTCACTGGCACTGTGGTGATACATGCTACAGGAAGTGAAGGTTCAATGAACCTCCCACTTACAGTCCAATCTGATGGTCATACTGCAACAAATCATCTCATATGGTGCATTGTACCCAAGGACAGAGGAATAAATAATCATACGCCAAACTAAACTATGTTTTTCCACATTTAGGCAAAGGAAAAACTTCACTGTGTCTCACGAATGTCAAGAGTCATCATCACATTTTTTACAAACACTGAACTTGACCGAAATGTTGAGTTTATGCTGTAAGGACACAAGTTAAGGAGTTTTAATAAAACATTCAACATAAAGCTGAGAGCTATTGTCCTGCCTTTATTCATAACCACTTTGATTCGATTTGACCCAGAGAAATGGGCTGTGTTTTCAATCTGAAATTGCTTGAAGGGACAAGTGTCTGATATTACAAAGCCTGGTTCAAATGGTAATTACGCAGATTTTGCTAATATGAAACAGGTCTTTCATAACTGCACACAAGTCTGTTTCTATATGCTTCACTTCATCTGACCATCACTGTTTGACAAGACATCAAGAGAGTTGACCTCTGCTTGAGGCACAGAATGACCCCTGACCTTGATGAAGCAGTCTATGTTGTTCCAGTTAAGCCTGGTGACGTCAGAGAATCTGACTCACCCGCCGCACATCGCAGTGCAGCTGAGAGTACAGAGTATGGTAGAAAGTAAAAGGTTAAATTAACATCGAGGTTAAAGTACTTGAAATACTTTGACCTCAACGAGGATTTTTATATATACATATATATATACACACGTCAAAACAATTGGATATTACTGCTGGCGGTAAAGGCGTCAAGAAGTGGTAGGAGTGGCATGTTTTAATGATTTATCGTGGGAACAAACATATTCACATGTGATTTTAAATGTGCTTATTGCTTAATGGAAACACCTAAATGGCAAAAATTCTGCTTTTTCAACACTAGTGGAATATTGACAAAGTTTTGTGCACATTTGTAATGAAAACGCAGTTACTGTGGGGTGCTGTGGTGGCGTTTGGGTTAAGCACGATCCCACATATGAAGACCTTAGCTCTCAATATGGTTGTCTCAGGTTCGATTTCCAGCCTGGCAACCTTTGCCGCATACCTTCCCCCTTCTCTCATTACCCAATTCACTGTGAAATAAAGGCCACTAGAGCCAATAAAACCTTTGAAAAAAACAGTAACTGACTGACATGTGTCCTTGCTGCACAGGAAACCTTTTCACCTCCTTGCTGCACAGGAGGTGAAAAGGCACCTTTGAGAGAGTGAATCGTTCCTGGACGTGTTCACTGTTCCATGTTTTCTTTATCTATACTGGTTCTCAGTGGTTCTACTGGAGTCATAAGCCTCAGAAATGGTTTAATTACCCTTTTATAAAGTGACAGATTTCTCTTTCCCTCTTTTAATAACTAAGCCATCATATGACAGCTGCGTGTTTTGTTCAGTCAAGATATATTTGTCTGATACAAAAATGTTGTTGATGTTTTTAAACATTTATGTGCGACCAAAGGATTAAACTGATTTTTTTATTCAAACATAAACCTATGGACATATCTTTACATTATTAGTAAACCCGTCATGCAGTATTTCTGGCATTTATCAGACCTTTTTATAAGAGTATATTATTTATAGGATCAGTGTTTCTTGTACATTCTGATGTTTGCTGCCAAACTCCCATTGGAAGCATAGCTTTGATTCCTGCTCCTTTTAAACAGTGAAAGGGTTTTTTTTTCCTACTGATGTTTTTTTTTTTAAAAAGAACGATGAAAAGCTCCCTTCCCAGCTTATCCCATCACAAATAAAGGACGACTTATCTTTTCAGTGAGATTCTAATTTATAAAAAGCCAGAACCACACTGGCAGATGTGCTTTGCTTTCATCAAGCCGACTCTTATTTGCTCTGGTTTATCTTCCAGAAGAGATCCACAATGTGACCGAAATACATTTTACAACTGTAGAGACAAGCGGACCGAATCCAGCTACGGAGTCACATTCAACGCTCCTTTGTAGATGGTGTGCAGACTGCAAAGTTGTGCATTAGTCAGGGCTAGATAACGCTGAGCCGCTCTTTATTATAAACCAAAAACAAACACCCTGCTTTGCCTAATGCTCACTGAAGGCACCAGGGATTTGGTAAGGCAGCTCTCTCAGAGCAGCTGACCTGTCAAGCTTTCAGTTGATCTTTTTATACCTTTGTTGTGATGAGTATTCAAGAAAACACTGTGTTCTTTGTGTTGTAGATTAGGTGACACCTAAACTGTAACTAATGCCTGGAAGCTTACTGTGCTGGAAACTCACTCTCCTCACCAAGCCATAGAGAATCAATGTCAATGCAATCAGAGAAGCATGCATGCACAAGTATCCCAGACATTGTTTGACTACAATATGTTGATGTAAATGAAAACCCCCGTCATGGCCTACACAAAGCACAGCCGATAAATAAAAGAGATTTTTTAGCACGTTGTTGAAAAAACATTCAACAGAATGTCCAAGAGGTTTTGATTGCATGTGTCAAAGTCAAATCCGGCCAGCCATTACTGTTTCTGTGGTGCTATGGAAACCAGAGCTGAGATGTCCAAACGTTTTATCAAATAAATTAACTAAAAGTAAGCAAGTAGTGGGATTGTTAAAAATCTTTTGTAGAAAAACAAGAATCAAAACTTGTTGATTAAAAGCTTAAAAATAATTTTGCGCATTTGCTGCATTAAAATAAAAGCATCCTGTTCTTTTTTGTTGGCTTGATGAAATAAATTTGTTCTCGGTATAACAATAGGATTTGCGTCACTTTCTATCAAAACGCAAAACGTTAACAATTTGCACAAAAATTTCAAAATTTGCACATGAATATATGATGAAGATGAAACCCTAAATAACCTATTTATGTAGTTTATTTGGGGGCGAGTTTTACCTTAAAAAGGACTCATAGAGTGCTGAGTAAGCGTTTAGCAGTTTGTTAGTGAGTAGTTTTATCAATACATTTCTGCAATCACTGTCCCTTTCAGGACACTCACAGTCTTCAGACAGAAGTCATGGGAGCAATTTAGTTATTTAAGAACTATAGATCAACTATTTTGTTCCCATAAAAAGAAGCAGAGACAAAAAGACCACGGATGCAACTGAGACAAACACCAGAGAAGATCAAAGGGACAGTAATGAATGTATCGATCTGAGGCAACAAGGCATACACACCGTCTCACAAGTAGTTCCATTTACTCCCAGACAGCTTTCTATGCATCCACATATTTTTGTGTTATTAGGTGGAAAGAGATACAAACCAGGTAAAGCTGCGCATTAATCAGACCTATCAGGAAGACAGCATAATACTGGCTCTTAAGGGACCTGAACCGAAACACTAAGAGTTCCATAAACCAAGGGAAAACACTGGGTAGTCAATTGAATTCAAAGGTGAATTCAATTGATATTCAGGTACTGTGTGGCAAAGGAAGCAGAGCGGTCCCACAGCATCACTGAGCCATTCTCAGGCCTTCCTGTAGACTTGACATGTCATGTAGAAAAACATGTGGATTTTTTCAGATGCAGTTTACAGAAAACTGCATCTGCGTGGCAAGTAGCTGTAAATAAGCTCTCCATGTATACATGACATACCGTCAAATGTCTTCATACAGGAAGAAGAGAAACTTCATTGGATAAGTTGGAGACACTCCTAAATGAGACAAGGAAAGGTGCGACTTGGCAACTACTTATAATCAGACATCCATTAATGATGTCCACACATACATTGAAAACAAACACTGTTGTTGTTAATGGTGCAGAGGGACTTTAAACTTTACTCATGTGGTTTCTGTAAACACAACAGCAACTCAGTTTTACGGCTTACAAGAAATGAGACTGTAAAGACTAGACTTTATCTTCACAGCCTCCCCTGATGCAGACTGAGTCTCGGCGCTCCCATAATGCCTTTCATAACGGGCCAATGAAATGATCCCACATTGAGGCAGCTTGCTATTAGGTCTATACTTTGCTGTTCAATATAATTAATGAATTGTGCCAAACCACCTCACTGCAAACGTGGTCCACAGCAACAAAAAATGAGTTTGATCTAAGCAAACTCATTTTTTTCACTTTATTTCTGAAAATGCTTGCTGTGAATGCTTGAGATGAAAAAAATAATTTATCTTGATTGATGTGGTCCTATTAACTATGATATTAAAGAGATGCCAAAAAGTGTGGTTATTAAAAGATGAATCCTTTGTGCATCTTTTTTATTATAAGGAGATTGAAATATTTTAACCTCATTAAGAATAAGTCTGTCTGCACCAGCAGTCTGTGCTGCTGCTGTAGCCCAGCAGCAGCATAGGTTAGACAACAATTCATTCTTGAATTGTTGTCTAACCTATAAGACACACTGTAAACTCTTTTTGCATGGACCATATTTTTGCTTACAGTAAAATAGTTTAAATGACAGTAATCCTTTGTGTTTCTGTTTATCTATGGGTATGTGCGTGTGTGTGCAATGACTAACAGAAGTACACAGATACCCAATAAGGACTGGATTACAGCTTCATACTTCTGTAAATGATGCATGCACTTGTTTTAAGGGTTATCTTTTCCAGTGCAGAAGGGCAACACTTATTTCTTCCTGTATTTCTACTTACTGCAGTAGCACTAATGATGCCATGAAATTTTTGTGATATTTTCTGTTCTATTAGAAATAACCTTGTGCCTTAAAAACAGCTGCCACAGTGAACATTTTTTTTGAATGGCCCTGACTTAGCAATACTTCGTCAAGCATGCAATTGAAAATATTCATCATCGTCCAGGTGCTACTAAAATTCTATTCAGGGGGTTGATTAAGTTTTGAGAAAACCTTGGTCATTAAAAGTATTATTGAATGCGGAATCCGAATATAATACTCAAATATTGGTTTTATTAAGCCATTTAAAATCCTCTGAGGTTTGATTTTGGTTTTTTAAGCACAAACAATTTTGAATCTGGACAGATAGAACTAATATACAGGGCGTGTAATAATGTTAGTTGCCACTGCGTATTGGGTTGTGTTCAGTCATGTCATTCCAGTTAAGATGCACTTAAAGACAGACTAACATGCAGTGAGTGACATTATAGTGGAAGGTCCATTCATCATTAAAATCAAATTAAGGCTAAAAACACACACTTAAATGTCCTCTTAATTTGGTGAAGTGGCTCACTTCCCAGTGTATTTGTGTGTATTTTATGGAGCAGCATAAAGTGGCTTTTAAAAGGGTGCACTCTCCTGCCAGGTTATTGTGACTAGTATAATGCCCAGCCTTATATATGGAGGGTGTTTATCTATGATGCAGACATCTGGCGTTTGATTCAGGAAACTTGCTGTCTTCCTCTCTCTCTCTCTCTGCTCGTTTCCGCTCTAACGGTTGATGAAGGGTACTAGTGTCACAAAGTCTCTCAGAGAACAAATTAAAAAGCACTTTTCCAATTTGAATGTGACAAATATCCTCTACTCTTCGACTGCAAAAACCAAACAAATCTATTCCAAGAAATATATTAAGAAAATTTAAGCAGGTTGCTAAAGTGTGCTCAACCTTCATCTGATACTTGTTGAGGCAGATTTTTAATTTATTCAGTCTTCTTAGGCAGACATCTGCCATCAGCTTGAGTAAATCTGGATAACTGTAAGCAGACAGCATATGTCCTACTGGCATTTTCTTTGCAGCTGCATCTAAATGCACGCTAAGTGCAGATTTCAGAACGATCAGATGTAATCTCATCGCATTATACAATGTGTGTCCAAATTCTGGGGCGACGTCCTTCAAACGACCCTGTAGACTCAGGCCGGGTCTTTCATAGACCATTAAGACCTGAAGTAATCAGCTGTGGATCTGGACTGTCAAATTTCACATTTTATTTCCACTGTTTCCTCAGCATATGTCCGGTCAGCTTGGCAACCGTGACAGCTCTACACACAAGCTGGTAAAAATGAAGTTGGAAATCTTGCTGGGCTTTTTCATTATTTATTTCATACTTTGTTTTAGTTTTTAAAAAATTATATAAAAATACATCTATATAGAGATGACAAGAGCTTAAAGATGTATTTTTTAAACACTTTAACTTTTTAAAGATACTATGATATGATCTTGTTCTTTCAGTCATGACCCAAAACAGATGAGAGTAGGAACGTAAATCGACGTTCCTACGTTAAAGAGCTGAGTCGCTTTTTGACTCAGCTCTCTCTTCACCATGACAGACCAGGACAGCGCCTGCTTCAGTGCAGACACTGTGCCAACCTGCCTGTTGATCTCCTGCACCATTTTTCCCTCATTCGTCTAGTGAACAAGATCCCGAGATACTTAAACTCCTCCACTTGGGGCAGCACATCCTCCCTGACCTGACAAAGGTTAGGTCAGGTCAGGGTAGAAGAGCTCCTACCCTTCTCCAGCTCAAGACCATGGCCTCAGATTTGATCTTGAGATATCAGATGTTTTACCTGAATTACTGAGAAGATGCTATGGAAATGAATCAAGGCTCTGCCAACAGGTTGGCAGGAACACAGAAGATGCAGCAGTCATTCCTGCTGCTTTGTGTTCTACATTTCAGTTATGGTCATTTGAAACTGAACTGGAAGTTTTGGACCAAAGTAGCAAAAGATATACTTAGCAGAACCTACTAACCAGAAATGATTCACTCAACTAATTGTGATTAACCAATTACTGGAATAATTGTCAAATAGTTTAGTAATTGATTAATCATTAACTGGACTAAACAGAGTCTAAAAAATACCATTTTGCTCTTTTAGACTCTGTTTAAAAAATAGAGTCTATTATTTTGAGAAGTAATTGACCCAAAATTGTACAGAAGTATGTAGATTTTTTTTATTTAAGATAAATCTGTTCTACCTAGAATTCCTCAAGTGGCAGTTTTAGCTTCACCTGGTTCAAATTCTATAAAAGAAAATGTATCCTGTTTTGATATTCAGTTATTAATTGGTTACTGCAAAATATAATCAATTTGATCAGTCCTTTGATGTACTTATAATAAGTCAAACAGAAATGGCTTTTCATGTTAGAAGTATGTTTGTAGTTGCAGATGCATCCTGTGCTACAAAAGATCATGTGTTTACCAAAAGAATGCTTATCACTGCAGTTTAAGAAATAACATTATTTTCTCATTTAAAAATTGAAATAAGTTGTTTATTTGCATATTTTAATGTATTCATAATATTATATAAGAAAGAGTGGAATAATGCAAAGATTTGCTTAATATTTTTATCGGATTAATTGTTGGAATTATCGATAAAATAATAGATTACTAAAATAATGATTAGTTGCAGCCCTGAACCTGCAGAGTGATAATATTTCCCATCAGTGAGTCCAAACATCCAAATGAAGAAAACCAAGATCTCACCGGAACAAGTCCAGAACTAAACGTGACAGATCTGCTGGAAACAGCTGATCAAAATATGTTAGATTGGTGATAAAGAAGGGGAGAAATATAGATAAATGAAGATGTGCAATGCTGACATGATCCTAAGAAATAAAACTAAAACTCAATCAAAAGCTGTTTCAGCAGAGTTTAAGATACTTTACACTCATGCTGACATATTTTATAGCTTTTTTATTCTTATTCCATATGAATAAAATATTAAATTATTTTTTTCATGAAAATGTTTTACATTACTGGAAATTTAACAGAAGTGTGTACACTTTTGTGATCCATCTTTAAAGTTTCTTTGTTTTTTATTTTTTCATGTGGAAACTAAATCGAAAACCATAAGCTACACTGCTGCTCATTATAAACATATTCACAATAAGAAGAGATCAGCATGAAGAGAAGCATTCAGAACTTATGCTTTACCTTTGTCATGTTGATATCCCATAATGCTTTTCTGCCTCATTAATGAGCAGAAGAAAGTACACAAGGCAATTTAAATGCACACAGTGAAACTTACACAATGCAGCTGTGTCTCTGGGCCTTTAAGTGTTAAGAGAATATGAAAGCCTCAGAAATGAGTGCTTTGCCTCTTTTTCTGTTCTCTTGATGGTTCACAAGTTCTCTCATGCCTGTCTACTCTTCCACTGACCTTTTCAAAGTTATACATACAAAATGAGTTTTTTTTTTTCCGTCAGGAATGAACCATTTGAGAGCAATTCCATATTTTAGAAGATACTCTCTAGCGCTCCAAGGATTTTCAAATGCCCATCGAGTCTTGCTCTGCATGTTTTTTTTTTTTCATTACTTCTCAGCCTTGCCATTTTTTTTTCTAAATCATTCCACACTTCAGCTCTCACTTTACATCTAATATTGGGCCAGGATTTCAATTTGTTGTCTGACCTTTTCCCAGCTACATTCTTCTGGAAAGCGAAGACCGCATTGTGCTTGCAGGACTTTAATTCCGAGCACCGAGCCTCCGCTAACAGAAAAAGTCCATCTCAATTCTTGAAACTAATACTCACTATCAAAGTGTCAGAGTTTTTGATGCCTTGGAAATGGAAATTATTTACAGGTATTAAACAGCGGCCCGCTCGACATTCGGCCTTGAGCAATGCCTTCTTCCGTAGCAGCAATTTGACTGTTGATTGGCATTTTCTTTGTGTGAACTTGTCTCGTAAACGAGCTTGTTAATATTTTCCCCTGCTGTTTGTGAAAACGAATCACCTGCCTTGGAAACATTGTCAACAGAGGGCAGAATTATTCAAACGAGGGCGTCTGGGGGTGGGTGAGGGGCTGAAACGGGGTTCCATTCTTCCCGTTGAATAGCTCCACACATCACATCGACCCAAACTCCTCAGACTGATGTGTTATGCAACCATTACCATAGACCAGATCTCATCAAAGCTAAATCTTTATCTTCCCTCTCTCTGAGTCCAGCAGGACTCGGCCATAAACCTGACCACCCCACTTCCCCATTTGTCCCGTTCCATTTGTTTTCTGCAAATACCCACTTGATGAAGTCATCTACTTCAATTACCTCCTTATTTGAAGAAAATGCAGCAGCTATGCTGTCAACAGCAAGGTAATTGTTTGCGCCATTTTCACCCTGATCCACTGTGCCATCGCTGCTCCACCCTGTTGAAAAGGAGAGAGATAAAGAGACAAACGACCCGATACTCCGACCGCGGCGATATAGCTGTCTGTGTGAACAGGCGTTTTGTGTTGGCCCAGATGCAATTAGGCTTTCCTTTGTTCCTGTTCACGCGTCACCTTGTTCCTGCACCAGCTGAACAGTGATGCTGTGATAGTGGAAAGTGAGAGGTGGGGGGGGTGGGTGGGTGTGTGTTGGACAGGTTATCATCCGTTTTTAGGCTTGGAAATGTGAGCTCCAAAATGAATTGATAACACCACTGCATCCTCCAAAGTGATGATGTTGCATAAGCTTTAAGATTCAGAAGTTCTACAGTACCTGAAAATACACACAGAATTTATCTATCTACCCTTTACTGCATTGATGCAGTTAGAATTATACAGGGAAAGGAAATCCATATTTAGTTGCTGGGAAGCAAATGTCTAAATTAGTCTGAAAATTAGCACAATTAGGAATAATTAAGTATAGGAATAAATAAGTTTAACCTCAAGATGACAGCAAATTGTTTCCAATGGAGCTGTTGTATATAACTTTTATAAAAATGCATTTTTTATATATTTGTTAAAACTATAACTATGACCTGACAGTAGAATATGAGATAGATTACGCTTTAAAAAATCAAACTCCTCTGCCTCCGAGTGGTCTTACTGCCATCTGAAGAAATACTTAGCATGGTTGTTAGCAGGAGTTACCTTCTGAATTCAGAAGAAAAAAACATGTGTCCACAGTGGGGACACATTGAGATTATAAAGAGGTCCAGATCACTGTAGGTCTTTGGTTCTTAAATGTTGATGAGACAAAACGGTGTTGTGAAAAGTATTCACTCCCCCAGAGGTTTCTTCTGATTTTGCTTTTTTGTGGCATTAAATGTAAAGGCAAAGTAAAACTAAAATAATTTCTTCCTCTGTCATTTATTCCTCATGGAAATACATTATTTATTGTCATTATAACAATCACACACATTTTTGTGTGTGTTATGTTTCTGTTAGTATTTTGACAGTTTACTGTGAAAACATTTATGCCCCTTGGATGTTGATTTGATTTCTGTGAATTTTTATTATTTAACTGAAACAGATGGATGAGCTCATATTGTTCTTGTTTTCAGGTCTTTGCTTGGTTATCTGTGCATCTCAAATTTATTGATTTAAAGGACCCTCTTTAACAAAAAAAACAAAAGAAAAAGTTTATTTTTGTTTTTCCACTAATAACAATCATCTTTGTAAGTGAGCTGTGTTACCTTAATTTGATAGGATAAAACAAAGCAGAAATCATAAAGAAAAGAGGTTTGGTTTTTGATTTTTAATGTGCAGTAAATGCAGAATAATCTGACGGCAGATTTTGGTGAGCGTGAAGATAAAACACTGAGTGATTCAACTCCACTGTCTTTGTAAAATCTCAGTATTTTCAAACCGAAACACACATGGAAGCAGATACGCATTTTTAGTCTTTGAATGTCGTAATGAGTTTGCATGTATGGTGAGAAATGAAACTTTTTAAAAATTTTTTATTGTTTCATTTCAGCTGCATTTTGGCTGTCATGATTAGTGGCCTTTCATGATCACAGCAAACCCGAGTTACATCGAAACGCAGCGTGAAGCAGAGTGTAACAGATAAGACACAAAGTTATTAGAGGAAGAAACTATGAGAGGCTGTTGTGGTACAAAACCAGGCCCTGTTACAGCAGCCAGCATTACGTTGCTCTGTAATATATTAACGAGAAGATTATTCTTGTGGTCTAGCATTCCCACCAGCAAGTCTCACTGTGCATCTTTAAAGATTGTATTAGGCCAATGTAGTTTTGGCTATGAATGACATAATAACTGCTTAAGGAGAGTATTAATAAAACTTGTTATTTAGATCAAGATTACCACGTCAAGGCACCACAACATTATCCATACTGTTTTGGTCTGGAAACTACTGTAATTATGTCGGACATTCCCCATCCTCCTTTTATCCACAGTCATCCCCCCCACCCCACTCTCTCTGTAGTCTTCTTCATCTCATCTCTCACCCTCCCACTCCGCCTCCCTCTGACAATATCAACCCCACCCATTTACAACCTTACAAAAAACCAACTAGCTACACTAGCAGCAAGTTCACACCTAATTTCATAACTAAAACTACAGACAAAGAGATGATGAAACAAACTACTAAAGCTAAAATTCTAAGTTTGGCAAAATAAAGCAAGAGAGGGCGATATTCTGTCATTGTTGCTGAAAAGACACGACCAACAATTATGATTATGGATTCGTTTAAATCTGTCAAACCTCAAAGAAACAGTTTTGTTGAAAATCTACAACTGATGGACCTGTTGTCTACACAAATCACACTACTTTGCTTACTTCATTATAATATTGTGTGTTTAGTTTATTGTTAAGCAGCTGAAAATAAAAAAAGAAAGTAAAATACTTAAACTTGACATGTTTGCCTCCCACGCCAGACGGTTTGCACTCCTCTGGTTCAGGTGCATTAATTACTTCTGTAAACGCTGTGCAAAGGCTGCATTTAAGACAAAGCAGAAAGCATGAAGTGGGGTTCCAAAACGGGCAATTATTTACAAAGAGCCACATTACAGAGCTGATGGTAACACTTTAGAGCTCTGCAGCTGGAGTGAGAGTTAGGAAGAGAGATGCAGCTCAGCTCTCAAGTTCAGGTTATTTTAAGACATAAGAGATTTCTTTTCCAAAGGAGTTAATAAATGAGAGGGAAGGGGCTGGGTCCTGAGAAGGATGATTAGGGATTCATTAATTATCCTTTTTGTATTTTTGACAGCGTGAGGAGTAAGACCTCGACCCGCTTCACTCCTGCTTCCTTGCAGATGTGGATCTTTCTGTCTGGTTTGAACATTCAGTCACTCAGGACTTCTGAAGGAACCTTGCCACATCCAATTCCTTCACCTTCCTGTGAAACGCCGTGTAAACACCACAGCATGAATGATAATTAGATATCACTGGCAAACTTCAGTCGGATCAGAACTTGCCACAGAAGACCACTAAGAACCCAAAGGGTTAACAAATCTCTTCAAATATTTCCGGACAGAATATGTAGTGAAGATGTATCCATCATGAAATTCATTCTGTCATCCAGCTCATCCGTTTCTGTGATTCGTCTTCAAAGACGATGATGAAAGGTCTGGATAAAAGCAGCCATAAATAGAAACACTTTTGAATCCCACTCTGCAGGGACCGTCAGATTTCTGCCAGACACCGATCAGGACCGCCAGGCAGACTGTGATGTACCGTCCTGGGCCCGGCAACCAGCAGCCTCAGCTGAAACCTCACACACAAAAAGGCACATTGTGTGTTTCCTCTGTGGTTAACATGAAATCAGACTAAACACACAAGGGTTTACGTTTAGTTGTTTTTACACAACTATTTTTATTTGAAACATGCAGAAATATGGAGAGAAGAAAGTCAGAAGTCAGTGTTGTGATGTTTGCACGCTTAAAGAAATACTTTGTATTGGTTTGGAGTCGATGTCACTTTATTGTTCAGTCGTATGAGATGCTCACATACAAAATAAACCTGTCTGCCATCTGTCCCTGCATGCTATCCGCTCTCACCATCACGTACACGCGATTGCGTCACAGTCTCTTCTCGGTGCGTTCACTGACAGTCTGTAACATAAATGTATAAGCACCGCTGTATAAATTACAAGCGTGTGTAAATTTATACACACACAAATCTATTAGTAGAGCATCAGATTTAACTGCCCGCTCAACCATTTGGTTGAGCACAGAAAAACAATTTTCACAGGTTTTTTTCTAGGTGCGACAGTTAAAGGGTTAATAAGCAGTTTAAGCCTGATTTATTAAGCATAATGAACAAATAACGTGTCAGAAGGCTCTGTTAGAGCGTTACAGAACATGTCATTTATATCTAAAGACAGAAGAACATTTACAAGATAGAGAACTAGCTTCTCAACAGGCTGCTCTGAAGGGTTCTGTGATGGTTCTGTAATGGTTCTGTAACTGTTCTTGTTGGTTGGTTTGACTCACTGCAGCAAAAGCGACCAGCAGGTTAATGTAACAAACGTTGCAACTTTAGTTCCCCATCAAATCAAGTGAACTGGACTATAAGGGAGTGAAAACTCCCTAAAAGGTGATTCTACCAAATACTAATGAAATGTATATAAACTCTGCATTTGATATTGGAAAAAAATATCCCTGAAAAAGTTCTGTTATTACTTTGGTAATGTGAAATTACCAAAAACTAGGGATGCGCATGTAAAAAATAAACTACGACAAATTTTCTTTCAAATGGTCCAGAAGTGCAATTAGTAATTCTAAATATCATATAAAATCAATAATAAAGCATGACATCGCCCAGGGTCCAAAGCATAGAACTGGACCATCGGTGGGCAATCTCAGACTTCAAGAGCCGGTGTCCTGCAGCTCCTAGACGGCTCCCTGGTCCAACACAATTCAATCAAACAGCTGAATTACCTCCTAAGTGAAGTAAGTTCTCCAAAGTCCTGCTAATTCCCTTGTTGACTCAGGTGTGTTGAAGAGGAGACACGTCTAAACGTTGCAGGACACTGACCTTCCAGGCTGAGCATTGCCCACCCCTCAGAGTATTATATTGGAGCTGTGCATTTCTACCAAAAACAAGAAATGTTCAGAAACTGAAAAACTACTGCGTGTCTACTCTGTATAAACTGTATGTAAACATCTGGTTTCATCTGTAACTAATGCAGCCCACAGAATCAGCTTAAAGACAGCTGGTAGAGCTCAAACCTCGCCCATGCAGCAGAACGGCTTTTAAAGGTGTAGTGCACCAGTTTGTACCGTCCATACTAATTCACCTCACTCCCACTCAGCTACAGCAACTGTTGAATAACATCCTCAGTGGCATACTGTCTGACGCAAAGATATAAGACATGTAGCTGGAACATCCGCCCACCCACCCACAGTTGTGTCCACTATGTAGTGACTCAGCCACATCAGTGCTAGAGCGCTCAGCCCTGTGCTGGAGCTCTAAATAAACATCAGAACATTCCTCAGTATATGCCTGCTACTGAGGATACATGCGTAAAGTAGAAAATTAAACACTAGTATTGGTTTTCTTATGTGTTATTTCCTGATTTATATAGACTCCTGAGATTTAAATAGTTTATTGTATTTCTACTGCCTGACTTCAGGCTAAAAAACAACTGTGATTCATATTAGGCTACTTATTCATATAAGCCACTCTCTTACTCTCATTAGCTTTTTTTCCATGATCGTCACGGAAAAATTACCAGCCACGTCATAGATAAATGGTGCTCTTCCAGTCAGTTTGACCACTCAAAGTGCTAGAGTCACATTCACCCATTCGAACTCACATTTATACACCAATCAGTAGCCACAGTTGCCCCATAAGTCAACAGTCACAGATTTACCTATCTGTGTTTTTTTTTGGGAGAATATGTGTAAAATATTTGAAAGAAAATGCAGCTTGGGAAGCTGAAATGAGACCTGACACACTATTGAATGGTGTTTGCAAAGCAGCCAATCCAGGAGCTCCATTTTAGTGCTTAAAGTTTGTCACTTACTTGTACCTTGAATGTTAAAAGAAGTTGATCTCGGGGGGCATTTTCATTCTTCTTCAGACAAATAATTTTACAGATACCCCAGACAATGACAAGCCAGATTTGTCTTCTGTTGTCCGTTCCTGTGCTTCCCTGCTGTTGTTTTTGGACCCAAGTGGCTTCCACTCAAATTATGTACAGGTGCGCCCACACATCTCTACTGCCAACGCTGAGTCAGCTCGGCTCCGGTGGCAACCTAATTCCTCTTCTCAGTCCTCTGTTGTAGACTGTTACTTTTTATTGCGCGCTCTTGAATGTCTTCAAGTCTTCTTCACCGCAACTGATCAGGAAATATTTTCCGGAACATTCTTACTGTTTTTTGTCACAGTATTTATTGCTCTTTTTATCAATAAAGCTCTTTGCAAAAAACTCCCATTGGTCCGATCACTATGCAACGTTTTTTGAAAATCAACAAAGGATCTGTTGAGCTTGCTGTTAACCAGACACAGTCTGGACTACAAAAACTGAAGAAACAGCATTACAATCAGCAGTTCTTTTTCCTTTTTAATGACCCGTTTCTTTTCTGTCAGTGTTCTGTTTTTTGGGTCGCTTAGTAACAATTACATTCTCAAAGATGAAGTTAAAAAGCGGCGCCCATTTCCTCCCTAATTCAGCACCAGAGCAGAGCAGAGAGCAGAGCAGAGAGCAGAGCAGACTGTCCCTGTAGTGCAGCTGCTTTTGACTCCAGGGATTTCTGCACATGCACAGAGGCTTTACTCTGACTTTTTAATGTGGTCTTGAATTTGTTCCTCAGTCTCTTTTTCTACTTCCACTGAGACACCAGCCTTCTCATTGCTGTATTATCAACTGTGTGGAATGTGGCAAGAGACAAAAATGCAGCACATGCTTTATATGAAGCACTTGTGAAAGAATTGCATTCTTTGCCTGCTGAATGCATCTAAATGATGTGTAGGAAACTTTCTGTGATGAAGTATGTATCACGTACTGTTCGGTGTTTGTGCTGACTGGGTCCACTGTGTAGCAGCACATTCCACACACCTCACATTGGGGATGATGTGTTTAGGTTGTTGTTCCATGTTTGTTTTTCCCCATATGGGTCAAAATGTTTCATTTTGTTGTCATGTGATCAAAACATAATCCCCTAATCTTTTCTCAACTTTGTTTTTTTTTTAACTAATAGCTTACTTCTCTTCAACGTAGAGCTGACTGTTAGCCTGTTAGATGAGGTGGCTGGCCATGTCTTGATAGATTTGCCATGTTCCTTCAATTTTTGGACTGAATTTTATTTGGGTGAATCAGATTAAAGGGAACTGAATACATTTGTAAAGCAAGTTGTAAACCATGAATAATTGTTGTTCCACTTTACTATGAATATAGATAATAATTCTAGCCTGTTCTTTGCCTTTCTATGCTATTCCGCTCGATTCAAATCTCAGTTCACAGACAGTCTGGGCTTTCTCCCATTGACGTGGATTCCCTCCCGTAGCATTTCTACTGGACCAGTCAGCGAACAGAAGAAGTAGTTAACAATGATGTTGATTTTATTCTCTGTTTTATAAATTGTAGTTTTAGCAATATCAGCAGATGAAGGGAAGGAAGCCAAATATAGAATTAACATTAACGACTGTCTGTTTGTGTTAGGTTCAAACCCCAAACATTTTTAACACACACGCTGGAATGAGACAACAGAGACAAGAGAATTAGCTTCAGACTCGCGAGGAGAGGAGCCCGGAGATGTTTCAGTCACATGCCCCGAACCACTCTGAAAACATCTCCGCTCTCAACGCTTTTTATTAAGATAAGGAACGCCCTAATTACATATCTGTTCCAATCGCTGAAGGATGGGGACAAACCGGTTGGAACAGGTTCAAACAAGTAACAAGTCATGAGTATATTATAAGACAGTTTTTAGTATGTGCGAGTCGATAGTCTAAGTTGAGCTTCTGTGTGGGTGCTTCTTCCTCTGTCTGGGTGCTTCTTCCTCTTTCTTTGAAACACACCAACCTCTTTTAACAAAGTCACATCAACTAAGCAGAACATTATGTGTAAGCAGAAAATTATATGTAACTACATAGTTTAAACTTTCTAAGATAACACTAAAGAATATAACTTCAACAGTTTGGCTCTGCTTTTCTCTTTTCGCCATTGAGGATGGTTGTTTTCATAGCATCAAATTATAACATAACATATGTCACGGCCAAATGTTAACAATTGGCTAAAATTTTAAACGTCAACAGAAACCATGCCTCCAGGAAGTAATTGCTTCTTCATAGCTAAGGGGCCAGACCCTGCAGACGAAGTGAAGAACAAAGGGCTGTTTTTTTACAAGGTTACAATAATTCACTACTTATCTTTATAGATTTATTTATTCTGTATTTATTTATAGAATAAAAAAAAACAACAAAAAAAACATAAAAATCTGTGTTCATGAAAAGGTTCAATAATGGTAGGATTACTTTTACAAGGCACTGTAGAACAATACTGGCTTATTGCCAGAACTTTCCATCATAGTTTAAGATTACATTACAGAATGACAAAAAGAAAATAGCCTGTTTTCACAGTCTGCTTTTGTAAATAACAACTTCTCCGGTTAAAATATATTGTTTCCCTGCATAAAGACGTGGCGCGCTCATTGCAAACTCGAGAGCGGAGGCAGCTGGAGTTGGGCGAGCTTGCTTACAAACCCTATTATTATTATTTCTTTCACTGTGGGCTTTAAGCGACAATCTGGAAGTGGAATCACAAATAGCACAAGGGGGAGAAGGAGAAGCAACACTCAAAAACAACTGTCTTTGAAATAATTACCAGACTAGAAGTGCTATGACAAATTTAGGAATCATTTCTTCCATCTTGAAAGGAAAACAGACATCAAACTGGGCCGCCATTTGCTGTGCCTCGCTCTCAGTCTTATCTAAGGCTTCCTTATAAGAGACCACTTGGTGGGCATGTAATTAATTTCATTTTCCAAGCAGCAATAAACTTACTGTTGAAGAAAAATAAATCTGGAAGTCACTTTGATAAAGGCAAGTTATTGGTGGAGGGCAAAAAGTAAACTATGCCGCTGCTGCGTTTTTTTTTTTATATGTAGTTGCTGTAGGAACTTATTTCAATTTAAGATGGAGTCTTAGTGATTTTCAGTTAACATTTTTAAAAGCAAGCTTTTGGATAAGGTTACAAGTTCTCAGAGGGGTTTCATTTATCAAGACTTGGCTGCTGTTTAAGGCTTTAGAATTGTCAAAACTTAACAGAAAACAGATACAAATGAAAAAGAAAAAAAAGTGAAAACACACATGCTGTGTGGTGAGGTAATATTCTTTCCTTCTCAAATTACCCAAATTCTCTTAATACAGCTTTCATTTCTCTATTGTCAAGTCTCACTCTGATGCTTGGTGTGGTTCTAACGCAGTCAGGTGAGTCCACATTGGCAGTGTGTTCCTCATTAAGTGACCATGAGGAGCAGGAATGTTGGTGGCCCTTGAGTACAGGAATTGTACTCGATGTTCTGATGATGTCATGTTAGATATGCGCCCTTAATGCTCACAGACACAGAGGCGTACTACACTTATTCTGTACACACAGTTTCCACACACAGTCCAGGCGGTTGAGATTTCATAATCCAGCATATCGATTGCTTACAATTCTTGTGGAAAATTCCTTCATTTACCACAATCTGAATCGATACTAGGAGGTTTGATGAGCTAGTTGGGCACCTAGCCCCGTTGCTTCTCCACCAGGGCAGCCACAGTTCACCTGTTAGTGTAGCACAAAGAGTCTGGCTGATGGGCAACCTTGTGATTGATTGTACCAACTCTCAACCTAATCAGCCCAATGTCACATACAAAATAATTCCACGTGAACACAGTTTCCCTCTCAGCAAAGAGACTCAGCAGGTCCAACTGATATCTGCCTTGAGTCGGCTTCGAGTGTGAGTGGACAGAGTGGTAAACGCCTCTGTATGCGGTGGTCTTTAGCCAACCAGTTTCCCTGTAGATTTGCTCATTGCAGCTTGCCCATGTGCTCTTCAACCAAAAAAAAAGGTTTGGACCTCAATGATTGAATTTTCAATTTAAAGCACGTCAACTGCTTGCCTGCCCATTGCCCTCCTGTGCAATTCTACTCCATAAAAAACCTGCTGCCCAGCACAGTCTGGGCTTTCTCCATTGGCCTGGATTTCTCTGGTAGAATTTCTACTGGGCTAATCAGTGAACAAAAAGAGAATTTGCAAACAATAATGTTGATTTTCTATGTTGTTTCAGAATTGTTGCCTGTAGTTTTAGCAACAGCAGTGGGCAAAGTGAACAAAGCCAGTTCAGTCTGCTGGTAATGCTTTTAGATAATGACAAAAGCAATAATTTCTCACCAGCCAGATCCTCTGTATGAAGGGAAGCGTAGAACAAGGGCTTGCTTTTTATCAGTCTTGTGGAGAAGGGGCTTCAGAGAGACTACTGTCTGGTCATTAGGTTTCAAAAACACTTAAGGAACAAATGCTTTCACACCTGAGGTAAACAGGCTGTAACTTACATTATAACTTTCTTTCACTCCTAAATACAGAAGTCAAGTCTTCCTATATTTGGCAAAGTGTCTCCATCTCTGTGGAGCACATTCAGATATTTGTTTGGCCCACAAATGTCTGGTATTAAAACATTATTATGTTTTAATGCCACATTTATATAGCAAATATTTAAATTCTCACCCACAATGATTTAAATAACAAAAATCTGAACAGTTTCAATGATGCCAATCCAACCATGTCCTCCATTCTAGCTGTCTTTCACATATTGAGTCACTATATATACAAGCCGGAGGAGGTGTCTCGTATTTCATTTTGACTTATGCGCCATTTGCAGGGTTGAGCTTATTTTCTCCACAGACGGGTCACGCAGGTGTCTGGCTATTTTTATTGTTCACTCTCTGCTGTCTATCAACATACAGTTGCAGCTGTGCTGCCTGAGCAAGTATCAGTGAACACTGCTTGAAGCAATGCCAATATGGGGAATTATTCATCTTCCAGCTGCCCCCTTTGCTCTCTGTAACCATCACCGCCTCGCCTCTCTGCTGCTACAGGAGCGAAGGAGTTGTCTTTTTAAGTCAAATTTCCAGACTGGCTTGAATAAGCAGTGTGGCTGATGAAAGGTGATAACAGCCCAAACTGTGGTTGTGACATTTCTGATTCAATATCTACAGAAATGACATTTGTGCAGTAGTGATGGATCCACATGTGGCTGTTCTCTTTCCACCTCTTGTTGACATCTCTGACCCAGGCAGTGACCCACTGTGACAGTTGTCATCGTTTTAATCCTCTGTTCCTGTGTTTGGGGTCCTTGGCAGCTGGTTTCAAGTTTTTTGGTCTTTATTTATTTATTTATTTTTTCCTCCAAGGCAGCTGGCTTTTGATGGATGGGATTTGTCATTCTGATGTTCAGCCAATATCAGTCAGGAGCAGGAACCAATCTCTGTCACACAGCTACTAAAACATGCAGCATACATATCTTTAAGGGAGGGAAGAAATGAAGCTGGCTGGTGGAAACCTGCTGTAGCACAATGGGACATTCAGATTCGAACATCTGAGGCTAGAAGTAAACTTGAAGCCAGGAACCAACTTGATGTGAGGTGGCAGGGCTACTGCATCCTGAGGATAATCACAAAGCATCCCACTGGGTGTCCATAGCTGTTTCCATTACAAATGAGTGCAAAATTTTTCAGTATTCTGCTTATGTCAAAAAACATAATTTTGCAGTTGTAATGTTTCCATTAAATAAGAAACACAATTAAGAGCACAAGTTCACCGTAAGTTATTAAACACATGCCACCCCATGATCCTGCAACTACATCCTGTCTTCCTCTTCATGGTTTGTGCCAGGAGTAACACTGGCACAGTCATGTGAAAAAGTGTTTCCATTGTAGTTTTATGAAATAAACCAATTTCAATGCGGCCTCGTGTCAAAACCTTTTATTGAAAAATGTATTTTTATTCAGAATTGATGAGTTTACATTGAGCAATTTTATTTTCACAATGTCAAATTGCGCAATTATATGACTAAGAGAAATTGCAACATGATGTAAGAATAGGCGATATGGTATTAAATTGTTATCACAAAATGTTGTAATAGTAATGTAATAATAAAAGGGATGATAAGTAGCTAGTACTTTGTTTAATGTAGCTGTATGGTTGTGACTGCAGTCATAGAACCAGATACACTGCTCTTGAAAAATACACAAATGTAATGCACTTTTTAAGTTTTAAAAGTGTAATTTGTATCATTTATATTACCAACAGAGTGGGAACCTAACTGCAATGCCAGATAAGTACAGCTCTGGTATACAAAGAACCAACAACACAAAAATTTCTTTCTGTTTGGGGATTTTTATTAAAGACATAACACAAATTATCTGTATGACAGAAACTTCCAGGCTTATACTAACCAACAAATACAAGTTGTGTGTAAAAAAGTAAGAACACGCTTGTTGCTGTGGAAACATAATGAGTGGTGAATAGTCTAGCAGAAGCTCACTGTTTGTTGTTGGTCTGGAAGATGTAAGTGTAGGTTATTGCAATGCCAAGAAGGAGAGCCATCAGCAATAATCTTTAAGCAGATATTCCCTGGCAATTTGGGAAGGGTTATAAAGTCACTTTCAAACCACTTTAAGTCATTCTAAATTATTCTACACTGAAAGAGATTAATAACCATTGGGAAGCATTTGTGTCAGCCAATCTTCCCTGGATTTCACATTTCAGTAAATTAACCCCAAGGTCAGGCTGAACAATACGAAAAGAAGCAAAAGAGAGCTCCATTTCAGACTCTACAGGCCTCAATTAACATGTTAAATGATAAATCTGATGACAGCCTAACTAGAAATCCTCTTCTTTCTAATAAGGAATATGTCTATAAGACATCATTATATTACCTCAGATGGAATAAAGTAGTTTGAAGAGATGAGATCGTATTGGAGATGTGTTAGGTATAGCACGCAAGATACTTGGAGGTAAACAAACAACATATCAAAGAAAACAACCTGAAGCCTGGTAAAAAACCACCACCTTGTTCTACACTATTTACTTCATACAGATGATCCACAAGTTTTGCTATTGAGTAACAATTGCTTTGCGGAGGCATGGACTTTGTTGAGACGTGAAATTTTACCCAACTACTAATGTTTGGCAATGCGCCAGTTCAACGCTGTGAAGCTTACGCATAATTGCCTACGCTCTGAACAGCCATCTTCCAATGTGAAGAGGTGGAAATTTTAACATTAATAGCTGGCTGCTAATGCTAATTAAATATTAAGAAGCGTTGCCAACATGACTGGAGGGATTTATTCACTTCCTCCATTCCTGCCATTACTAAAACAACAGGCCAGGCAGACTACAATTCTAAAACAGCCCAACCTTCTGTTTGTTGATTGGCCCAGTTGAAAAATCTACTGGAGGGAATCTAAGTAAACTGGAGAAAGCCCAGACTGTCTGTGTTCAGAGATTTGAATCGAGAGGAATTGCACAGGAAGCCAATGCCCCATCTACTTCACCTCAAGCATCTGTAGGTAGCATCTGATTACATTGCAATTCTTACTTTGAAGCATACTCATCTTCATTTTGAAAAAAGAAAGACTGTTCATAGAAATCCTCAGCAGTATTCATAGAGTTGGTTGCTTCGTTTTTCTGCTGGAGGACCCTTATTCCTCACAGTGGTCATGCTGTGCTTCTGCCTGACCCTTACCCTGCTAATCAGTGTCCTGCAGCTCACCTGTGCCTTGCCTGATTACATCTCTGAATTCACCTGCGCTCCTCACTGCTTAAGCCACCCTGAGTCTGCTTCCTCGCTAGTTTATTGAGAGCCTGGTGACAGTAGAATTCCACTGTTCTTGTTTGTCTCCTAGTGGCTGACATGGTTTATATTCAAGGATTATTCCTACCTTGCCCTTGATGGACTTCTACTGCCTATTATATGTCAGGATATCAATCCTCACTACAGATACCCAGTGCCGATCCATGACTTCTTGGAGCCCAGGTGCTCAGACTGAAGAGGAGTGCTCACCTTTGCTTTTTCTGAAAATCAAAAAAAAGAGTGGGCCATGAATTCCTCCACAATGAAAAAATGATCAGACAGGAAAGATATTTTTTGGTACTCCTGGTTTGGTCACACAGCTGCTTTTACAAGAAGAAGAGAAAATGATTATTTTTTGTGTTGAGTTCTTAAGTATTCAGGAGTTTTGTGATGTAATTAACAATATGTACTTCATTTGTCTTCCAGCTGGATGTTGAGAGCCAGTCAGAAAAAATGCACCTCTTGACCTTTCAGGACCAGACGTTTATCATCCATCCAGTTCATCTCCTGGGGTAAATATTTCCTTCCTCATAGATCTTTGTGGTCTGGGGTCACACTTGGTAAGTAGAGCTCTACTGATTGACAGCACAACTGTCGGTCACCATGGAAGAAAGGGACAACACACCAATTTGTAATTACTTTAACAAAAGCATCTGCTCCTTTCCCAATAACATCTTTCTTTAAATTTGCAGCTTGTGCAAGGACACTCAGCCATACCAGTCTCCCCCTTTTGCACTTCTCCCCTAGGCCATCCAGGATCCAAGACCTGATTTCTCAACATTGCCCCTGAATTGGCCATCCTTCTCCTGCAACATTCAGCTCACTCTTTCGTTAACTTCTGTTTTATTGATCATTCCCAGGAAAATATTTTTTCTGGATATAGTATAAGTACGCACAAATAATAGATCTGTAATAGGTACACACTTATGACAGCCGTGCCTCTCATTTTCCCTTCATTATTAATTGTATATGGTCTGCAAGGTGACCACTGTTCTATTACCGTGACGGACCATTTATGTACCAAGTTAATTTTAGGAGGAGCTACCGTCCGCTGGTTTCACCGCAGTCATGAGCTGCTCATATAAACTAAACTACTAAAAAAAAAGAAGAGTCAAATTAAGAATAAGTTTAAAGACACATAGTCTTATATCTGTGCTAGTCCAGTTATTAGGCCGTAATGAAATTCTGTACTGTCTATACTGATATTCAGAGCTGCATTATGTATGTTCTGGGTAACCATTGAGATTGAATACGATAGAAATCTGTTCAAAGGCATTCATTTATTTGAAATGAATTTAATTTGATAACTACAGTTCTTAAGGGTACAGGTTAGAAAAGTTCATGAATGTGATGTTGTGGAGCTAAAACTGAAAAGAAAGAGCTAATGTCATTAGTCAGAAAATAAACTGTTTCAGTACTGCTGTAGTAAAGGATTTTAGAGCACCAGTGTAAAGTATTATTGTTATTGTGAAACTGCAGATGTTGATATATAAAGAAGCAGTGTGACACCAGACAGAAGCATCATGTTGCTTCTGTAACCTGCTATTTCTGTGTTTCTGCAAAAATACACGGGACATGGCACACTAAACTAACAAAACTGTCCTTATTTTTCCTGTTGGATGTAGAAACTATCTCTTTTACATAAATTGTTTGGTTAACAGCTAGGTAGGCTGAGAAGTTTCTCAGGTACTTCTCAAACTACTATTGCAAAGCCTAAAGGTCTGGAAGATTGAAACATGTCACATTTTTTCACATGAACCAATTCAGGCATTAATGAGAATTTTCCTTATCCTTGTAAGGAAAATTCACCTCTGTCCCATTTGTCACAGAAACAGCAAAAGTAAATTTCCTTTACTTTTTAAATCTCTTCCTACATTGGTGAGAAAATGCTTACTGTTCTCAAGAGCTGAATGTAATTAACCAAATTGCTGCAGCAGCTCCCATTTAAGATTTGTTCATAAACTGCCGAGTGGTCTCAGAAGTACTGCATGTTTCCACTGCTGATACAAAAATGCAAACAAAAGTGCCTCTTGTTCACAAGCAAGCAGTTTCAGAGGGAAATTTTGTTGCATTAAAGTAAGATACAAAATATCTGTTGTGGCCTTATAATGTGAGCCAGTAAATATGCTTGATTATAATTTAGAATTGGACTGACCATAATTAGAAATTCCTAGAGGCTCTGAGGCATCTAAAAAACATGGAAAATATATTCAATAAATGCCTATTTTATTTTACTTTAAGGATCATGCAGTGTGAAACATTTTTTTCCTGACTGAATAAATATACACCAAATTAAAGTGTAAAATTGGTGCAGTAAAGGATTAATTTGTTTTAAGAATTTTTCCACAGCTTAGCCAGTGGTGACAACAAATGTTCCCTTGTGTGTAAAGCTGCAGAGAAATGGTTGACTGAAGGATGTGATTTATTGCTTTGTTCTATATTTAACAGCTTGTCTTTCACTCAGGAAAAGACAGGTTTACTGTTGAAGTGTTGCTCGATGTTTTACTTCCTCACAATCAGAAGGGAAATTCAGCAGATGTCTGAGTGAAGCCTGGAAGTGTGTTTGGGGGGGAAATGGGGTTCAGTAAAATGTGGGCTGAAATAGTTCACATTACCTTCACTTTAATGTTCTGTGTCCCAGTTTAACACGCAGAACAAAAGCAGTACCATTCACACTTCTTATGTTGTAAACCATTCTGTCATCGCACAGGCATGCTGAAACATGCAAAACAGATAGCTGACAAAAAAGGCAAAAAAGATTAAAAGCCGTAAGCCTTTCAATGCCGTAAACATAACATTTTTATGTTTTATGTACAACAAAACAGGATTTGCATCAACATTGTGCACACCTTACATGCATATTTATTATTTAAAATAATCACAGGAATTGAAGAAAAATGTGTGAAACTGGTCAACATATTAAAGAAAACATTAGAAAGAAAAAATTAGTTAACTGTGAAATCATAATTTAGCTATAAAATTCTTACAGATACTTTTTTTTTATTTACACTGTAATACAAAATAATTAACATTGGATGAACTCCACTGGGATGTACATTCAACTTTAAAACAGTCAAAAGCTTAAAGACAAAGGTAATTTTCAAAATAACTTCAAATACTATCACTATCAATGGAAATGCGTAGAGTTACACGGACAATAACTTTAGCATGCCACCATGATCGTATATGTATATTTTTGATGGAAAACAGAGACTACTCCTTTCTGTAGCTTCAGTCACGCTGATCTTGTCTAACTCTTGACTCTCTGATCAATGCTATCAATTTACTTTGATAGATAGCATTGTTGTGTGTCTACGGGTGCCAACAAAAGCACCCGTAGGGAGTAACATTTTTTTCATTTTGACAAGAAAAGAGTCTTGACACGATTTGTCGAACGAGATCGAGGCATAACAATCTGAGACTGAGCAGAAGACCAGAAAAAAACAAAAGTCTCTAGCCGTCCATCTCAGGTGTTTGACCATGTGACCACAAATTGACTGATCAACTTTGGCTGTGCTGCTCCCTTCACATTGCTCTCTCCACCCAGTTGTAAACTCCTCTAGTCCTGAAAACGACATTCAACTTATTGTAAATATTGTAAATAAATCTGCCTACTTTCATCTCCTGTATCCCTCAGTTGATTTTTCAGGTCTGAAAAATTCCCTCGAACTTGTCATTTCATGCATAATATTTCCTATAATTGAAAAAGTAGCCAACTATTTAAATAACTATGGTGTAATTATCAGAACAAAGTGAAAGTGATCTCCAATGAGTAATTATGCGTCTCCTGGCTGTGTCGGTTTGTGTTTTTTTCCCCTGTAAGACATGCAGGATGGGTCCTTCTGAAAGTAGGCATAGAAGTTAGAGTGACTGTTTGTCTAAATGTGTTGACCTACAACTAGTGGCAGACTATCAGCCTGTCTGGGGTCATCTGTATGAGCAGGTGTGTGCGCATGGATAATCCTTCCGTAAGGCTGTGCAGAATGACTCATTAAAAATTAATAGTTTAATCATTGGATAGGCCGTAGTTTGTAGACAAAACAAATGTTCATGGGGTGTTCGGTTCAGAAGCTTATTTCTCAAAACCACAATAATCCACAGCATTACAGCGCGGAGAGATGCCCGGAGAGAAAATGAGTTTTATATTTATAGGTTCACTCTGCACAAAGTTATTATGACTACAAGTAATGTTAGGCATTTAATGATTAAAATATGAATTTATTAATTAATCAGTAAATGGGGCTGAGTATATGGTGTATTATATGGGATGAAGATGCAACTTAGCGGTCACTTTGAAATGCTGGGCACTGGGTTTTTAAGGTATAATGTCAAAGGTCGCTTTATGTTAGGGTAACTTTGTCGGGACGTTTCATGTTTTTTCGGTGACAGGACCAAAATTGTTTAGGTCCGGTTTTAGGAAGATTTCTATTTGGTTTGAATCACTTTCCCACTGTTTGTCTGACAGATTCATCATTATACATGGAGAAAAGAAAGTCTCAGCTATCCATGTTGGATCGAACATGGGAGGAACAAAAAGTACAGAGAACTCTGAATCCCAGAATGCACGGTATTAACCCCTGAGGCACAGCTTCCAGGAAGAAGGAGAGCAATGGTGCAGAGCAGTGGCTGTGTCTGTTTCAAAGCCACTACCTGATCCTGTAGCTGGTAAAAAGAAGCTCTCTGCCCTTTGTTTTCATGTTTATGCATGAAACCTTTCAAACTGATGCAAAATAGATTTTTTTCTCTGTCACCCACACAACCAGCTTGCGTCAGCTGTCAGTGAATTTCAGTACTCCATGCTCCTCCTGGGGGCTACGCTATGCTAGTATGCAAAATTGCGACAGCAAAAGCTGAGTGAAAACACCAGAGTCAGTTGGTTACTCAGTCATGACTGAAAAGGTTTTTTGAAAAGGGAATCTTCAGTTGAGTATTTGAATGATTACGCATCAGTGTAAGCATCAATGCATTGATGCCAGGATAAATGTTTTTACAATGAAAAAAGAAAAAGACAGCTGCTTCATGTTTTAGGTGCTTAACAAGACTGGTGCCTTTCTGAACGAATCTATGTTGGGAAAGTTCCTCACCAAAATAATAAAAAAGGAACAAAAAAACTGAAACTAGCATGCATTACACATTCACATAATGTGAATCCTGTTTTTACTCTCATAAAACTTCAGACCTAAAGTCAAGGACAGAGTAAAAGGCACAAATCTCAGATCCACTCTTTGAATAATCTAAGTTCAGAAACACCTACTCCATCAAGAATGACCTAAGATCTTACAACGGTTGTCCTTGACCCTAAAGTTTTCCATGTTCTCCAGAAATGTGGTTCAATAAGATTATGAATCATCATAATCTTATTTCCTGGGCAGTAAATGTTTGACAGGTTTAAGACATTATACACCGGGGAATCAGGTCCATCAAAATACCTTTATTCATGGTGCAGATGACATTTTCCCAGGTAGGAAATCACAGGGCAGCAGCAGTGAGGCTAACACTTGGTGTAATGAGTCTGTCCCAGACATGGCTCTGAGGATGCCCCCGAGTTAACAATATTTTGTGTTAATTAAAATGTTAATTAGACTATACCAATGGCGAGACCAAGAATGATTGCTCTCTTTTTTTCCGGTCACTCCATCTGACCTCGCCTCACCGTCACAAATGTCATGAAACAGCAGGGGGGAGGCTTTGAAGTCATCTCAAATTTAGAGACTCCAGATTAAGCAGTCACTAAGGAAACATGGCCATGCTCAGCTTGAAATATTCACAAGGAATCTGGTCCTTAAGAAGGGAGATGAAGCTGCACATACAGCTGTCACAAAAGCACTGGATTTACGTCCAATATAATTTGTTGTATGTCATAGTTATTGTAAGCAGTGTAAATTTGCTGCAGACTGAGGCAGGAAGAATTGATAACATCTCAGGACGGCTGTCAGAGTGAACAGTTTATGGCCCTGAAGTGACTGTGTTTATGGAGATGCTACAAGTCAGGACATGTGTCAGTGTAGAGGTAGCTGACCAATCACAGCAAAATAAATTATCAACATCAATGATGCTGTAATATTTGTAAATACTGTTTGTGGCTAGAGTCAAATCTGGTATGCATGTTGAAATGATTAGCATGATGCACACATCAGAGCAGCACTCTTGGAATCTGTTGTTTGTTTTATTTATTGTTAATATGTGAGCCACTTCTTGTATCTTCTGTGCAGAAATCGTGGGTCTATCACATGGAATGACACAAAAATCAGATAAATGCAAAGTGACCTTTCAGAGGCAAGCAGCAGCAGGTAAGCAGGGAGAAATGTCTTTCCCAAAGACACAAAGACGGAGCAGGGTTCGAACCAGTAACCCACCAATTACTACTACTGTGCATGTTAGTGCTGCCATTGGATCAAGGTGACAGTCGGTCACCAGCTGAGTGACAGGCGGAATTATATTGGTGAAATTTCCAGCTCGTACTCTTAGGCTACTGACGCAACACAAGAAAGTTAAACAAATTTCAACTTTTATTGTGTTGTGTCACGGAAAATGTTTGTCTCTCGTGTCCATCCCATTACCTGCTGCTATAAACCCGGTAACCCTTTAGAGGAAAGAGGCTGTGGGTCACTACATGTTGTTAGATAAATTTGCAGGTAATATCGACACATAAAAAGTTGCAGATTAATTTCATGCGTTAAAGTCAGCAAAAATTTAAATCTCGAAAAGTATCAGCATCTTTCCTCCTTGCTCACATTTCCTCTTGTGTCGACTCAAAAATACAAATGTCCCTATAACTGGATCATGTTAAAATTCTAAAATACATGGAAAATCTGGACCTTTAACTGAAGCCAACAGAGTTAAACGTAAACTGAATGATCCGGATTCAGGTGCAAAACTATATGATTGTCCTTCTCAACCGAGCCATTCAGCCTGTCCTCCAATCAGCTGGACGACATCCATTACAATGCCAGTTGATGAGATCTGCAGAATGGCAATAGAAAGTTCCCCTAATGTCAGCTCTCCTCTCTGAAATGAAGTCAGTGATTAAAAGGAATGAAGACAAGAAACAGGAGGCCATGCTGGAAGTGACAGACAGCCTGAGAGTGAGAGGGAGTTCTTCAAGTAGCCATTTGCCGCGCGGCCACAAGATGATGGCCTCAATTACATGGCAGCAGGCTGTGTGCAGAGGCAGCTCTGCAAAGCAGTGCAGAGAGATGGATCCTCCCTGTTCTGGTCCAATTAAGTGTTACTAACACATTTAGAGCTTTAACATCCAATCTGACATTTATCTGCTAAAAGCTTTGACTCTTTTGTGTCTCCTTCTTATTTTTGCTCCTCCTTTGTTCTTGGGATTCTGTTTTCTACAGTCAGGTCTCTGCTTTGCACAATTCCTCAGTGAGTTGGAGCTTAAAAGGCTCCACTTTGGTAAAACAAAGTGTCTTTTTCCACATGCATTTTTACTAAGAGTAAGTTATTAAAACTTTCATGCCCGATTTTTATCCACCTCTCTGCTGACTTTAAGTAAACTTCATCAGTTCTGCTGGCAACTATCTCAACCCAACAGCACTGCATTTGACAACTGGAATAATACAATTCTAAAGGTTTGAAAGCTTCGTCTGAAATATTACAAACACATGCAAACACACACTTCTAGTCATTGCAACCAAATGTGTCAAACATTTTCTTAACTGACTGTGAAACATTTTTAAAGATACTCTCACTTGTCCTTGCAAGTGGAAAATTTCCAGATTTTTTGAGTCTTTTCTTTTTTTTGGCTCCCTTGCAGTCAAAGACTGGAAAACCAAGGAGAATAGGGTCTGAAAAATGTATTACTAACAATGTGATGGAATATTTAAAAAAAAGTTAATGCTTTGTTGGGAAGCAGGCAGAAAAATAAAGATGATTTTTGTGCCTTTTTAGCATTCCTGTTAAGTTCAGGTAGGAAATTGCAGCTGTATTAGTTTCTGAAGAACAAAGGTTTTCTATGATTTCAGAATACCAAAAACCACAGCAATAACAGGTTTCCAGGAATTATTTCACCACAGCTGGAGTGAGACTAGCTGCCTTAAATTGGCTTTCTGAACTTCTCCAGAAAATAATCGAAGCCAAAGATTCTCCGTTAATTGACAGATGTTGTCTGTGGTTATTCTGTGAATGCATGCAGTGCTGGCTACTTGAGAACACCGGTGAACAAATTCACTCTGTCTTCTGTTGATCTGTAATTCCACACAGTGAGGTGCAGTGCTAGCTAAACGTTAGCTGCACTAACACGAAAACACTAGTCGTAAACATTAGTCCTGCTGACGCCAGAGTGCTTCACCAGCCTCTTATATAGCGGAAGCCAATGCTACAGCGCTAACTTTAACTTATTAACCTACAATTTAAATGCTGCTACCCAACAGGACCAATTTCATTTTGTCATAATTTACATTTTAAAATGGCCTTTGATATGGTATTTATGGTTATATCTTCTTTCTTTTATTTTGTTCTTGTTTGAAATAAAGTTATTGGGGAAAAAAAGATGCTGTGAGGACAGGAAACAGAACTGCTGTGTGTCTTCACCCAGGTATTATTAACAGTGAATAACCAAAACTCCAATACAACTATTATTATTCAACTAAAAGTTTACACAATAAAATAGCTCTTTAGAGTTTGAATTTATCTAAAAAAATGAAGTTAACGCAAACGAAGTTCACTAAATGTTTGAAAGTTTGCAACAAAAGATTTAATGGGAAATGTGTCCATTACTGATATCACACTCCACCAGGCAGGTTAGCATGAAATATGAACCAACAGAGACTGACAGCTGATTGGTTATTACTTCCTTGGAATTAGATGGTTCAATTTTCAAGCCATGGTTGTTGTAGTACAACAAGATCTAACAGGTTTATATGTTGATGTGTGGAAGACGTTTCCAGTTTAGGTCAATAAATGTAAGAGCTACAGGAGCTGCTCTGCTCTTTAGTTACAGCAGATATTCTCATATTTATTGACTATTTTTGCTTTCATTGTTTCATGCAGTTTGAACCAATTCATGTTGACTAGAGTACAGGTTTTCTGAGTGACCTATTGTCTTCGTTCTGCAGGTTGTTAGCTGTTGGTAATCCCAGGAGAACTGGAACATCACATGTAAACCTGCTGCAGTGCATAAAGGTGTGACTGTTTTCCACAGTTGCTGTGGAAAAGGCTTCATATGTTGTTTGTCTCACAATCCCAATCTGATGTCCAAGTTATGCAACAACTTGGACATCAGACTGTGATGATTTATATTACACACAATATTGACAGTTATCTGCACCTGCAGTGTTATATTCTCTAACCAATTCATCCATCCATCCATTTTCCTACACCCTTGTCCCTTACTGGGGTCGAGAGGGTTGCTGTTGCCTATCTCCAGCTATTATCTCCAGCTATCTTTTCGGGCGAGAGGCGGGGTCACCCAGGACAGGTCGCCAGTCTGTTGCAGGGCAACACAGAGACACACAGGACAAACAAACATGCTCTCACACACTCACACCTAGGGACAATTTAGAGACCAATTAACCTGACAGTCATGTTTTTGGACTGTGGGAGGAAGCCGGAGTACCCGGAGAGAACCCATGCATGCACAGAGAGAACATGCAAACTCCATGCAGAAAGACCAGGGCCGGGAATCGAACCCAGAACCTTCTTGCTGCAAGGCAATAGCTCTACCAGCTGCGCCACTGTGCAGCCCTCTCTAAGCAATTATTACATAAAATCATTTTTACTTTCTAAAGAAGTCCTGATGAGTTTTGTAGTTAGGTAAATATCTACTCTGTTGTAATGCTACAGGAAGTTTGTGTGAATATTCAGCAGTCCAGCTGGGAGGATAAGATTTTTCGTAATAACTGGCAACCTGTAGCCTGGAATCTGATTTCATTAAGACATTTTCTAACCCAGCATGTGATTAAAGTTTATTTCTGAAGCCCTGAACACTCGTTAAAAAGTTAATGACAGCTAAAACATTCCATTTGTTTTGTTTGTATTGATTAATGTTTCTTTCAATCATTTCCATGCATTTTACAGTAAGATTGAAAATTCCACACTGGGCTGAGAATACATGAAAGAAATCTTTATTTTATTTTATGTGGGCAACACATTTGTCTTTTGGTACATTTTGCTTACAGAACTTTGGGTTTAATTGTTGACACATGGAATATTTTCCACATAAAACTAACATCATTAATTTCAATGAAAAAAGGGATATTGCTGATGTGTTTTGGATCAGTGTCCCACTGCAGAACCAAATCCAGTTGAACTGAAGGGTCATGACCTTGAGGTGACATTGGAACAGAGAGCAGACTGCAGACCTGGTTGGCCAACATACCTGGTTGGCCAGATCCTGAAGCAGCAAAGATGGCTTCCTGTTTGTTCCTCTGGTAGTATAATGTTTTGTTTTAATTTTACAAAAATGCATCATCATCCATAATATTCCACTTCTATTTTGCCAGTTCACACAGTATCTTCTGTAGTCTTAGGCAGGTGAGGTCTGAGGTACTTTTTTGTGACCTTTTGAATGAGAAAGTCATGAAAACCCATTTCAGCTTCTTACAAATATCTTTGTCACTCTTCCCAATGACTTTGCTTTTGGTCTTGTCTTGAATTTCTTTAAATAGGGGCCTGATATGTTGCGTTTCAAAGTCGTTTAGCATTCTGTCTCTTGTGTTTTTGTGACTTTCTGACGAATGAAATTAAACCACAAATGTAGCTAATCACAGCTAACATATGATTATAAAAGAATGACAATTACTTTTCCACAATGGACCAGGTTGCTTTGGATTCCTTTGTCCCCTGAATTCTACTATTTTACAAGTCTGGCTTTTCTTAGCATTACTAAGGCAGTGAGGTTGTATTACAATGCTAATTATATGTGTGATAAATGAATGCTACTGCTGCTTCACATAAAAAAATACTTTGAACTGGTTAGGCTTTAAATTAGAATAAAAGCCTCAAGCAGTTAGTCAGAGTTGAAGGTATTATTGAATTTGTCCCAAAAATCAGTTTGAAAACTTTTCAAATTCACTTTTTCACTCTTTGATAAAAACACCTGCTTAATATTAGCACTAAGGCTCTTCAGTCTAATGCTTCTGTCTATTGCTTTTAAACTTAAACATTGGCTCAATTGACTGTAAGGTGACTATTAAAATAGCCAGTTCAGTTATAAGTTAGGATTATCTTTCAGTTTGACAAAAACAAAAGGGTTTTTAAATATGTGGAACAGCATTTGCAGTGAAAACAGAAATGTGGACGGATGCAAAAGTTTTTTTTAACGAGTTCAAGGGGCCTTTATCTAGGGATTTACCAAACCAGTGGCTGATGGGTAATTCAAATCTGCTGAACCCCATCTTTAAAGTATATTTTTAGGGTCAGGGAGCGCTTACGTTCTCCCAGCAGAATTATGTTCTAATATGTGTATTACTCAAACACACAGTGAATTAATGTGAGGTTTACTGAGTGTGATGAACGCATTTCCAATAAAACAAATGCAATTTTTCACATAAATTGTTAAGTGCTTAATGAAGTCACAGATGTAAAAATGTTGGAGTTCTCTGGAGCAGAACAGAACAAGCCAGTTTTCTGTGAAGAAAATAACTCCAACTCCAGCAACAAAATTTTGAACTTCACCTTCTGCTCTCATTTTTCTAAAATCTCTTCTGTTTCTGCCCTTAAACAAGATTTAGTCTTTTTACATTTTTTCTCTTTAGAAAGCATTGCAAAAAACAAGAGGAAATCTTTCAACATTTATTGCACGTTTAAACCACAGTCCTCCATTTTACTGACCTACACAAGGGCAGCATGCCTCTGAAGTGGAAAGAAAATCCAAAATCATTTTCAATGACTTTTATAAATGTAAATCTGCAAAGTGTGCCATTGTATTCAGCCCACTATAATTTGATACCCGAAAATAGAACGTAGTGGACTAACCAGAAGTCACCTAATCTGCACACAAACGGCTCTCCGCTGGCGTTAGCTGCACTTTACAGAATATTGATTGAATACGAATGAAGAACAGATTTAAAATATTTCAAATAATACATGCATATTGGAAAATAGAAAATGGCACAAATCACATCCTACTTAATGTAAAATGCATTGCGGTTTTGACAAAATATGTAAAAATTCCAGGTGTGTTGATACTTTTCCTGGGCACTTTAAATGCATGTGTTGTTACAGATGCTTGTTTTTTATCAGGCTAATTAACTGTCATAGTAAATTTTGATTATTTGCTCTTATCTTTCTCCTCTGTAGCTTCCTGGTGCTGCACCAATAAAAACATGGCTTTTATCAGCTGCATCTTGTTTAATGTGAGCCAGTAAACTGCAGCAGCAGCTGGGATCCTGCTGCAACGTTTTCAGAGCAAACACACAAACAAGATAAGACTAAGATAATAAGTGCATATAGATTCACCTTGATAGCCCAACAACAGAACCATATTGTTACCCAGCTCACATATAAATAGTTCTATACATTAAATTTGTATATTTTTTCCTCCTATAATTTGCTCCTGCAGTGAGCAGTGTGTGTTTCTGAGAGGTTTGTCCTTGAAGTTAATCCCCCCCACCTCATTATGTTCTGTTGTTGCTGTAGGGAGCAGCAGAGATGAATAACGTTCTAGTTTGATTCCAAGTGAAATTAACTAAGGAAACCCATCCAGTAGCACCGAAGCCCATTTACTACTGGTCACTGCATGTCTTTACTTAATCGTTTGCTTCCATTATAATTCCACTTTTTCCATTCACTTGAGCAGGGGTGGAGCCAGAGGGTGGAGCCAGAGGGTGGAGCCAGGAGGTGGCATCTCATTGGATGCCCTTGCAGCCATGTTATTGGTTGTTGTTATGGAGCGAGTAACTGTCAACAGAGCACCTTCTGGAACAAGAAGTTCCCCTACAAAACAGTTGGTGGCAGCAGTGCTATATGCTTACACAACATCCATCCATCTTCTTACACCTTTGACCCTAGTGGGGTCGGGAGGAGTGCTGGTGCTATCTCCAGAGGTCACCAGGTGAGAGGCAGGGTCGCCGTGGACAGGTCACTAGGTCACCATTGGAGGGTTTTACTCAATATAAATTTTGAAATAGAAGTGTGTATTAAGTTGCTTATAGAGAATATTTCTGTCTTTAGTGAGTTATTTTGAAAATCTACATGTTGTGCTTTGAAGTGGTTCTGGTACAGATTACTTGTCGCCCCCCTGCCTGAACACTTCTATGGATTTTTTTTTTTTACTAGACAGATTATATATTGCACAATCGTAATGAAAACATCAGGATCTTGATGTTGGTATATTAAATTCCCACCATGTAAACCATAGAAGGCAGCCATACTTACGGTGTGATGGGTGGAGACAGACCCTGCCTTTCGTAGTTAACAGTGATGAAGAGCCAGTGAGAACTGCAGCCTGAATCTGCAAAACATGCACAAAAATGGTTCCAAGATGTTTGTAAAAGTGAACGTTTTTCTGTCATTGCTCCCTTGTGCTGTATGACTAAGACGATAATTGCAACAAAAGTGTATTGTATTTTTCTGCTGAGCTGTTTACGAAGCCAAGCCCACACAATAGGGAGAAACGAAAATATGGACTTAAAATAAGGATTTTATTCAAAATACAGTGGATAGGAGGCTCTTACTGTAACAAATGTCCATCTACTGTCAGCATTGAAAGGTGGATAATTGAACTGCTTTAGCCAAGAGTAATGGGACGAGCAGCAGGAATAGAATTGCGGACAAATGAATGGAAATTAAGCATTTGCAAGGTTCCAGCAAAGAACAATGACAAGTCAGAAGCTTAGGGTGACATAAGAACCAAAAGAACTAATCTGAGGAAGTGTGGAAAAGATATAGCAAGGAGACAGTTGGTAAAATCGGGGAACTAAACAAAGACTCATGGACCTGGAAACCAAAAGAGAAAAAGCCTGATAAGAATCTTAAAAACAGACATTTAACTTTAGACAGAGAACACTGGAATAAACTAGGAAACTAAGCACCAAGATATAAACTGCATATGGCAAGACTGATAGAACATAAGTAACCCACTAAGAAGTGATCGAACACCCCTGGAATGAGATGATTACACTGACTTATAGAAGCAGATGGAGTCTTCCTTCGATCGAGGCTAAGTGGTTTCTGTTGGAAACATGAATTTTCATTCTAATTTGTGCATTTAACGCTGATGTTCCTGCGTGTGCAGCAGTGTTCTGCAGAGCATGTGGCCGAGCTGGCTGGAGGTAACCTGTGATGGCTCACACTCTCCTTTCACCTGCCACTCTGTCTGCTCCACTGCACTCTGTCACCTCATCTGTGCAACACTTTTCCTCTTCGTATCTCCTTTTTCCTTCAATATCTGCTGCTCTGCTGTTTCATCTCAACGTCTCTCTTGTCGTGCGTTAGAAGCATTTAGCAGCCCAATGCTAACATCTGCTTCAGTACGATGGAAATAACAGAAAAATCTGAAATAATATGTATCAAATTATTTATCTTTAATAGTCTGAGAAATATATTGGGCTTTTATTTAGCTTAGCCCTGACATAACAATTGAGCATGAATGACAACACGTTACCATGACAATATTGTAATGAAAGGTCTCTACATTACATACACCTCAAGTCAGATATATGGACTTAATGATGTATGAATGTGATGACAGCTTTCTGATCATGTTAATCAGTCTCAGTTTGTTCCATCTTGAATTGAAGCTAGCTTCCACAGCCCAGCAGCTCTGTTTTTGTCTCAGTAGGAACTCTGTTGTAACTACCTGTTATTACAGCCATCTGCTTCCAGGCTGCTGCCTCATTGCTCTGTGTTTCTCCACTCAGACAGACCTGAGTTGTAGTGGTGCACCAGTTTAGCTTCATGTCATGCTGTATTTCAAATAAGAAACACAGTGGGAAAAATAAGTATTTAATACGTTGCTGAACTGAGAGAAAAGAAAATCTAAGAAAATAAAATCCAGACAAAATCTGGAAAGTCACCAGGTCAGTGAAAGACAGAATTGCTTCTGCTTGGTAGGAGATGAAATCATTATTTCATGCAATAACATGGTACTTATGTAAAAATCATGCAGTATAATCTTCTGTGCCCTGCGATAGACTGTGACCTGTCCATGTGACCTCACCTCTTGCCTGTTGACCGCTGGAGGCACCAGCACCGAACAATAAATATGCCCCTAAAAAACCTTAAAGTCAAAGAATATTCAAGTGAAATTAGTTAATTGCAAGACTGAGTTAATAGATTTTGGTTTTGGAATTGACTCTTTTAAATCAATGATGGTGCCCATAAATCCTCTAATACTTGTAGCAAAATAACCCATATAACTGTCTATTTTAATAGCCCAAGCATCAAATTTACTTTAAAATGGATTTATAGTGGAAACCGTCCTAGCACTAGCACAGAAGCTAGCATCCACAGTCGTCCTTATCTCCGCTTTTGTGGGTACAACCAGTCACCAAGTTGTACCCACAACTTGGGTGCTAGTTGCAGTATCTGGTTACTTTGCAGATACTAGCCAATAGCGCGTCAAATACCATTGTGGCAAGGTATGGCTTCAAAAGCTGCATTTCGTTTTGAATGCCTTCAAAAAATTCCACGTGTACACAGAAAAAATTAGGAGGGGGTTGCTGCATCACTGTGTGTAGATGCTCATGTTAATGTTGCTCCATCAGGTTATTGAGAGGTTTACAGATGATGGAAAAGTTAAGAGGTCATTACAAGATTTAGTAAACAAAAGAGTAGAAATGTGACCGTTCGTTCAACAGTTAGCACTTTGTGGCTCTTGAGTAATTGAAATTATCTTTATGTTTAATTTGTCTGACTAATGAATGATTAAGTCATTAATCACTCCCTCACTGAATAATGCTGTGGTCTGTAGACTGGAACCGGATTGGAAAGTGGCCTCTTTTTTCCTTTCAGGTTTTTCTGTTTTACTAAAATGAAACTATTTGACTAATACTTTCCCGTACTAAACGCAGACAGAAACTTCCAAAGGGATGTTACAGGCTGCAGATGCAATATCTCAGACCCACAAAATACCCTGCAGACAAAACATAGGGGACATATTTTATGGAGCAAAACCACATTTGAAAATAGGTACGTTGCATTACAATTGAAGAAAAGCCAATCAATTACAAAGAGCCAGAGAACCTGGTAATTATTTGTGTCACTTTAGAGGTGCTTTATGGCTTGTTTGTAGCTGTAATTCTACCTGGCAAGTGGTTTCCCTTCAGCCAGAGGCCATTCCTCCTGTTAGTGGTTAGCAATGTGAAAATGGTGAAGTGCTGGGCCAGTTTGACTGAAAAGACTCACGATGGAATTGCAACTGCTGGAAAAAAATAAAAAATAGCAAAAACTCAGTTTTACCAGCTTGGTAACTTGAAGGCATAAGCAAACCAAGTAAAGACTCTTCCAGAAGGATCAGGACTGTTATTCAAAGCACAACACAAAGCTTTTTGCTCAACAGGAAACAGGGTTTGATTCCCTAAAGCTAAAGCATTGAATAAAATGGAAACAACAAAAACTAACACATAATATAAGCGTAACTGTAGTTGGTATTACCAAGGCAGATTTGTGTTTGTCAAACTGCATATCTTGAGTTTTCTATTTCTTAAGCTTCCTTTGTATAACCCACACACTTTCTATGCTTGTGGAAAATAAGCTCCTTCATGGAGTAACCCACTCTTTGTTTTATTGCATTGGAAAGTGTAATAATGTGAGCATTTGGTCTCACTGCAGTACAAAGAGAAAACATAATAAATGAATAGAAGGTCACTTCTGGCCTCTGTCACTGAGATTGCTTCTATTTTTGTTGCTTGTGATACCTTTTTTATGTGCTTGAAAATCTTATTATGCAAAAAAAGCAGTTTGTCACTGTAATGTAAATATTTGTTTCTTTTCTATTATTTTGGGCTGTGTTTTTATCTGAGCTTGAATGTGTTCGAAATGCTTCTCTACAGAGTGAAGCCTGAATGAATGCAGAGGAGAAACATGTTGGGTGTTTCTGGTACATCGCTGTGCTACGTTTAACAGTTAACAGTATGAACACCTGAGGAACAGGTGGGACAGCTAAAGGCCACCAATGGTAGCACAGTTGGACCTAGGGCAACAAAAAATGGACAAATGTGTAAATTAGCATCAAGCAATTCCATTAGCATCAGATGAACTGAGCAAATCTCTTGTAGAGTGATGAGTTAATGTTTGGGTTTTATGAAAACAGAAGAGCCTCCACCTGTGCACTTTTTTTCTGTCTGATCCACAAACACTCAGAGTTCAGTTCTTCTTTTAATCAACACGCCCACTCAGTCACGTTCCCACGCTGTTATATTCCCCTAGCTGCCTTCATAGAGCTTCATGTGTCTCATATGTTGGACTAAACAAAGAGCTTTGCGTGCTGCTGCTTTGAGGTGACACCACCATTGTTGTGTTCAGGTGAAACCACCCAAACCTGATGTAGTTTCTGTCTGAACGGTGTGCCAGTGTAAATTTCCTCCAGGCACTTTGGGGTTCCTAAATCCTTCAGCAGGGAGCAACACTGAGCCCTGATTGGTGCAGAGAGATTCATTTCTATTCCTCAGGCTGGAACCAAACAATCCGGCAGCAATAGGACGTCACGGCGAACATTATGGTGACAGGTTCAATAAAGGCCTTTACATCAATGCCACGTTCAATTGACTGGTTTTAATGAGCGCCAATAAATAATGCAGGAACATTAGCACTGGGTCGTTAAAAGCTGCACACACACTCCTGGAGCTCAACAAAGTTTTCACCTTCCATTTGCTTTGATTCTTAAAATGTCTTTGAGCAGAACTGCTCAAGAGTAGTTCACATTTTATTTTGGAAATACAAAACACAGAGAGGATAAAGATGATCAATATACCCTCATATGAACACACCCCTTCATAATAAGAGGAGTAAACATGGCTGACTGATACAACACTAATGCAAACCTATTCGTTTTGGTTTATTACAAGGTGTTCTGTTGGTTGCATGCGCAGGATCCAGAGCAGTATGGCTAGCCAGCAACGCTGCAACGAATGATTGGATTCTACATGTTGTGTGAATGTGAGTAAAGCATTTCTCCATTCTGTCTGCTGCAGCCTCTTAGCTCTGTCTGTGTCTGGGTGGTTCCGTCCTGTAAAGCGGCCAGCGTTCATCCACCCAGCATGGAGGGAGGAGATGCAGGGAAAACATGGAGGCTTCCTCTCAGACTTCTGATTGGCCCGAAAAGTTAATGACAAATAAAATGACCTGCAGATAACAAGTAACAAGGAAGCTGTCTCAAAAATTGGAATGTTGCAGAAAAAGTTATTTTTTTTGTCAGCAAGTAAAACTCATAAACTCTACAGGTCCATCATACACAGAGTGAAAGACGTCAAGCCTATATTTCATTGTAAGTATGTTAGTTACAACTGAGAGAGAAAGAATATTAAACCAAAATTCACTATGTCAGAAAATGTGATCATTATTAAATAAAGGAAGTCAGTGTCAGTAAAGCGCATCACACCCCAGTTTCACCAGTCCTGGTTCTGACTCCACTTCCAAACTGACTTCTATACAGAAACTGCAGTCAATGCTCCACTAAACACTGTCGCTATTAGTAGGGCTTTATTTTTTTAACTTCCTTCATCTGGATCTGATTTTGTGATGATGTCGTCGGCTCACATTGTTGAATAAACTTCAAACTCAATTCATCAGTTATAACTTTGGTAAACAGAGCAATGATATGTAAAATCTACTTTCTTCTTCTGTGCATGTAGGTTCCTTTGGGGTCATAAACTGTTTACACGGAAATCTGATTGTGTTCACTTTGAATTAATGGTGTGAATGGCCGCACAAAAAAATCTGACTTCTGAACTGAAAAAATCTGAACTGCACATCAAAACATGCCGTGTGAAGCATCTGACAAAGGTGCTTAAACAAAGTACTGAGCAATCACTGTGAATACTTTTGTATGTGTAATTTTTTTGTTTTTAATTTGATCAATTTGCACAAATCTTAGACAACCAGTTCGTAGCAACTTCTAGATATCAATAATGTGTTGCCTTCCCCTAAACTGCCTTTTTTTAGACACTCAGCTAAGCTGTAAAATTCTAGTTTGATCAAGTTTTCTGGCAGAAGTCACCATGTTTGTCCTTGGACAGAAGACACAGGTAGTAAGAAAGAGAAAAAGAGTGTTTGAGAATGTTTTTTTTTTTTAAAGTGCCATCAAACAACCATAAGCCTTGGTTTGTTGTCGTGTTTTGCAGAGATGTTCAAAGATTGAACAGCATGTTTAGTTCTCCACTTCTCTTTCAAAGAAATCTCGGAGGAAATCCACATCCCTAACCTTTAGGCCGTTGCTTCCCCGCCGCTCCGCCTTCCCTCTTACATTCATGTCGGATGTTGTCCTGGAGGCATGAGGAAGACGCCGATGAGAGCGCGCCGGGGTTCGCCGTGCAGCGCCGTGCAGCGCCACCAGCAGGGTGCTTTGCATCCACGGCTGGAGTCGCCGTACCTTTCGTCGCAGCATGGGTCCGGTTGCTACTGTGTGTGCATGTTTATTTCATGAGCACAAGAAAATGTTAACCTAAAAAATAAAGACACACACACATTGTTGAGGAAATGTCTCCCTCTATGGAAGCAGAAACAATGGAAGATCTTGGCTGTGTGTGATTTGTCAGCCAGAATCACAATATTCTCCAGGATGCAAAACCAAGACAGAGGTGGAAATGCAACAAATTCTACTCGTTACTTTGGTGTGCAGCTATAGGTCTGATTAAATTGCCAGAGGCTTACTCTCAGTTTGTCTCCTCATAAATAAATGTGTCATTGTTTGGTGAATTCAGAAACACAGGAAGGAGGGTGAATTTCATATAGTTGCTCGTCTTCCTCTCTTGCCTTCCCTCGGCTCTGTTGCTTTGCCTTCTTCGCTGATTAAGTAAAACTGATTAGCTCCGCCACTGCCGCCAAATTCCCCCTCAGTTTCAAAGTGGATCTCTTGCTCTTTGTCTCAACCCATTTCCATTTCTTCCATCTCGCCTTTCAAGCAGATGAGTGGCTGATGAGATATGACAGGCCAATTTTACCAACAGGAAGGTCGTTTCCTGTTTTTTTTGTGGATTTCGCTGACATGTGCTGCCGAACGGGAAGAGCTGCTGTAACGCTGACAAATTGCTGCTCATTTTCCACCTTTGACCTCTATTAACAGGTCACCTGGGAATCACCCAGGCTATTTTGTTTGTTAGAACTGAATGTTTAAAGGTTTCATGGTTTACAGTACTGCGATTCTGTCCCAATTTGCATTTACTGTTTGAGGAGGCCTGAAGCCATGCCCCATGGTTCCCCTTTGTTGGTACCAGAGATAGTCTCAACATTTTTAGGATTGGTCGTCTTGCATCAGCAGCTTCATGCTGATACAGAACCGAGATCTAGGGCTGAATAATCTAAGTAAAAGAAACTGTATTGGTATTGATATCGCTATCAATATCGATATCGGCCCTGTATTTTCTTGGTGCCAGATTATACCATCATTAGCAGTATTGCACATCTTTACTGTATGCACCATCAGGGAGACAGTGCTAGACATGCGGTGGATAAACAAAACAATGTCAGGTCATGAATAGAAAAACGAACAGGAGCGATGATCTACATCTCTAAATAATAAAAACTGCATCGGTGCTATATTTTGGTGATGAATCAGTGCATTCTTTCCATGTAACGGTTTTGTTTATTTCTCCTGTCTTAAGTAGCTTACTTACAAACCATCACATTATCAGGATTCGTCTGCAGTAATGTGAGAGCTGCACCAGTCTGCCAACGACAATAAAACCTTGTCTAGCGGTCGTTCCTGCTGGGACCTTTAATAATGGATCAAGACGGAAAGAACAAGATCTGTTTTGGGCACTTAACTGTTTTTGTCAGTAATTGCACTTGTAGATTTTAATTTAGCTAAATTACAATTCCATTAGCATATTAGTTGGGTAAATCCAATCAAATTGCAACAACTTTTCTTCTATTTTCTTAATTTTCTTGAACAAATGCCAGAATGTGAGGTTCATTTCAGCCTGAATCAGCCTATTTAAATTCATGATTCAAGAAGAATGCCCTCCCAGCAGGTTTAGTTGGAGTTTATTGGGACTGTTATTTGTTTCTCAGCAGAGCAATGAGCCGGGATGCAGCTCCAGGCTCTGTTCAGGCTGCTTGATCAACAGTCAGACTGATGGAGTGCTGCTTCACATAACCTGCCCTTTGAAATTACCAGATCCAACTGAGACGGCTTGGCGGGAGCTTCTCCATCTGACGACTAAGGAGCCAATAAGTGCTCACCATAGGCGACAGGTCTTTGACTTTGGGAAAGTTGTAAAGGCCAAAACCCAAAGGAGCAGTCGGCCATGGATAAAACTGCTAATAAAGAAAAAAACAAACATGAATGAACAATCATAGTTTTATAGTTAATTTAGATCATCAGATACTTTTTAATATCAGACAAGAATAAAAATGTTCAATAATGATTGCATTTATTAAATTGATCTATCTATCTAAAACATCTGGCCTTATATGAAAAAGTACATTTGAAATATTTGAACTAGTAAACTGTTGCTGACCACATTTCTATTTTCACTTTCACTGGCCACATCTCATCGCTTCATCTGAGGAATCAATACTAGATTTTAACAGTGCATGTCTGACAACATTAAGAATGCTCAAAGAAATCAACGTGCAACAAGTCATGTTCAAATTGCAGTAATTTCAAGAACAGAAACCTACACAATGTTTCTGGAAGCCATTTCTCTGTAGGTGGATTTACAGGAAACCTGGGTGAAAGCCTGAACTTTCACCCAGGTTCAGGCTGGGAGAGAGCTCCAAAGATCCATCCAGGAGTCGAGTGACGCAACCTTAAACCTAACCCTGACATCCTCTGGTGGCTCTCTGTGTCATGGACCACACAGTGAATTCTGCTCTGCATTAAAAAAATTACTCTGCCAGTTGCTCAAAGGCCCTTTGGGTTAACCCTAACCAAATGATCCTTGCAGATCAGCAAGTTCACCTCAGAATCACTGGAAGAAATCCACCTAAAGGTTTTGGATTCATCTCATCATCCAGCCTGCTGACATGCTGCAGCCTGACTCTGAACAGGCTGGAGTTGCAGAGATGTAACAGACTCATTACCGGTTCCAGTACACTCTACCTGACAGTTGTTGCCACTAAGGCAGCAACCAGTTATTAGGCTGATGATCATTAAAAAAAAAAAGAGCAAAAAGAGAAGAAATCTGTAAACAGATTACTTGCTCACAGCACTATAGCTTTCTCCCAACAGCTCCATAAAGCCCTGTTTATAGATTGCAAATATAGTGAAAGTGTATTTGCATACACGAGACTTAATTGTTCTTGCATGATGATCTGTGAATACACGATGGCACAACCCTAATTAATCATTTACACATGAAATCACTGTTTACACCACAGCTAAGCAGACATTTTCTGTCAAACAGCACAAAACAAAGTGCAATTATGCCAGAGGGGAAAGTGAGACACTGACAAGGAAAAATGTTTCATCTAGTGTCAGTTCTAGTGCAAGGAGTCAAACGAAAAAGCATTAAAACACTCAGAGCAGTTAGAGACAAAACAGTCTTTAAAAGGTAAAGGAGAACTGAGAACTAGTTAGGATGCCAAAGAGAGGCAAACCTCAGTATCTACAGGATCAGGGCTGCTGTGGAACCCAGCTTGTTCACATCCAGATCAACAAGCTTTGAAGGTCTAAAGAGGTGAATGAGAAATGAATTAATTTAAATAACATTTCTCTCTTCTAAGATCTTACTGTGTGGGGGAATGATTCACAAATAAAATAAATACAATTCTGCCTGAAGTCATAAATCAGCAACTGATGTCTTAATTAGATGGCTGTACAGTGATTAAGCACTGTTGCCTAGCACCAAGAAGGTCCTGGGTTCAAGTCCCAGCATGGAGTTTACATGTTCTCCCTGTGCAGGTTTGTATTGATAATATAAGTCTCTGAAAATACAGAAATCTGATCACATGATCCAGATCTGATCACATGAACCCCCAGCATCTCTCTGGGCTGAGTTTGGACTTTCAATGAGTTGATCTGAGTGTACCATTGCTAAACAAAACCCATTTAATGTGCAAATGTTCTGCAGCTTTTTGAAGTTTTATTAAGCTAAAGGTTTCTTTTCTCAGACATCCGATGGTTGATGTGATCTGTCAGATATATCTTTTCAGAAGAGCGGTGACAGGACATCTGGTGTTGTCGATGACACTTCAACATAGACGTACCCTGAGTTAGGGGTTCCTCCGCCTCTGTTGTGTGTAGCTTACCACCAATAATGAGTGAATGTGTGAATGACTGAATGTAGGGTGAAGTGCTGTGGAGTCATCTGACTTGATAAAATGGTATAGAAGAGCAGGTCATATGCATGTGAAAGGTACAAATATTTTCTTTCTTGTTCACAAGGAATCCAGAAGGAATGGATGAAGATCTGATGTCATTAATATGTACATGTTATAAATTATCATGTTGTGCAAATCTTTGTGACACCTATGCAACTCTTCTCACTTCTAATTTTGTTTTATATGTAAGAATATCACTGAAGGGTTCAAGTGATAAACTTCAAAATGAAAGAATAAAATGAATAATTATATATTATTTTGCTTCTTTAGTTTCAGAATAATCTCAGAGGTGAAGTGAAGTGAGTGGTCCTGCCTGTTTTTAAAAGGTGAACTTTCAGCTATGACTATCTGTCACTTATTCAGTATTGCTGTTGGTTATTGACAGTGCAATAACAGCTTAAAGGGCAAAGGAAAATAAAAAGCTATATAAAAAAAAATACTCAAACCAAATCTCATCTGTGCTGACTCAGTGGCAAAAAAAAGATTTGGAAACAGTAGTTTAATAGGAAACCTTTCCTACCTAGTGACTCTATGATTATTTGAAGCACATGGTTTACTAGTGGTTCCAAAAGTTTCTGATCTTTTGCAACCAAGGTGCAGCTACAGCTTAGTGACAGCTGCAGTTAAAAGCTTCTTTGCTTTTGTGAAAGTTTGCATGCAGAAATTAGCTCATCACTGATTTTACACCATTTTGGAATACAGTGAAATTCCCAGATGGAGATTAGCATTGCTGGTGGCACTACTAGCCCACAGTCCGAACTGTGGGCTTCAGTTTGGACTGGCAGTTCTGGCAGTTTTTAGATAAAGATCAAAGATCCATGGAACAGCTAATCTTTTGTTGCTGTTGTTGGAGCTCAGCAGAATTAGCTCTAAATGCCAATCAAGTACCACCAATGGTACAAACAGACATAGTCCTGGGTCTTTAGTTGTCGTGTCTCATTGATTAGCATCGCCAAAGGTGGAATGGACCAAACCCATCAATATTGTGGAGAGACAGATCAGCATTTCTTCTGGCATCATGGTGCGGGAAGCCTTAGGGTATGACTTCAGGTCATGAGGGGTTAGGATTCTGGGGAACGGATTGCCTCATGTCGGAGTTATGTCTTACCTCGTCTAGGGTACCAGCCGGCTACGGTCCTTCAAGTAGCTACGCTCCCTTCCACGTCATCATCTTAAGGCCCTCCCACATCCAGCTAGCTTCCTCCAATCAAACGGGAGTGAACACGGTGCCCACTCAACCTTGATCATCTGGATCTGATGGGTCACTTCCACCAGTTGTGGGCTGACTCATGCTAGCAGTCCCAGAGTGTGTTCAGTCCCCAGGGGCTTCCTCACCATATGGAGATATAACGAGCTGCATGCTCACATTGGCAGCTGTTATCAGCTTAGTAACTACAGCGATGATTGCAGTCACATGAACCATATGATCACTTTTATTTCTATTACCACAACTAACTAACTTATTTTGTTGAATTTTGAGCAACTGCGAGTTGCTCTTTCTGGGCTTAGGGTTTCCATCCTCTGTCTATTGATCTGTTGACCAAGTCAGAACGTGGGGCTTGTTATTTCAGCTCCGTCAGCAGCCTCCTCCGGCCTATTTACTGCATCGCCGAGTGTGCAAACAGACGGGATCCCTCAGTGTTTGAATTTCATCTGTGAAAATGATTTATTTAAATATTATTCTGATACTGTCATTATAATACAAACGGTTGCAATGTTTCATTACAGAAGCCTCACACAACACCAAAGAAAAAGAGAACCAGAGTTCTTTAGAGTTCTGACAGCTTAACAGACAGACAGGACCGCATCAAAGATGGAGATACATTATTAGAAGAAACAAACACATTTAGAATGGATGAAGAGCGTGGCTTCCTGAAACAGAACAGAAGGATCGTTGAGCGATGCGTCTGAGAGAACATCCCTGGAAGAAGGACCCGCCGCTGGAGCGTGAGCTGGTAGAGACTGAGAAGCTAATCCACCTTAGCTTCTCGTTTCAGTAACGATACAATTTCAGTCAAAGCTCCAGTCTCTCCTTCTTTAATATTCAATGTTTAGTGGGGGGAGTGGGGGTAAGAGGGGAACGATCAAGCTAACCCCCCTAGATTAGGGTAGAACCATGGAGATGTTTTTGATATATCTATTTATATATATGTGGATATAGAATCTTCTTTTTCTTCAAAAACACATCTTATGCAAGTTCATTTTCAAGAGATGGGAAATCCACTTCGGACTTCTTAACACGTGAATATGAATACATGGTACTATTGTTACAAGTACAGCACATCACTGGCCTTTGCCTTTTGAAATGGCTCTGAAAAAAACCCCAACAGAAAATAAAACGTTAACATGCTTCTTAATTCATTTACAAGTTATACAGATCTGCAACGTTTTTTTGTTAGTTTTTTTTACACGGCGGTTTGGACAAGCCGCCCACTCGGGCTGTGCACGCTCTCCGAAAGCATTCAGACAAACTTTCAGTGGAATCAGCATCACGATCCCGTTCTCATCTCTGGAAAATAAAATGCCCTTCTATTATTATTTTTTTTTCTTCTTGCAAAATAAACTTTCTGAACTTTATTATATAACAGGTCTCATTTAAAAACAATCAGTCCCCCAGTCACGGCAGAATGGCGAAAATGAGACAGTGATGGTAGATTAGCTGTCCAAACGCGCCCCGTGGCGGTTTGGAATTAGAGGGATTAGAGTGGGCTGACCCTTCCCGCCCTGTGCTGAGCGGCGCGGTGTTGCACGGTGTGCCGAGTCTTGCTGGAACGTCTTGGGGTCTCAAGAAACACGCTGTGCTCCATCAGCCTGTGCACCTCGCTGCTGAATCAACAAGTTCCCCCTAAACCGTTCTTTGGCAACGTGATAAACTATACAGGAGAAGGGATTCGGCTTTGTCTGTAAAGTGAAATACGAATTTAAAATGAGGTTTTGCATTTCAAGAACACATAGCAGACGGATTATTGCACATTGAGTTGTTTTGTTGCCTATGAGTTCTTAGCTTATGCCATACCACAAATATAGGGCTACATATTCATGCTTATCTTGTTTGGCCACCTCATAGTTTGGCGTTTTGAATAAGCAAAAGAAGATGTGCTATTATCAGCATGTATTTTTAAAAACTGCTGATCTCATTGTTGGGATAACTGCGGCGCTATGGCAACACGGTACTCATGGAGGATAACTTTCACATATCTGCTGCTCTGTCATTCATGGCTGTTTCCGTTTGAATTTGAATCTGAGTTTTTGGTGGATGGGGCTCAAAAGTCAGCAATAAAAGATTCATTTTAGTTTCTGGATCATGTTAAAGATCTTGAAATCGCTGCGAAAGCCAGCCGCCGCTCTTCCAGCGTTCGTGTCAGATTGTCAAAGCGTTTCATTCATAAATCCTCAGTGCACATTAAAAATATCCTGGGATACATGAGCTGTTATGTAAAGCTGAAAAAAATATAGCAGTGTAAGATCAAAGGTCATCGTGTAGAATTCTATGTCTAACTGGCTTTTATTTCATCACCGTCTTGCTTACATATCTGTGAGAAATGTACAAATACAGCAAATCTAAAAACTCAACACACCCTTGTTACAGTGCCCTCTTAGTGGTGTAGAAGATTAAGTTTTGCACATTCATCCATTTATTGTTCTCCCTGCCAGGGATTGATGTGCAATTATGCATGAACCACCATAACTAAGACTATGTTCACACAGCCGCTCAATTCCAATTTCTTGCTGAAGTCCGATTTTGTTTTTCTTTTTCATGAACGTTCCTCGTACTGAATGAAGCGATCGTGAATGTGATCGGTCTACTGTGTGAAAGCTTAATGACCTCAAAGTGACCTGAAAGCGCAGAAGAAAAACTTTGACAACGTTCTGTTTACTGAACTGATGATGTGTTTCACAGTTTATTCAACAATGGGAGCCGGTGTGATGTCACGAGAAGAAGGTGGCTAACAAAAAGAAAGCCCAGCTAGTAGCAATGCTCCTCAGTGGAGCATTAACAGCAACTTTTCAACCCCATAGCGCTAGACATGTATGTTTGTTTTGGTAGTGTTTACCCAGAATGCCCTGCACTATAGTCCACTTCCTGCTTTTGGAGCAGTCTCTGGTCTTGCCTAACGTTCAGATATTCATTCGAACGACACCAGACTTCACTTCAACTGAACTGAAACCGAGGTTTGTCAGCGGACTAGAATTCACTTTTTTTAAGTCCACGGGTGAGACACATTCATACCTTCACACCTCCACAAACAAACTGGACTTTCTAGGCAAATGGACTGAAGTTTGATTAAAGCGGACTAAACAGGGTTGGTGTGAATACACCATAGTGTAAGTATTACATGTTATTTAGTTTCTCCTGCACAATATCATCTCTTTGATTGTTTCCAAGCAGTCTGCTAATAATGGCAGACTGCTGTTTGTTTTGCAGTTAAACCCTGTAGAATTTGTCATATTTAACACAAGAAAAGAGTTCTATGTGTTTCATGATTTACCTTGATTTCATTATACATTAGGAATATCCGGCATTTAAACAAGGGTGTGTTCAGGGTTTAAATCCTCTGTATTCCTGCGTTGGCATTCCTGGTCTACGGTTCATTAAATCCCTCCTTTGTGAATAGCCACTGAAACATTTCAGAGAAGATCAATGCTGGTCAGAATCAATCATCCAGTTGTCACATATCAGGATTTACAATAACTCATAAATAGTGACTTTGTTTTTTTTTTTTTATTCCTACTAAGGGTGCATTACAAATTAAAATGACAAGGGGACATTATTTTCACACCAAAGCTAGCACAGAAAAAGAAACTGCAGTTCAAAACATTGGAATATTAAACTCCAAGTGTTGGCTAATGTAGGTCAGATATTTTCCTCATCTTCAAAACCTCCAGACCAAGCATGCACTTCTGATGATGAATCACCAACAGGATGTAAAATTATGCACATCTGAAATTTGGATGGGTAATACGACTGAAAGAGAAATGAAAAGAATGACCCTTTTAACTCAAAGGTTAACATCAATTGTCTAATTTAACACAGACTTGTATTAGATTTATCTCATCTGGAGAAGGCTAGAGTGCCTATTCACAATGATCAATGGCCAATATCAGCAGCAGCTATGTATACAGCACATACATTAGTTCTATGTGTTTCAAATAAAACAGACATATATCTAGGATCATATATACTACACAAATATAGATTCTTCGATTTTCTCGTTTACTTTTGAGCAATGAACACAGAAACGTCAACAGCGAAACTTTAAGAAAGTCATTCTTCCATGAGAGTTATCCAACAAGATAGAGTCCGGGTGTTAGGCGGCATCTCTGCTGGCGTCAACCAGGCGTCTGTAGAAAAGGTGCTCCTTCTGCTGCCGTTGTGACTGGTGTTTATAGTGGCTAGTAACAATGTGCTAAGTGCAAGAGCAGAAGTGGCGAGAAAATGAGGAGCAAACTGTGCTGTCCGCATGGTGGAGTTCGGGGATGTGGTCAGTGGGTGGCAAGGGGAGTAAAACAGGCAATTTTCTTTTTTCTTTTTTTTTTTAAGATCCTGTGTTTGCTTTTGAAGCAAACAGCTGGGCCAACATCTGGGAGCAAATCACGACTGTTCTATAATTATAACAAGGCATCCCTCACCAGGCCACACGCCAGAAGCAGGACAGCAAGTCCGGAGCTGGACAATATTCTTGTACCTGGGAAGAGACAAACAGAGGACAGAGGAGATCAGTAACTGAGGTTAAGCAGTAGCTAAAAAAAACCTGTATTTTTATTAATAAGGGTTTTGAAATAAATATTGCAAAACATGTTGCTCTAAGAAAGAAGCAAATATAACCTTAGAAAATATGTCTTCATTTCATGTCTGTTTCCCAGCCATGTACTGTCACTTTAAACAACATGGCTCATTTAAAACTCTTCTGATCTGTTGCTTCATACATTCTGGAAGTATTTGTTGAGACGTTTGCCATGTGACGACCAACATGGCCCGCACGCTTTTAATGAGTGTGCCTTTAAACATATGAAAAAAAGAAGTAGGACTTTCTTGTCCAATATTTGATGGTTGGGATTTTACCCAGATAACTGTGTGTGTCAATAGATAGTGTTCATCAGAGTGGATAGATGTCACGTCCATCCGTCCGTCCGTCCGTCCAGCAACCAACCAACCAACCACCCAACCAACCATTTTCTATACACCCTTGACCCTCAGTGGGGTCGGGATACCTTCTGCCAGACGTTTTAAACAACCATGTATCAATTCAAACCAACTCATGAGGAGGTCTTATGCAAATAACAGAACATAGATTATGTATTTGCATTCAGTAAAACATTGCTATTGTGAATATGGCACCAACACTGGCTCCAGCCCACATCCTTTTAAATCCCTCATCCATCTATTAATCCTTTGTTTGTTTACTTATGTGTTTGATCTTTCAGGAATATTGATTATAACTTCATTAGATGAGTAGACTTCTTTTTAAAACATGTTGTTTTAACTTAACTTCATTCTGTCTTTTTCTTTTCTCAGCCTTCCACTGCCCCCTTCGGTCATTGTGATTTGACAATCAAATAAGCACAGAAGATAAAAATTATTTTTTAAATTATTTTTTATGTTTTTCCTCTGTTGCTCTTAAGTTGACACTCTTGCTCTTCATGGTAAAAAGCTGATGACATGTATTTAAAAAATTATCATGAAAATGTAGATTTCCTTTTCTCTGACTTCATTTTGCAGCTTCATCCTACATTATATCCCCCAGGACAACACCTGAAGCTACATAATACTCAATCCAATTGTTCTGAACCATTCTGTTCTTCTGAGTATGTGAGAATATCCTCAACATAAAAGCTCTACAGGCTCCACTGGTGAATAATTGATGCATTTTGCTGTTTCACCTAACACACTGGTGCCACTTTGCGTCATTCTTCTCTGCATTCAGATATTTACACTAAACTGTAGTCTCTTCTAAGGATACTGGATAAACAACACAAGCAGGTAGTCATGGTTACATATGATTTTCTCTTATGATACATAAGAGGTCTCAAGGACCTCACTGATCGCTCTTTATCTGGTGACAAAACACCAGAGAAGTCCTTTCATTTTTACAATAGAGTGAAATTCTCAAAAGTTTTAACAGCATTTTCAAGAATCTTTAATCTTAGTTAAATTATTCAGTCCAGGTACGATCCGTCCATGCACTGCAACTTTCATGCTTGTCTCGTTTGTAGGAGGTCCTTATGCTAAAACTTTTAAATGCATTTTATTTGTGTTTCCACTGGTAAAAATGTTCAAAAATCTAATTTATTCATTGAAATTTTGTCTATTAGCAATCTTTTTTCTTAAATATTCTAAAGAAGACACAGCTTGTAAAGCCTACATACTTAGCCACGATGCTAATTGACGCACTATTGACTGGTCTTTGGAAAGCAGCCAATCCAGGAGCACCATTTATTTTTCTCAACGCTGATTGGCCACCAAGAGCAGAGATAAGGAAAACTGTGGATGTTAACCTCTGTGGTATATCTTCTATGGTTACTTGTATGCATTGATGTGTAGGGTATAGTTGGTGTTTGAACTATTAAAATTAACAGTTTTAAGCGTTTTAGAGGGAATCTCAAGTATTTGTGAGTTTCAGCCATTCACAGACAGTTGAGGTCCCTAACTTTTAGAGTTTGAACCAGGGAAGACCAAATGCAGTTTGGAGTTCTTTAAAAGCTATGAAGGTCTTATCTATAGCGGCTCCAACAGGAAGCTACAAAGCAGATGCTAACTTGCAGTTAGCCAGTTGTGCAAGTCCTGCTGGTGTCCCAGTCAATTTATTTTATTTTTACTACTAGTACTAAAACTTTTTCCGGAAAATTATTCAAAAAGTGGTTGAAGTCCTGCGTGTTGTTAGCTACCCAAACTAGTAGTCCTGATCTTAGCTGTGAACAATTCAACTTAGAAACAATACAATTTCCTTCTTACTTGAAAATAAGGAAGGATGGGGAAAATATTATCATGGTCCTTGTTTGAGCAGAGAATCTGGGGCAACAAAGTAGTCCCATATCATCACAAAGCCACCAACAATGCCAGAGTGTTCTAGCTGTACCCTGTGAGCATATTGCATGGGACCTATTAGTACTCTGAAAACTTGTATCTAACCTGGAAGTATCCAGGAAGTACCCCTGGACTACTTCGAATGTAGATTTTAGGTTACTTATTATTCTGGAAGTGTCCTGTGAGTAGCTCATGGCTACCCTATGTATTCTGAAGGTACCCTGTAAGAGTACCTGTGTGTATTGTGGGTATTATGTATTACACTGTTTTTTTGAAGCATGTATGGTGAAATATGCAAACTACATTACATCTGTAAAACCTTCAAAGTATTTTTTCTAGAAAACTCAGAGCCATCTGTTTTGGCTCCTTCTAATTTTTTCATTAAAGGCTTTTTCACATAATAGATGAAAAGAAGTCTGTTGGGTAACACTGAGGGTACTCATGTATTCTCCAAGTTGAAATTAACACAGAGTGAGTGAACATTTAATACTTAATGTGTGTAATGACTGCAGCAGCACAGAGGTCCAAGGGTCAGCCATCCCGGGCCTGTTCCACTTGACTTGATTAAAACGGCTGTTAACATGTTAGAGAATGAATCAGCTCACTATAAAGAGAATCAAAAATGTCCGGGGGATTGGGACAGTCAACAGTAACAAGACAGACAACTGACCCTTGAACAGACAGAAACAGCTTTTAAATATCTTCAAAGAGAGGCAGCGGAACAAACTGAAGAGACATTCCAGCAAGACCATGACATTAGACTGTTGTTTAACAATGTTGATCTGTTCTGACAGCTTGGGGCGGTCATAGACCTGCTGCTTCTACCTCAACAAGACGCAAACAGTTCTGACTGTGAACCGACTGTCTCACCAGGAGACCGCTCACCGGGGCCAGAACAATCTTAGAAGGGAGAGAAAGAAAGTGCATTTAGAACAAAGAACAAAAAGCATGTTGTGTCATTCCAGATAGGATCTTAAAAAAAGAAGACATTTAATATTTATGAAAGTCATCTAGACATTTGCAATATTTCTGGGCAACTGTTTTAAGAGGATGTCCGTGGGGACACATTTCTTTCCGTGTTTCACCTTTGGATTGTCTGGATTTGGGAAAAGAGGAGTGAGGGGGTGAGGAGACAGAAGGCTTTGATAGCATATTCCTCAAAATCACGTCTCATTGGGTTTGAGGAAATCCAAGGAGCAGTAGCGCCATGCTGGAGCGCGAGCCGGTCCAGACCAAACATAACCTAACATCACATTTAGCTGGGAATCTGAGGACAGCAAAGAACAAAAATATAATCTGTATTTGGGTTTCCAACAGTCAGTGGCAGTTTTACCACGTATGACTTTGGGGGAGCCCCTTTTTGCATAGTCAGCTATCAAAACATGACATTAGACTAAGCAAATATAGATGTATCCAATGTTAATATGAGACAGGCAAAATGGACTGAAATTAAAATGTCTTTGACTGGATTGTGACCAGCAATAAATCCTGGGTCATCAGGTTTGGTGAACACTTAAACGTTTTTAAAGACCTAATCGTAAAAAAATTTAATAGTAATAGTCAGAGCATTTCAGTACTTCCAATGGGAGGAGAACTTAAGGTAATGGGACTAAACATGAAGAAGTAAGAAAATCCTTTTTCAGTGAGGATCATCACAAAGAGGCTTTAATTACCAAGAGATAAGACCAAACTCTAAAGTATTGGAGGAAGGTTAATGTGGTCTGAGGTCAGATTTACCCTCTTCCAGAGTGATGGGTGCATCAGGATGAAAAAAGAGACAGATAAAATGATGCACTCATCCTGCCAAATATCTACTGTAGAGACCTGTAGGGGCAGACATATGATCGGGGTCACTGCAGTTGGTCAAGTTCAGCTTCAGCAACATTATGAGCCCAAAGGATCAAGTCAGCAGACTTCCTGAATGACGACCAGGTTATTCCATCAGTGTACTTTGTCTGCCCTGCAGACCAGCTGTATTCCAAAATGACAATGGGCCATAGTGGTTCAGTGGTTCAAATTATATTATGAGACATAATTTTCACACATGGGTCGCCCACAACACATGGTCCGGACCTTATACCTAATTAGACATTTTGGGATGTGGAGAATAATGTACAGAGCATTCTAACTGTACCATACTTTGGAGAAAAATGAATACTACTTTGGCTGGACATAAATGAGACATAGCAAAAAGCTTATTGAGACAATGGCACAGTGAATACATCCCATAATCAAAGCCAAAGGCAGGCCAGCAAAACATTGGTTTCTTGGTACGGACAGTGTAGCACAATCAACTTAATCTTAGTGAGATACAATTAACACAATCAGTAATCCTTCATTTTGTAAGCCATAGAGTCTGCCATCAAACACTGTGCAAAAAGTACAAGCAACTAAAAATCTTTGTTTGACTGACAGTACACCACTTTTCTCCCCTTTCCTGATTAATTCACCAGAAGCTTTATCAACAGCTATAGAAGCAGAACAAAGATCTTTCATTCTGCTTTGCAGCACGGTGAAGGATCCTTATGGCCAACTGAATCTCTTTCAGCTTTCTTTTTGACTTCGCAGTCTTGGTTGTTATTCTTTCATCTTGACCTCCATGCCTCTGGCTCACTACATTTACCAAACACTTTTCAGAACTCAGCATTCTCTCGCAGAGAAAAGTTTGTCATACTTTAGAGCCTTGCACTTCCATAGACTTTCTGTCCATCGGCCAGCTCCTTTAAAGAATGTCTACCCTTTGAGAAGCGCGTCCCAAAGCAATTTGGAATTATAAGCGGACAGTATAAAGCACATGCAGCTCCTTTCTGTCAATTTTTCAGCCTTTCCAGTTATGCTGTCCATATATTTTCCCAAAAGAAATGTCCTCCTTTTGTGCACTAAAGCACCTGCCATCAACTGTGTTTCTGTAACAGAGGAACCAGATGATATATGCAAAATGGAAGCAGTTCTTGTCTTCAAGCTCCAGTATGTCTAGAAATTCAGGAGAACTTTAGATCTTCTTTCCTACTTCGTTCTTCCTTGTTAGTATTAAATATGAAAACCAAAATCTTGAATTGAACTCGTACATTTTGTGTTACAATATTTTATAGTTTTGGCCTGCAAAGGTAATGACAGGTTTATTTGATCAGACCTCTAACAATCACAGTCGTACCAATCAGAGTGCTGCTACTGTTGTGCTTTTTAATTCATCAATCAAGAAATGTGATGACTAAAGTTTTGCTGTGTGAGTTTACCTTGATTAAATGCAGCCAGTCATGTCTTCAGATGGATCAGTAGTTTTCCACTGATTAAGTAAAATAACTTTACCACTAATGGCTTAAGAGAAGCTAAGAATAGTTTGAGAGCTTTCAAAGAGCATAGTTCCAAAAAGCTGTACTTTAGAACCTCAATGTGAAAACTATCCATTTCCACATGGTTGTTGTGGAAAAGCATCTTTGTGATCTCAGCACCCCACTGCAATACCGAACCACTGTGACGACCAAAAAGTCACATATCTAAAGGGAAGATTTCACTTATTTAAGAATAAAAGGGAATTGTTGGAAATTTTAGTTGTTGCTTTTAGAGAGATTTTCTGTCCCTGAATAGACCACTTTGTGTAAAAGCCTGGCAGGATGTCTGCAGGAAAGAGCAATTCAGCAATCTGTTTGTTGTTCTCAGTAGAAAAGTTGGGGGTATTTGTTGGCTTTCCTGCTTGGTACCATACAGCTGTTACACATTTGCACACAATTTGGCGTGCAATTACTTTCTGGATCGAATTCTGGAACACAAACAAGACATGGATAAAGCTGACTTACAGATGGTGGAGGATGATGATCATGAGCAGGGAGTTGACTGAGTGATCAACAGCAGAACCTATCAGACCAGGAACTGAGGTACTTTAAGGCCTTTTTCAAACCTCATAGTCCGCTTGACTCGGTTCGATTGGGGACCAAAATTGTAACATTTGTTACATTTTCAGCTGTTGTGGTTTGTTTTCTCACTGCTTCATACAAAGCAAAGCCTTTGAACAACATGCTGCCCCCCCCCCTCCCCCCCCATTGACTGTGGGGACGCCACTGAAGGAACCACTGATGGAATTTACTTCTTTACGAAATGCTAACAAAAATTGGGTGGCGTCAGATTTAACAATTGGAGGATTTCTGTTTTGTTTTTGGAAAAGAGCAGGAGCCAGTTCTCCTGGCAGTGCTACACTCTAACTTGTTTTGGTTGTGTTTACCCAGAATGCCCTGTGCTGTGGTCCACATATACATTCACAGGGCACCGGAGTTCACTTCAACCGAACTTAGGCTTGTTTGTAGATGGACCAGGTCACTCAAAACAGCGTATGCTGTTTTGATCAGCAGCAAATGTTCGCTGTGTACAGAAACAAAAACTGCAATACAAATTCCAAGAGTTCTGTGTGACGTACCAGAGAAGTCTGAGTTCCAATTTATATTGATAAATGTGACATCTTCAGTTTTATTTATTTATTTTTAATGATTACTTCTTTGACTTACTGGTGACAAAAAGATATTGTGTTCCTGTGGACTTGTATTTAGCTTTGTACATCAGTTGATTATGTTGCAGTAATGGTTATTGATTCCTAAAGGGGGTCGGACAAAGTAATTTAAAATTCACTCTGCTTTCTTCCTGCATGTAAATTTGTTGAATAATTGTAAGAATGAATTACATTTTTTTATTTATATTTCCATGTTTAACAGAAAAAATAAGAAAATATTTCTACTGTAGTTTTAGTTTTCCCTCAAACCACATAAACAATCTACTAGTGATGCCATATAACAGGATTTCTATCTAAAAATAATTTTCACGTCCACTCTTACAAAAACAGAATTACCTACCAGTGCACAAATCAATACTGGGTTGAATCAAGCCCTGTTTCCATTTTGCTTTCCATGTCTCCTCTGGTGTGTTTTTCCTGTCAGTCTTCTAGCGCGCTCCAAGGAACTGATCCTGCTGCCAATTACTCTGCAAATTTCTGCCTCATCAAACCTGTCTTTCTCTCTCTATCTCTGTCTCTCTCTCTCTATCTCTGTCTCTCTCGTTCTCTCGTTGAAAATGTACTCTGCTCTCCTGTCCACCAATTTTCAGAGTGTCTGTCGTATGGAGATGCATGATTGGAAAGCATTTTTGGTTTAGTCTTTTCAAAATAAGAGCTCAGTTGCCAAGATTTTTCTGGCTGAATTGGACGGCCAGGATGTCTAGAGAGCGACGCTGAACTGGTGGTTTCCCAGAAGCTTTTAAAATGTTTAAAATGGCTTCCCATGCGTCCATTAAAGCGAAGATGTGTGACAGACACAAGGTGTTTTTTTCTTTTCAGGCTCGGTCATTGCTTTTCCTCTTGAGGTGAACTTAAGAGTTCACTAGCAAGGTCATGAATAAGTGTAAAAAAACAAAACCTCCTCAGCAACAAAGACAGCTCATGTCTCCCACGTGCCTTTTGGCAAACTGTGATCTGACTTTTCTTCAGCAGTGGTTTTCTCAATGCCTCTCTCCCATAATACTCTGACTGGTGAAGAACTAGCAGTTGTCGTCTGCAGAGTCTCTTCCTCTTCTTTTTTAGTGTAGTCTTGGTAACCTGGTGTCATCTTTCATTAGGACGGCCTCATGTAGCCAAATTTACACCTGGACCATATTCCTCCCATGTTTCCATGATGATTTCACTCAACTCCATGAATGTTCAGAGCCTTAGAGACATTTTGTCTCCATCTCCTGACTGATACTTTTCAGTTACCTTTTATCTTATTGGTTGGAATATTTTGTCTTCATGCTGTAATGGTAGTCAGGAATACTGATGAACCAATGAATTTACCCTCCAGACACCTCTGTCTTTATGCTACAATCACTTGACACACAGTCACTGCCCTCTTGCCAAAGTTTGTCGATCATGACTGATTTGCATCCAAAGGTATGAATACCTTTTGTAGACAGCGTAAATAAATCTGTCATTGTGGAACCAAAGGCAGAAACTGTGGGTCTGCTCACATTTTTTTGTCAGGGATGAACACAAAAATAAATGGTCTTCCTGTAACAGTGAGTTGCTTCTCCACCATTGACACATTTTGCAGCAAGTATACAAGGTTGACTGACAGCGCTACGCCCCTCCTCCTGGCTCTGATTGGTTGTTTTTAGTCAGGAGTGGTGTATCTCTTCAGATAGCATCAAGGACAAGGTGGAGGAGATTGATATTTTAACAGATTATCTGTCTCATAACAAGCCGTCATGAATAGTTTAAATACATATTTTTTATAAAAGTTACATACTGCAGCTTGAAGTGCCCCCAAATTCAAGTAAAAAGAATCGAAGATGAAGAGAAGTCAAGTTACAAAGGCTTCAAAGGCAGATATGGAGAGAATACAAGCTAGAGTGATTGATTGATTATTGATTGATTTATTGATTTAACAGGGTCTACAGAGAAATAAAAAGACATGACAAAAAAACAATGTGTACTCTAGAACCTGAGGTTTATATCACATTGGCAGGTGTGTCTTTGTTGCACTTATAAAAATAAAAAAATAAACTAGAGCACCCGTTCCTGTTCAGTTCTGTCTGTTCTCTGAGCTGTGGATTCCCCTCAATATAATTACTTCTGGCATTCTTCATTACTTTTTTGGGGGGAATTTCTTGTTAAGTCTTAATGTTTTGCTGTCTTGGTTTAATGTCCCATTGCTTACGCAGCAGTGAGTAGATTTCATTGGTAACTCAAACTCCTCTCAGTCCATCTGCTGGTTGTGTTTGTACTCTCGTCTGTCCTCTGATCCTCCAGACAAGTTAGGAAACAAACCCTTAAAAAAAATCCCATTTTGGATTTGTTTGTCCTTTGCATGAGCCGTTTCTCATTTCCAAACTAACCAAATCAATGACCATGCCCGAAAGGTAAAGCTCCAGCTCCAGCACTATTTTTAGAGAACAAAGGAAGAATATTTATGAGTTATTGTTATACTTTGGTACACTGCTGTGCATTTTAATTGGAGAGCATGTGGAGGGGTTTGGGAGGTGTAGGCAAGAGTAGTCCAGGAATACAGCTGGAAAAACACAGAAACCGTCTGAAGAGAAGCTTTTTGACCACCTTAGTCCATTTGTCATTCACCCATAACAGCAGCTGAAAGCCTCCTCCTCCTACTCGTTCTCACAGTTTATTTGACAAGGTCGCTCTCTCTTCACAAGCCGTGGAAGGAATCCACAACTCATTGTCAAAAAGGCTGACAGGAAGCCGAACGCTGAGCACTTTAAAAAGACGGCTGCGCCCGGCGCTCTTTGAGTTGTTGCAGTTTTTCCTCCCTCCCGTGCAGAAGCTCTGCTCGGGCGTAATGAGGAAGAGCGTCCGCCTGATTCAGTGGAGATGTGCGCTCACACGTCGGTGCCAGCTGAACGTTCGTCCTCGTCGACCCGGCGCACCGCTCAGCGTTCTGCCAAAACGCTTTTTTGGCTTTGGAAACGCCGATGTGAATATCGATTGCAGGGCCAGCCGAGAAGGCCGGGGTTCAGCGAGCAAGGGAGGTGAAACACGGCAGCACCTCCACCGAGAGCTCCAACTGGCTCCATGCCACCTCCATCTACTGCCGCTGATCACCGGCTGGCTGCTCTGCTGACGCTCTCACTGAATTGCTTATTTACTTGCCTGGCGGGTCTTTCATAAAAGTTGCTGTCTGATTGGCTTGTCGAGTGATGCGGTCTCAAAGTGACTGAGTGCGCGCCCCAGCCATGTTTCTCAGGCTGTCTGAGTGCTTACTGTATATGAAAGTGGATGTTATTACTGAGCATCCAGGCAGTTCATCTGTGACTGAGGGTAAATGTAATGTCAGAGAGTGAGGAATACAGCGGGCCTAAAAATAATCACCAGTGGCTTCGTGGGATACAGACAACATAGCCATGATTATTTTTGCAACTTTAAAGCCAAGCCCTTAATAATCCATCCATCTTCACTTCATCTGCTCCACAGATTCATCCTTTGTGTCTTCGTTCCCTCTTCTGACCCCTTTTCATCACTCTCATCTCCATCACTCTTTCGTTGCTCTTTCAGTCTGATTTCAGGTCATTTGTATTTGCACGCCAACACCTGATGGAGAAACTTTTAAGCCTCAGTCTGTGACAGAGAGTCTGTGTCTCTGCCTGGCATACAGACTCTGCCTGTAAGCCAATTAAAGAAGAAACCAAACAGCTTCAAAAACCACAAAGGGTGGAACAATACATCCAGTTCACAGGATGAGACGGCAATATTTTCAGCTAAGATAACAGCCCCCATTTTTTTGTGAGCTTTTTTATTGGATTTGGTAAGAGAAATCAGAAACGAACGTTAACATTGGCAGCACCTAATTATACTGGCAGTGCTAACAAATGATTCATAGCTGTGTGTCTTTCGCTCTGAAAAACAATTTCAAATTAATGCTAATATAACCAAGTGTTCTCAGCCACTGTGACAAAGTCTTAACAGGGAGCTAAAGTAAGGCAGTAAAGTATGTAAAACCATATTTATCTAGCATCTTTCAAGACATAGATCCTGAGAGAGGTTCTGCAGGTCTACAGGGGAAGAATAAAACCAAACTTCAGCACATTTGAAGTGCTGAAGTTTCAATTTTCCTTTTCATTGAAAGAAAAATGCATTTCCTTTCAATGCATTTTACATTGAAAGGAAATGTAAAATGCATGAGCCAATGGGCTCAGGATGGTACCCAATCCTGAGCCTATTGGCTGGTTTTAGGCTGCATCCACATCAGCCTGTTTGGCTCGCTTGAATCCAACTCTAGTTCGTTTGTCTGTAGAGTCTGGTTGGGAATGAGTAATCGAACTCTGATGCGGATCATAATAGTGAAGTGTGGTGCGGTGTGGATGCATATGTGAACACTAAGTGGAGCATCGACTCATCTAAAGCCAAGAGAAGGACTAAAGGGAAATCCTGTAACCTCTGAAATCAGGGGCCACTCCATTTCTGTTCAGATTTCATAAAGAAAGAAGTTGCAATGTCTTCTTCAGAGGTTTTCATGTTGTTTCCTTCAATGGTTCTTGGTGCAGCAAGGGGGGGAGGTGGAGATGGCTCAAAGGATTTGGATCGTTGCCACAATTCAGAGAGAAAGAAAACCAAACATGGAACAAATATTGAAATTTCGCTCTCCAATTGAACCAAGTCTATTATCAGGTGTGAAAACAGGCGAAGATGTTTTCCGTTCCAGCAGAGACTGTAACACAAGATCTTCAACATGAAGTCGCTGACAAGATAAATTTAGACTTCACTGCAACAAGAAACATTGCGTTGTTTCAATAGTTCAAGTCAAAATCATATTACAGTCTAATATTTAACCACTTATGGCTACTTACATTTTCTTGTAAATTCAACTCCAACGCCAATTCGCAACACAGGCTCTTCACAATAAAAGAGCCATTGTTATAGCCTTGTCAAAAATATGCTATTAGAAATTTATGTCAATTTCAACAAAAACAAAATATTTGTGTTTCCTGACCCAGTAAAGGTCTGGTGACCTGCAGGGCCAACCTGCCCATCACCCAATGACCGCTAGGCTAGAGGAAAGCAGTAGCCCCATTAAAGGCAGCACTAACAACAGTCCTTCCTTTAAAATAAAAAAAGCAATATTGCACCAGCAAAAAAAAAGAGAGATGACTACTTTTTAAAGATCAAGAAGTTAGAAGGCATTATATTATAGCCACGCAGGAACTGATAACCCTGAAGGAGCTGCAGAGGTCCTGAGCAGATATTAGATTGTTTGACCAGAAACACACTTTAATCTATTCACTTCACAAAGTTCAGCTGTAAGAAAGAAAGACTAGAGATGGAGGGAGAATGAATATATTGATTAAAGCCAAAACAAGAAAGCACATTTGGATGGATTTTTAAAAGGCGGCCATTGAAATAAGCACTCTGGACAAATGAGACACTAATGACATTTTCAGGCCATCAAGGAGAGGGCTGCATAGTGCCAACTCATCTTTTATAATCAGTAGTAATAAAAGGAAAATCACCCATTTCTTATCCATTTCATAATTATTTATATGTTGCAGCTACTAAGTGGTTACTTGAGATTTAATAAAATTAAATATTGTATACCCCAAGATCTTCAACCAGAGCACAATTTTACCAAGTCAGAATGTACTTTAATGAATATAAGGCTATTAATCTGCAAAAAAATCTATAGCTTATCTTAAAAATGTCAGCAGACCTAACTCCACCTAGTGGTTAAAGCAGATGTTTAATTTGCCACTGGAAGGATCTAATTGTTTGGATTATTAGGAAATCCAAGCAATATATTTTTGAGAGGATTTGGGGTCTTTTCATGAACTTTATTAAAGATTTAAACCTTTCAGAGGGCCTGTTGGACTCTGGCAGTGTCCCATACTGGATAAACATGTACAACTATATCCAGTTGTACACTGTTATCCAATCTGTTTGTAAATGCTCAATTATTCTTGTTTTGAGAGGGTGTGTTTTTTTTGGTTCCTGTGTTGGCTAATTTAACTTTTTATTTTCCTTTTTCATTTCTCTGACATGAGAAAAATAATTGCTGTCATGTAATAACTGCAAAGGAAACATATTCAGACTGATAAATGATTGTATTTCCAAAAATCTCAATAAAATATTTTGGTAAAAAATTAAATATGAAATGGTATACATGAACCACGCTCCAGAAAAACACATATTAAATGGTAGATGGCCTGTACTTCTACAGCACTTTATCAAGTTCATCAAGGAACCCAAAGCGTCTCACACTTCATTCACTTATTCACCCACATTCTCACACTGCTGAATGTAAGCTACTGGGTAGTAGCCCTAGTTGCCCTGGGCCAGTCTGACAGCTAATGCCATAAAACAAACTCATGACATCTCCAACTTTTCTTCTAAGGACTCACATTTACTGTCTCTGAATTTTGGTGTCTTTTGAAGCGCTCCCTTCTGGTCAGTGAAGACCAGGTCCTTTAAATGATGGACCGTGTTGAGTTCAGACACACAGTTATGATCTAAATTAAAACTGAGCAAGAGTGGAAACAAGTTAGCGTTAGTGTTAGTGTGTCGTTTCTGTAAGAACAGATCCTCACCAGAGTCAGATGAGGTTAACCGTATATATTTTGCCATATGGGAGAGCTGCACAGTGGCGCAGCTGGTAGAGCTGTTGCCTTGCAGCAAGAAGGTTCTGGGTTTGATTCCCAGCCCCGGTCTTTCTGCATAGAGTTTGCATGTTCTCCCTGTGCATGCGTGAGTTCTCTCCGGGTAATCCGGCTTCCTCCCACAGTCCAAAAACATGACTGTCAGGTTAATTGGTCTCTAAATTGTTCCTAGGTGTGTGTGTGCATGGTTGTTTGTCTTGTGTGTCTGTGTTGCCCTGCGACAGACTGGGTGACCCCGCCTCTCGCTCGAAACGTTAGCTGGAGAGGCACCAGCAACCCTCCCGACCCCAGTAAGGGACAAGGGTGTAGGAAAATGGAAGGATGGATGGGTGGGAGAGTCAGATGTTGCTGCTGTTTTAAACGTTGAAGCAACAGATGTTTTAGCGAACATTGCTTTAGCTATTTAAAACCAAACTGCCGCCGTGTTGAAGAAGAGAACAAAGCCCAGAAACTCCAAAGAAAAGAAATATGGACAAGTGTATTACATACTAAAGAATTTCTGTTTTATAAAAAAAGAGGGTTTTTTAGCTTTATTGTAAAATGAGAGTGCTACAGTTTTATTCCAAAACATTACTGAAGGAGTCAGAGGAGAGCTTTCATCCTGCTGCTCAGTATCTGTTTGTAGGCAGGTTTGCATGAACACAGAGTTGGACATTGATGATGTGTTGGGAAGGATTCCTGTAAGACACATTCATTCTTATCCTTGATCATCATCAGCGTAACCATGAACATTTCAGCTGCTGCTCTCCACCTACTGAAATGATGACTCACTGGTGAACTTTCCTGAGACGTGCCATTGAACTGATTAAAAAAAGTTATTTCTTTTAAAAACAAGGTCAGTATCTCTTCTTTTCTCTTTTCCATTTTTTTTTTTGCTATTTTGGATGAGGTCAAACTTACTCCAAATTTGTTTTTCTTCCAAGCAGGGGACCGGGCTGGGCTCAGGGGTGGATAGACGAATCTGGCTTGGGGGACAGTTTTCCGTTCCTCTTTTCCCCGCATTCATCTGCGGTCACCTCTGAGCTTTAGAGGGAACAACACTGCCAGGAACGATGGAGGCCAAACTGTGATCTAACAACAGCTGACACACTGGTGGGGAGTTAGCTGTGAACGAGCCAGTCTGCTGCTGCTGCAGGAGACGCTGTAGCGGCCACGCTCTCGTTCCTCCCCATCTGGAAAGCGCCTCGGTGTTTACAGATGCAGCAATGCGGAAAAAGAAAATATCTGCTCTCTCTCCTCGGTTTAATTTCATCTCAGGCCATTTACCTATTGTTGCTGGCCAACTTCAAACCCGAGCGCGGCGCTAACAGAACCCTGTGGCCCTCAGCCGCTGCACCTTTCTGAAACTCCGAGGAGGTTGCTAAGGCTGCTTGAGCAGTCACAGAGAAGCATTTATCTCTGTCAGACACACCGCGCTGAGGACTCACCGCAACACAGATGTCAGCATAATTTAGCTGCCTCATAATCTCCGGCTCTGCAGCCCTGGGGATTATTCAACTTTTTACTTCTATTCAGTGGCAAGTAATATCTTCCTGTGTTTTGCTGCAGGGCGCGCGCGGCTATCATGCCCCAGAGTAGGGCTGAATCAGTCCGAACCGTCTGACCTGGAGGGAGATGATTGGCAGTTAAAGCTGAGAAAGAGCTGCACAATTACAACACAGGTGGATAGTCAGAGAAATGACGTGGGATTGAATTCAAATCCTCCTGAGGGTAAAATGTGAGCGGGCGTGCAGGGAATATGTGCTGCTAATGATTCAAAAAATAGATCTTCTCTTTCAAGGCACGAATGCGAAAGTAGGAGAAAATCTGGAGCATCCAAAACATGTCGGCTCTGCAGTTTCCCATTTTACAGGCCACATACAGTTAAAAATGCATTTATATTCAAAGAACAATTGTAGGACTAAGTTAAAACCAGCCAACGTTAACTCTTTAAATGATTCAAATGAAGAAGTGTTTGTATTTTGAAGAGGCAGAAGTGCATGTAATAATGCTAGTTTAGCAGCGAGACGGTTCAGTCTGAGATGTAACAATAGTTTCCAAACGCAACTGCTGATTATGTGGATCACATGTCAGAGCTGATTTCTGACCAGCAAAGAATAAAAACATATAAACTCTGAAGCCTTCATTAACTCATTTTACTGACAAATATTACAGAAACCCAGACTTAGATAGTAACTAGTTACTTTTACTCAATTACTACATTGATTAAAATAACTAAAAAAAAAAAAAAGAGTTTTCGGAATATTTTTGCTATGTTTTACTTCTACTTGAGTAATGTCATTATGAAACATTTCTACTCTTACTAGAGTGAAATTTCTAGATTTTCTACCCACTGAATGAAAAACAAACATGTTTCAACCAAAGATTCACCAGACAGACACACACCTGCAGTTTTGGTAAAGTTTCAGCAGTTTTTCTTTATTGAAAGAAACTGATTTGCAAAAGATTTTATTTTGAATGAATTTGTTATTTATATAAATTATTGTCATTTTGGTCCTTAGAACAAAATTTCCACTTAATTTAATATTTTGGTCCGTATGATGATGTAATTTTTAAATGCTTAATGAGTAGAGTACTTGAGTAGACCTTTTTACCAAATGCTTTCTCTCTTTCACTTGAGTGTGTTTCTGAACCGCTACTTTTTACTTTTACTTGCGCAAAAATATGTTGCGCAAGTAACATACTACTACTACTAGTGCTCACTTAGAAAATTAACTTTTGGGTACTCTACCCTCCTCAGAGAGCCATGTGTGCAACATGGCAAACAAACCAGTCATTTGTTTATACTAGATTAACATTAATCATTTACTCAAATGATTTCCACTCACTGACGTATTTTCGGATCGTTACATGAAATGAAATCGACTTATGAGACTTAAGTCAGAGTCGAAGTTCAAGTCTAAGGAGACTCAGTGGAGCAAAGAGTGAGTTAGTTGCACAGGGGTGGCGCATAGGGGCACTGCGCTGCAGGGGCATCAAAGTGATGATGGAAAAATGATTTCTACACAGCATTTTCTGTATATAACAGCTGTCTGTTCATGTGCAAATTATATGACCAACCACACTAGAATGTGTCCTAATACATCCCAGAAAGTAGGTAGCTGCGCCTCTGTTGAGACCAAGACTAAATCAAGGCTGAAATGTTTGTTTCTGTGGCTTGAATCCAAGTCAAATCTAAATCAGAGATCTACGTCCTAACTGTAGCTCTATCTCCGTTTTCTGTGTAAATAATCATCTGCTTCCTTGTAAATAACTACCAAACATGCTGACAGTTTTAAAGCTTAAAATAAAGCATTAGCATAAATTAATCTGAGGTTCATGACATGGGAGTTGTTCTAAGGAAACAAAAGTTTGCTTTGCTCATTGGCCAGTCTGAACCAGTTGTTGCGTTTAGCCCACTAAACCAACTATTCTGAATTCATCCGAAATAAAAAAAAACAAAAGTTGTCTACTACATATTAAACACTTAAAACCTTTTGAAAGAACCTGATTTAATGTAATTTTATTTAACCAATACTGGAACCTGTTAGAGTTTTTCTGGCATAAAAATTAAGTAATTTAACCACAAAATTAGAAACAGCTATTTTTAGATAAGCGACTTCCTCAGGTCAACGTCAGTCATATTGTGACTCTGCGACATCTGTGTCAACTGTTTAAAGGTCATGTAATAAATGTGAAAGGTTTCCTTTTCAAAGACGACATATATCTGTAACCTTAAGTCTGTGGCTCAACTAAACAAATAAAAAAATGCTCATAAATAAGGTTTTTTTAAGGCTAAGGATATATTTTTCACAATCTATTTATAAACAGCAGCTACAATGTATTTGAAGAAAAGGGATTATGTAAACTATACAGTAAAACCACAGAAATGGCTGCAGAAAGGGGCTGTCTAGAGCCCCTTTTGGCCATTGCCGTATTATGTATCACAAAGACAATTTAAAATGTACCTTTGAGAGTTAATTAATAGTTTACATATAATGCCTTCGAATCAGCCTGCATTAACTGGGATTCCTGACTAATGGATTTGATATAGTCTACATTGGAGCAATATTTGTTTTTCTTACATTTTCCAACCACTACATGTAGGATCCTACATGTTGGATCCTAAATGTAGCATCCAAGTGGTTACATGGATTCTACATGTAACCATGTAGAATCCATGGTTTCTACATGGTTACATGGATTCTACATGTAAAAACTTCTGTTACATGTAGGATCCACAAGGCTCCACAGGGCTCCACAGCACTGACCTGATCATCTTTTTTTCCAATTTTACAGATGTGAACATTTGCATTCATCATGCTTAATAATAATTTGTTGCATCACATACTACTAATACTAATAATAATTTGGACAAAGCTAACATTATGTTGTTTGCAAGCAGTGAAATTATACAGAGTATTGGAATGTTTGTCGATATATCTGCATGCAGACCTTAAGGTCCTTGATGAAAGGACCTTAAGACTTCACAGGTCCTTTCATCAAGCCCAACAACTGTGAATCAGTCGGAACCGTCTCCTGCTCTATTCTTCACATAATCCTGAGCTGAAACTCAGTCATTTTTAACCTTCCAGTATTCTAGATTCCAACATAAAGAAGATATACATCAATGAGGTGGGTTGCAGCAGCAATGAATGCAATCAGTCTGTGTTAAAAAGCACTGGGGGAAAATGTTCATCTAATTATTGAGAGTAAACATGTATTAATCACAGCTGGCCTGGCCATTTACTGCCTCAGACAGTGACAGTAAAGACTCTTCACTGGCATCAAGGGAGGAGAGGTGAAGTAGGCAATGAATTTAGAAGAGGAACAGATCCTAGAAATATGTGGAATAACCGAGAGGGAGCAGATTAATTTAGAGATGAACAGTCAGCAAACCTGAATCCTATAGAGACTGAAGATGGGATGAAGGAGGAGGTTGGTTGGTTTCTTTGGCCAGATCAGTTAAAACTTTAAATGGACATGGAACTCAGATGGAACCATAAGTTCATGGAATGAAAGTTGACGTTATATTTCTGATATTTCACTTATGCTCCCGTGCATAGGTATCTCCACCCTTCAGATTTCCTCTGTTGCATTTTGTTAAAGACAAAAAAGACTTGAAGTAAATACAAACTAGAGCTTTGAAGAGTGATAGAAATTATGAGTCTTTTAACTGGAGGAAAGAGAGCTCTTCCACCCAACATAGCCTGATGTTAAAAAGCAATCCCCTCTTGTTGATCATGAATTATCCAGCCACACCCAACAAGTGGCTATAAAAAAAGATGATGAAGGTGACCTAGTCAAAGTGTTGAAAAGACTGACTACCAGTTATTGCAAATGTTTGACATACACTTGTTGCCACCAAGGGTGGAACAGTTGATATGGGCAGGTGTGTTTTAAAATTAGGGCCAGGCTGGTTTGGATAGTTTTACTTAACACATGAAATAATTATTTTAAAAATGCAGTTTGTATTTACTCAGAGTATGTTTACCTGATATTGATATTTGTCCAATGAGCCAAAAGATTAAAAAGTGACAAAAAACAAATAAGTAGAATATATCCGTTCAGAGCAATGTACATGTAAAAGTAGCAACTCTAGATGCAGCCAGGACCTTTCTTCGGTTTCCTCTGCGTCGTCATGAGGATTTGCTACACATCTCTGAATAGCCACAAGCACAATTAGCTAGAAAAGATGCAACATTGGAAACGTTGGATGAAAACAGATGTCAGATCCATACTCTACTGAGCAGCAGTGACTGGCTTAATGAACATGGATTTCTGCTCTGTGGGTTTGTGGGTCTTCAGCTGTGGCATTGGGCAGACATTTGGGTTCAGTCATTGAATAAACTGCTGTTTGGTGACTCTGCCATATGCTGACTGCTGCTTTAATACAACAGGCTCACTTCTAACACTGCACATGCCAAGATGGGCATGTAAGCTATTTCTCTCTACATTAAAAGTCACACTAACACAAAAAGATTAACTACTCTATACTACTAATAAGATCATATTTACCATTTGTGTTTTGAGGGTTACTGCAACCAGAAACTCCAGATCTGGAGTAAGCACCTAACAAAGGGCAAACCTTAGGTAATAGAATAAAGAAATGATAATACATTAGATTTTAAAAAAATATATTCAACCTATGTTTCTTTATCTCACAACTCTGTAAGACAAAATATTTCATCTAAAATTGTCAGATATTGAACACTAGGCTACTGTATGTCCTGTTGGCATTTCTTCTATATTTCAGTTAGTTATTTAAACCCGCAATAAATCAAATTGTTGTTGCTTAACCATGGACACTTTTTTTAGACTTATTTTCTTGTCTTTGCACAAAGAAGGACTTATCTTCATAAGTCCTAAGTGACTGCCATGGTGATGGATGCGGTGAAGTCGACCCCCCTCTGTTGGACTTCTAACTCAAGCGGTTTAGTCAGAGCAGTCAACTGGCTCATGTAGAGGTAAGCAGGCTTTGCAGGTGAAGGGAGTGACACAGTGATGACCTGTTCCGTGCCGTCAGTCAGGATTTAAAAGCGTAAGCATGACTTAAAAAAAAAAAAAGAGTAAGAGGGTGAGATGTATATTTAAATTTGAAGCAACAACACAATTTGTGTGCCGTTGTTTTGATATGTGACGACCTCCAGTACAGAGTTTATGTGCAGCCGTCTTTATGTTGGAAAACAAAGCCCTCTCCACTTAAGATTTATTAACGGCCAAAGGCGGCTGAGAGTCGGCTTGTTTTTGCTGGTTTATGACAAAAATGTTTGGTGAAAGAGGCACAGAAAACATGGTGTTGCCTTCTGTCTAATCAGTGTCCACAAAAAGATGCCAATGAACGTCTGACTATGGTTGAAAGAAGGTTGATCTACTGGGATAGCCAAGAATAACTTTCTGCCTAACTGTCTGAAATATATTCACACAGTAAAGAATTGATTCAATGTCTAATTTTCAATATGTACTTTAAGGCTAAATGAAGACAAAATCTCACAAGCCTTAATAAGCCATTTCGACGAACCTCCAGTGTTTGATGCTTTAAAACATAAAAATGTGATCTATGAAATGACTCAGCTTGCAGAGCTAAACCAGGACTCCCTCTAGGGAGGTCTTCACAAAGTGCTTACCTGAGCTGGGATAGCGTTTAGCTGTGTTAGAGGATGTGTGGGAGGAGGATGTGGAGGCCACCCTCTGGTCTGAACTCATGTTGTCTTGGCTCAGAGGTGAGGTGGACTTTCTTGGCTTCTTGTCTGTCAGGTGCAGTGGGGAGCTCTTCTTGGCAGGTGGCAATGGCCGTCGAGGCCTGGCTGTGGCGTTGACCCTAAGCCAGGCTTGGGCTTTGTACTCCACAATCTCGCCGTAGTTGGCTCGGGTAACCCGGCACTCGTAGAGTCCTTCGTCGTTCTTGCTGACTCTGGAGATCTGCAGCTTATGTGAGATGTCATTGCCCTGGACCTTCACTGTCTGTTAGAGAGATTGAAAGAGACAAGTGTCATAACCTGGAGGGGGAAGATACTCCAATGGACTCCCAGTTTTCATATACATTCAAACTGCACCAGCGTTCACGTCAACCGAACCAACACCTAGGTTTGTAGGTGAAGCAGAGTTTGAAAAGACCAGAATAAACAGAGCTGATCTGAATATGCCCTAAGATCATGGTGCAATGGCAATTCAATCCATAACATAGGTGTCTTTTGTAGGGTTTTGGTAGTTCTTCAGGAGTGTTTTAGGAAGCACTCCTAAAACACTCATTACATAAGAGGGAGTTCCCTGAGAATATGAGTTCTCACAAAACAACAAGCATCCATCCATCTTCTGCCGCTTATCCGGGGTCGGGTCGCGGGGGTAGGCCCAGACTTCCCTCTCCCCAGCCACTTGGGCCAGCTCCTCCAGGGGAATCCCGAGACGTTCCCAGGCCAGCCGAGAAACATAGTCCATCCAGCATGTCCTGGGTCTTCCCCAGGGCCTCCTCCCGGTGGGACGTGCCTGGAACACCTCACCAGGGAGGCGTCCAGGAGGCATCCTGACCAGATGCCCAAGCCACCTCAACTGGCTCCTCTCGATGTGAAGGAGCAGCGGCTCTACTCTGAGTCCCTCCCGGATGACCGAGCTTCTCACCCTATCTCTAAGGGAAAGCCCAGCCACCCTGCGGAGAAAACCTATTTCAGCCGCTTGTATCCGGGACCTCGTTCTTTCGGTCATGACCCAAAGCTCATGACCATAGATGAGGGTAGGAATGTAGATTGACTGGTAAATTGAGGGCTTCGCTTTTTGGCTCAGCTCTCTCTTCACCACAACGGACCGGTACAGTGCCCGCTTCACTGCAGACGCTGCACCAATCCGCCTGTCAACCTCCCGCTCCCTTCTTCCCTCATTCGTGAACAAGATCCCGAGATACTTAAACTCCTCCACTTGGGGCAGGACACCCCCGACCCGGAGAAGGCACTCTACCTTTTTCCAGCTCAAGACTATGGTATCGGATTTGGAGGCACTGATTCCCATCCCGGCCGCTTCACACTCGGCTGCGAACCGCTCCAGCGGGAGCTGCAGATCACGCCGCCCTGATGAAGCCAACAGGATCACATCATCCGCAAAAAGCAGAGATGCGATCCTAAGGCCACCAAAACGGATCCCCTCAACACCCCTGCTGCGCCTAGAAATTCTGTCCATAAAAGTAATGAACAGAATCGGTGACAAAGGGCAGGTCTTCGAAGTATTCCGCCCACCGGCCCACAACGTCCCGAGTCAAGGTCAGCAGCACACCATCCCCACTATACACAGTGTTGGTGCTGCACTGCTTCCCCCTCCTGAGACGCCAGATGGTGGACCAGAATCACCTCGAAGCCGTGCGGAAGTCTTTCTCCATGGCCTCTCCCAACTACTCCCAGCTGCTTCCGGAGTCCCACAGGCCAAAAAGGTCCTATAGGACTCCTTCTTCAGCCTGACAGCATCCCTCACCGAAGGTGTCCACCAACAACCACCGATAAGCACCGACAACCTTGCGGTCACAGCTCCGATGGGCTGCCTCGACAATGGAGGTATGGAACATGGTTCACTCAGATTCAATGTCTCTCACCTCCCCTCGAACGTGTTCAAAGTTTTGTCGGAGATGGGAGTTAAAGCTCCACCTCACAGAGGACTCCGCCAGACTTTCCCAGCAGACCCTCACAACACGTTTGGGCCTGCCAGGTCTGACTGGCATCCTCCCCCACCACTGGAGCCAACTCATACCAGGTAGTGGTCGGTGGAGAGCTCTGCACCTCTCTTCACCCGGGTGTCCAAGGCATACGGCCGCAGATCAGATGAAACGATGACAAAGTCGGTCATCGAACTGCGATGTGTCCTGGTGACAAGTGCACACATGGACCCTCTTATGCCTGAACATGGTGTTCGCTATGGACAATCCATGACGAGCACAGAAGTCCAACAACAGAATACCACTCGGGTTCAGATCAGGGGGACCGTTCCTCCCAACCCACCTCGGGGCGAGGGAACACCAGATCCGAAGTTGTTGCTCGTCATCAGGGGTCTTCGGGCTGCGCTTTGTCTGGTCCCTCACCTGGGACCTGTCTGCCTTGGGTGACCCTACCAGGGGCGTAAAGCCCCAGACAGCATAGCTCCTAGAATCATTGGGACACTTAAACCCCTCCACCACGTTAAGGTGGCAGCCCAAGGAGAGAAAACAACAAGCAATGGTCTTTTATTGTTTTCATTGCAGACTACAGTGGGCCAGACAATCTGCCAGTAGAAATCCATGACACTGGGACCACATGCCTTGCATGCATGGGTTGTCAAGAATTTGAAGTAGAAATGCAAATACCACATAGCATCATTCTCACATTAGTGAGTTCTGCAAATGTATGGACAAATGTTTCTCTGGTCATCATGGCCCTACACAGCATGATCATTGTACTGTGGGAGCACAGGAGATCACATGGGTCATGGATCAAAATCATAGAGAAACACTGATCAGCAAGCATTGAGAGCCTCAGGTTACCTTGGCAACCTGCTATGATTGAGAGACATTCCAACAGGTTATGGTCCACATTGTGAAGGCTCTTATAATCTGTGTAACCCTTTCCAAGGTAATTGCTGATGCCTTTAATGCTTGGCATTGTGCAAACTGCCAGGATCACTCCTTCAAACAGAGGTAGCCACTCTGGCTAATTATAAGAGAATCATTTTCAGGGATAGGATTTTGTGGCTGCTACTTTCTCTCTAATTAATGAAAGTGCCAAGAGTAGACTTAGTTTTATACACATTACTTCTGTTGCATACATTTTTACATAAATAATAACACCGGTTGGTATATATTCTATTCCAAGACCTTAAGTCTTATTTGGGGGTTTTATTCTGCTTTAGCTGTACTATATTACAGAGGGTTGAGGTTCTCCTAACATCACAGGAAACTATTTTACTTTACTCTATAAGGCCAATGAAAACAATAACTTTCTAATAATATTAGAAACAGGAGATAAAATTCTCGTAGATACTATTTAAAGTTGCTTGTATAAAACAGGACTTTTTCTCTGGCTTTCTTATCCTAATTTTGGGAGCTGTGAGCTCAGACATGTACTATTGGAACTGTGATGTACATGTTGGGAATCACTCATCTATTCTGGTCTTGACCAATTACATAAGCCCATCTGAGGGCTGCACTTTGAACTCCGTAGTTTAAGATGATTATTTTCATACATCAGATAAATTGTCTTAGACACAGGGATTCACATTCAAGTGAAATGTAACGGGTTTAAAAAGCTCTGTCGAGGCTCTGTACAGCTGAATTAAAACAGAAGCCGTTCACACAGGAACACCTCCATACCGTCAGGCTTCATTAGGACAAGGGTTTGAACCTTGCAAGATTCACATGGTGACTGTGAAAAGGCCTTTTCTCTACCAAAGCCCTGGGCTATTTTTATAATTTCTGTCTGGACAAACATCTGTGAATTCAGAGAATAAGAGCCCTGCACCCTAACGACTGCACAGAATAACTTTGGGTTCTACACACAGACTCAGGATAGAAAACTGTGAAATGCATGATCTGCTCAGCTCATGCACAGAACCACAAACAGCATGTTTACCTTTCTGCCTCATTAAAACCTTATTTCAGTTAATGAAAGCTATTAAAAATAATCGGCAAAGCTGTGATGCCATAAATCAAGCAAGTATGTGAAAAACAATCTGGGTTTTAATGTTTGTATTCAATAGAAACATGAAAAATGTTCCAGATTTTCAACTGAATCACCCCATGGTGCTAAACCAATCAGGTTTAATGACCATAAGAAACTTTTAGAACGGAACCCTGGTTGTTATTCTTCAGATGTTTTTTTTTGTTGTTGTTTTTTTACAATGACACCTGGATGATTTATTGGTAAAACAAACTAGAAAAACCTTTGCTACAACAAGTAAATAATACATTTTCCCCTTTCAGCAATTTACACCCCTTGGCAAAAGACGTGGAGTTGTTGCTATTGAAAAAAACCCTCAAACATCCCAATTAGCAGTTCACCTCCTCTGGCTTCTCTGACAGCTTCAACTCTTTGAGGCATGACTAATAAAAACACAGGTCAGTTTTGTGGTATGGAGCCTTTTCATCCAGTTTTCTTTTTCCACCATAAATTTCGAACTGGATTGAGATTTATATTGTATGAAGCTCAATCTGTTCAAAGACTATGGAAATGTGCTTCTATTCTTTATCTTTTTATGCTTCGTTGCTGTGGCACCAAATTGACGTCGCAGCGTCTTCTCCTTGACATGTTGCAGATTTCGGAATTATCTTTGGAAACCACATGTCCTCAGACTGTTTCACCCACCATATCTTAAATAGTCAAAAGAAAATGTAGCGAAGGAAGACGGCTGGGAAAAAGCCATCTTCACCAGATCTCTTACCAGAAGATCAACGTTTGAGGGACATTGTCCTCGGAGCAACATTCGTCTTGCTCCAACTTTAATTGCTCAATATTTGGAAGAGTGACCCAGAAACACTTTGTTGACTTCCATTGCTGCTGTTAGTTGTGAAGGCGCAGCCCATTTTCAGATTTCTATGCAAAAAAGTTATGATTTTCTTTAAGGTTACGATTATGTGATGTCTTCAGGCTATGATTATGTGATGTCTTCTGGTTTTGTTTCACTAATGCACTGTGGTTTCAGATTGTAAACATGACAACAAGTGGTCAAGTTTAGCTGGTGAGAATATTTTTGCAAGGCAATGTTTCACAAAGCTGGAATATTCAGCTGCTGAATAACATATTAATGCGTGACCTTGTAATGAAAACAATGACTATGACCTGCTTGTAATCACCAAAGAAGAACTAAAGTTTGCTGCTGAAACAGTCAAATCGGAAGGAAGAACACCTCGAAAACACGAGGGGATGATGACATTTCCATATTAGCAGCATCTGTAAACTGTCACGCTGTAACACACATCTGTGACGATTTTGTACCGGTTGACTGTGTGCTGCTCTGGGCACAGGAGGCCCATGCAGCGTGACAGAGGAAAGAGGCGGAACTGTTGCTGGTGTGTGTGAGCGCAGGAAGGGAACCACTCTGACAGTAATAACACGCTGCCACTGATTTCGCTGATTAGCTCCATTCTCTGGTGGAAGGTGTATTATTCAAGGAAATCAGCTGCTGTTGTGTTGGCTCAGAGTGGATCTCTGCCAACTCAGCTTACAATGGCGACGCATTGGGAAAGTGTGGGGTTTGCAGCGTGGCGTGAATGATGTGTTCTTCAACTCACACTTATTTTTGTCCCCTCGTCATCAGGATCGGGCTCTGGTATCATCTCCATCTGCGAACATAAAGAGGGGGGTAGCATTAGCGAAGCGACAGTGGTTGAGTACAGGCTGAGGATGGGTTTTATGCATGCCTAGAACCACTGAAGGGATTCCTACAACAGCTTTCTGAAAAGGCATCATCTATCTGCCGAGGCTTATAAATGTTGCAAAACGACTTCAGCACACAGTTCGCACACCAAGTGACTGCTTCTCCGCTGCCCTGCCTTTTAAAAGTAAATGCCACTCTTCCCACTGTTTCGGCTTTATTTTTAGTCTTTGAGTGCTTCTGTGGGGAAATTAAAAGCCAGCTCCCAAATGTTTTTGCAAATTGAAAATAAAAAAAGGAATAGTTTAAACAAGGATAAAGTGGTAAAACAGACTGCTTTGTGTGAAAACTAAATTATGTTTATGCTGCTGGCAGTGTCTTCTGGAACAGAGACATTACCCAGGAAACATGTGACAAAATGGCTGAAACAGGAAGGAGATGTTTATGGTGTGCCATTGGGTAAAATATTCCACAGTTTAACACAAAAAATCTAAATCAAAAATATTAGTTTTCTTTTTTCTTGCACTTTGTTGTTAATTACACCATTTATACTTAATGTATTCATCCATATTTGCTTATTAACCTGAAATATTAATTGCTGATCACCAATTAGCTAATTCCCCCAGATTGAACAAAAATATATATATATATATATGCAAGAATACTTAAGCAAAAATATATAAGCCTTCCACCTTGACTGGCCCACGATCAAACAAGCTATAGAGTGAACTCATGCAAATTACAACAAGATGTCATTAATTTTGAAAGAAAAAAGCAACTTTTATTTTGAAGGTGACATTATGGATTTCAGTAGCTACTAGCCGTCACATGCAGGTGTCCAATAGAGTGTCATTGTTAGCAGGCTGTAGATCAGTAAACACAGGGAGAGAACAAGAGAGAGATGCAGAATGTGGAATATATAACAAGGCTTAGACCTCAGTTTTTATTTACAAGGTTTCTGCTTAGGTTGTAGAAACAATCAGCCTGATCTTAGAAATTACAACTGGAAATGGAAATAGCCAGTAAGATTTGAGCTTGTTCATTGACATGTATTATGAGAAAAATAATTACAGTGCACTAAATAACTGTGAAATTTGCAGTGTGGCAGTTACATTTTATTATTCGGTTGCTGGAAGAAGAATAAAAATTATATTTATAGCTCTTTATCAAATATATTTTTAAAAAAAAATTCAATTTATATTTTCTTACAAGACAGAAAGATCCAGTTTGCATGCAGAGTATAATCAGATCATACTGGTTTTATCACCTTATTGGTAATCAGTAATTGATCTGAGGAAGCTTTGCTGATTGAATGAAGTGATGAGTTTTGTCCCTCCTCCTTTGCCATGCATATGATCACAGTCGACATAAATGACTCTGTTTTAACAGAATAAGAATTCCAACAGAAGCTGGACCAGGATGATCCATCATCACACATGGGGATGATCAAGAAGAGTCACAGCTGCCTTTGTAGCCCTTTGGAAATACTTATTGCTCAGCATTACAAAGAATACATTTGAATCTCCGTCTCTTTCCGTCTCTGTCGTTGTGTCCTTGGGCAAGACACTTCCCCTGTGTTGCCTGCTGGTGGTGGTCAGACATCATGTAATGGACATGATGAAATATATTTGCCAAAAGACAGTGCAGGTTCTCAGGTATCCAGGATATCTCGAGAGTTTTAAATGAAGGCAGCTGGACTTCTGCAGTTACCTTAAAGACACTTTACCTCTCACCCAGGAGGCTTCTTCAGTTTTGAAAATTGGGCTTGAAGTATGAGCTCATAAGTGGTAATTAAAAACAATTACACTGATGTCACTAATATGAACCATATGCCTTTTTCAGTAGAGGGTAGTGTAATTAATTACGTTTTTTGTTGTTACAATATCAGTACAGTTACTGACAATAACGTGGATGTGTTACTGTATTTACTGTATTACTGGGACACTATTAGCAGCTACCTTCATCTGACTGGGAGTTAAGGTGGTGGAAACCATGGCAGAAAGGCTGCTGATTGCTGCAAACCAATCAGAGGCAGACTTGGATGGGCTCTCACACAGTGAGACACACTGACAAGACACACAGACAGTCATGGAGAGCCCTGATAATCAAAGGTCGGTGCTTTAAGTGGAAGCAAAAATGTCATTTTTGTCTTGAAGAGACTCTATATGTGAAATATAATTCATGGAAACGTGGAAAAAAAACTGGCCCTTATATCAGTCAGAAGCAATATGCCTCACTGTGGCAAGTTCTCTTTGCATAAGAGGACAGTAAATCATAGAAAACACAACAGAATATTTTGAAATCTAGACCTGCGTGTACCTTTGGACCAGAATGGCCTCTATGTTGTCTACAAAAGAACAAAACAGCTCGACATCAGGAACATCTCCAATGACTCAGTAACTGGCTCAGTTTGAGCCCTGCTGGCAAAAATGTAACATGGTGGCAAGTGCTAACCCCACATCCAACAGCACAGCCTCAGCATTGATTTTAGAGGCTATAATTTATTTATCCCACAGCAGATGAAAATGGATGTGAGGCCAGCAAACCTCTTAAAAACAGAGCGAAGCAAAAGCAGCTCAGCAGTTATTGCTAAAGACGATTCCTTCAGAGAACACAGGAACCACTGGCTCCATGAGTGAGACTGAAAAGGGAAGGGCACAGGAGGAAGAAGATGGCTACCTATGAGCAATTGTTGCACCCGGCGCTCTTTCAAGAGCTGTAATTACTTTGAAAGAACTGCGGCGCTTTTCTCCGGAGGATGTTCGGCAGACAGGTGATTAATGAGGAGAATTAGGAGCCGAAGCTCTTCTCCCGGCGAGCGCACAGGACTCACAATGTGGCTTCAACGGACGGAGCTGGCATCCTCTGTTAGACGAGATGGAGATTTTTACAGAGACGTCTTTAGGCGAGCCACGATTAATCGTCCTCAGTCTTGGGGTAAGACTGTATTAGGTCATCAATTTCAGACCTCCTCCTTTTCAAAGCGCTCTAGCAGCGGTTACACAGGCCTGGTGTGGTCTGTATCTGTCACTATAGGAGGATGGAAATAGACTTCCACTGGAGGACATATGCTCTAATTTGGTGTATGCACACTGGCTGCTGTCTTAAGGAAACATGCTGACTGTAATGGTTTACAACATTTGCTTCAATGATTTTGTTTGCTTTTAGAAATTGCTTTTGAGTACAGCAATATTTTGTACTTTGTATTTTGTTGAAAGCAGAAAAGTAATCTGTGACATTTCCCTAGAGTTTTAACCTAAAGTTCCTCTGATTTTTTGGTAATTACCCATTATCACATATTTGATCAAAAATATTCTCCTTAATTTGAACAATTCCTCACAGGAAACATGAGCATAATGTATCCCCAGCTCATTGGTAGCAGTTCCCGTGTTTCCATTAAACACATTTACTTTAGAAATTTGAATTTGCGCAATTTTATGGCTAGTGGAATCGTGGCTCATCTCTAATGTTCAGGTATCAGCACAGATTCAGCATTTTAAATATTTTGTTGATACTTTTCACTGTAGTTGATTTGGAAATGTTGCTGCTTCATTGTCAAAGTAAAGAAGCCATAAATCACGACCAGTCCTCAGAAACGTCTGAGCTGCCAGTTGCAAAGTGGTTTACAGTAGTGAGGTTTACTGCCGTCTGCAGGCGAGAAACATGCAACAGGAACATTTAGACTAATGAAGAATTTGCGTCAGATTTTATATTTGCTGCTTAAAATATAAAAAAAGAGTCAAATCACTGCAACATTCAAGCAAACGTTTAACTTGCAGAGTTTTGAAACACACTTTAATCCCCTCTTCTTTAAAGTGTTAATTCAGCTGGCCTTGAAACAAATGCACAACTAGTCAGAAATCTATTAGTAAAATACTGTGAAAACCATATACTGCATCATTTGACATTTGGTTCATAACTATTTACACTTGAGTTTTATGATTTTTACATGAGAAATGAGGAAAAGTGGTAAAATCAGCACAGCCAGAACTCAAGGGTAAGTTCTCTGTGGGCTTAGTTGTTGTCGTATATGTGGTCAGATTCTGTACTCAACAGAATTAATGTGATGTTTTGTAAGGTGAGTGGCGCTTTAAGAGCGTGGAAGTCAAATAACGGTTTAAATAAAAGTCCAAAACATTTACAGGACAATCAAGAGCACCAGGGACAGTAGAGGACATGAAGGCGTGGAGTACGAACAGACGCAGAGGTAGAGATCCAGCGGGGAACAAGGACACAGGTGAAAACACACACACGCAAACACACACCGGGGTAATCAAGGAACAGATGGGACTAATTACAGAGGAGGGAAGGTTGAAGAAAATCAAAATACAAATGCAGATGAAACCCAAACACCAAAAAAAAAAACACTTAGGCAGAAACCTGTGGTGAGCAGAAGCCCTTTGTGTAATTTAAAGAGGAAACCATGGATAAATAAAATAAGACGATTTTTGATGAAAATGTAGCAGAAGTCATTAAAGAGTAACAGATTAATGCTACAGTTAGCTTAAAGGTAGCATTCATGATATTGTACTTACTGCCTTTCAGCGTAAGAAGAATAAAGCACAGTGAACCTCCACACAGTCGTGATTCAGGGTTTGTGGAACTTTCACTGGAATGTTCCTCCAAATTATTTGTAGATAATTTACCTTTTCACTGATTTTTTTTTTCTGAAATACTGTAAAAGAGAAGGTAGTGAGGCACTGTCCAGGGAGACCCCACCTCTCGCCTGCTGACCGCTGGAGATAGGCATCAGCAGCCCTCATGACCCCAATGGGATAAGGGTGTAAGAGGATGGATGGATGGAAAAAGCAGTGATGGGAGCTGAAATATCTGCTACTGAAAGCTGCTTGACACAGGTGGTTGGAAATCAGCCAATCCAGGAGGAGCGCATATTTTCCTCGGCACTGATTGGCTGATCCCACGAGAGTGGCGAAGAGGAAGACTATGAATGTTAGCATCTGCGCTACTGCTAAGACAATTTCCACTGTGTGTAATAATGCATTGATGTACATTTGGTGTTTGAACTGTTCAACTAAGCAGCTCTAACATACAGGGGGTCTCAGCTGATCCCCCCAGTGGATAAATGAAGCTCTACTCTGTTACTTTCCTGTAAATCAAAAGAAAACTGGTAGAAATGTGCATGAGGTGCCTGCTAAGTAATCAATATCACTGCGTGTGAAAAGAGAATTCAGATGTAGCAGACACATTACTGTACTGTGGTTCTATTAAAAATATTAAAAGACAAGTAGAAACAAGTCAGATTAGAGTTGGACAATTTGATCATAATTCATAAATAACAGAAGCAATCAGAATGATTTCCCTCTGGCTTTTTTCAGTATTTTTATGGGCACAGCTATATGGGGCTTTTACATGTTTGTGCAGCTGACACTCTATGATGTGCTGGCTTTTGTAATTGTAATGAATAAAATGATTATTTTTAAAATCATATGACCTGTTCAGATGTAAAGTCTCTGACAGCTCAAAGCTCTGCTGTAATTCTTCCAATGTCTGATAATGAGTCGCTGTCTGCTGCCACCAGCTTGCTCTGCATTTATATCACTGGTTTTGTCTTTGTGTTTGTTAGTTTAAGCTCAGCGTGACATCGCTGTAAAGTGGGACCGGCGCTCGCATTAAATCACTTTATCTGAGTGTTCTTTTTCATTTCTTAATTATCCATATTTGGAGCATCTAAATATAAACATATTGAAGCAGCTGTGAAGTTGACATGATCCTGTGATAGAAAACGTAGGAGCACTCCTTAGACTTCCACCTGAACAGTTCTTCTGACACTATTTAAAACAGTCACCAATAAACAGAAGTGCTTTACAGTGCAGTGGCAACAAGTATTTTGTTCTCTTACAGTTTTATGTTTTTTGTTTTCAGTGTTTGAACATTAAACAAAGCCCAAATAAATATAAAAATACAGTTTTAAGCAATTAATTAAGCTAGTTTCATATTAAATTGTGAATTAATAAACCCACTGTCAGACAAATAACATCAAGAAATCATGGGAGGAAGCTGTTGGGCAACATGAAATGGGCCAAAAGATTTCAAAAAGTGACAGCATGCAGAGATGAAGCCGTTACAGCTGCGAAAGCTGGAAGACATCACATCAGGCTCAGTGGATTAATAATTCGTTGTAGCTGAAGTTCAATGTGTAAATGTGTAATGTATGAATCATATTCTGACCTAAATGGAAATTAGCTTATAGACTTTTTTTTAGTTTAGCTCACAGTAACCTTTAGAGGCCAATCATGTGCAGCAGAGAAAGCAGGTGGAACACATTTCACATGAAAGAGAAAAAAAGAGGACTTTTCGTTCCGTTTTTTTAGCCTTTGCTGCTTGTCTTGGCCTTATATTGAAAATAAAATCTCATGTGGGCTCACCTCTACCTGTCAAATATTGTAAAAGATTTCATTCAGCCTGGCATGTTGAATCCACAGGCAACTAGAAGTACAGAAGTGTGTTTGCCGAGAGAACCCATTAGTCACCCTGCGCTGCCTAAGTGCAATCAAGGTAATTGTGAGTTAATGAATGTCCAATATCAATTAATAATCCTGACATTTATTACTTTCAGTTAAAATACGTATTTTACCTGCAACTAAGTTGTTGCTTTTTATCAGAAAAGACAAAAGGAAGACAAGAAACCCACATTTGATGCTTTTACCTTCGCAAGGTTTAAGTAAGTTTCCACCCTGTGATGACAGTGTAGAAGTTTTCCTTGACAGCATCAGAGTAAACCTCCATTATTTTCCAATTTGTGTTTCATTTTTATCGCATGATAGCCTTCTGAGCCAACGCTGTGGTCGCTCGCGACTATCTCAATTTCAATCGCTTGTGTCTTTATTGCAAAACCCTTCCACCATGACGCCCTGCCATTCTTCATGCAAATCTCAAATTGACTTCTTGTAAGAAAAAATGTGCTCCGCAATTACTGGGCATCAAAAAAAAAGAGGCCTTATTGAGTAGCCGAAACTAAATTAATGTCACATGAAGAAAAATGATCATCATTTAAAATGAAAAATGGAGCGGGGCCACCCTGTGCGGGTCCCACTGTGACTGGATAAGATCTCCTGAGTGAGAGGCCCTGCATAAGCAGGGAAAACACATTAAAGTGACCAGATATGAAAAGTGAGTTCATCCAGCATTCATCGGCTTGAGAACCACGAAGAATCGGAAGAGTTCAAACTAAGGCTCTGGACTTGATATGACACGTTAAACTCAGTAATCTAAAATAGTGGTGGTGTATGAAATTGTTATTAGATACGACACAGTGGGGGGAAAGATTTGGATAAGCTTTCTGCATTATATAAAGGCAGCTTAAAAGATCACATTAGGAAGAGTATTAAAAGTTGCATCCCTTCAGCGGTGATCCATTCATCAAATAAGTCCCAGAACTGAGGAGTCAAGGGGTAGGGGGTGGGGGTGGGGTGTTGCTTTTTTAAATGTCAGATTTTGGGGATCCCCAGAACCAGAAGCAAACATTCAGCTTCTACGCTCCAAAAGCCTGGAACAAACTTCTGGAAAACTGTAAAAGAGCTGAAACACTGAGTTCCTTGAAATCTAGGCTACAAAGCCTCCTGTTCAGAGTTGCTGGTGAAACACTCGCTCACATTTTGATGTGCAATGATGGCACCTGGAAAAGTTGAATGTTTCAATTGTTATTTTTTGTGGTTTTATGATGTAAAGCACTTTGAACCACATTGTTGAAATGTGCTCTACAAATAATTTTGATTTAATTTTATTTTAGTTGCAAGTAAGTCAAAAATCACATGGAGAACACTCATCTGTAACCGAGGCAACACCAGGGTTGGTTCTCCAATCTGTCCTGGAAACTTTTCAATTTGTTTATGTGATGTTTTTACTGGGAATGATTCCTTTACCTGTTAATAGAAGGTCAGAACACCCACATACTCAAGCGGACTTCACTCTATGGAAGTCTGTGCCTGCTCAAACCAGATCATATCCACACAGAGCTTCGTTTTTACAACCATGGTACTTGGCTTGAAGATAGATGATGTTCCTACAGAGCTGCTTTGTATCCATCATCGAACTGATGAGGATGAGAGTCTTGCAACCAGTCGTAAAGGACACATAGAGGGACTAACACTCACTGTTCCGCACCAGCAGCTGGACAGTGGCTGTCCTGGTGGAGAAGAAATGAGGCACGGCACCCAACTGGTGAATCAAACTTGCAAGTATCCATTTCATGGAAGGTGCGCGCAGCATATGCGAGCCTTTAGAGTCCTCGTGCTTCACATTCTCCAATTTCTCCTTCACAAAGCAGGTTCTAGATTATTTTCCACAGTACTGTACCAAAAATCTATACATCTATATCATTTGGCATTGACAGGTGGTGTGCAGGTCGACTCAGAGAAACACAGGACAAACAACTCATAACTATGGGCAAATTTGGGTTGGTGACACTTTTGGCCTGCCACACTCTTCATGCTGGCTGGTCTTTGTGCTTCATGTTTGAGGCTGCTGCTGGTGCTACATGTTAAGATTTGAACTCTAAGTGCCAGAGCCCAGGGCTTACTCATGACATGAAGCTATGGCTTCCAGTTGACCCAATATGAAGAGCAGTGCCAAACCGTTGAGTGTTTCCTGGGAACTGGTGGTGTGATAGCAGTTATTTATCATTTTCATTTTACTGAAGGCCCTCTCACCTCTGGCCACAGGCAGAAACTGGTAAGTACTGTCATCCTAAATGTGTCCTTACACTCCAGGGCAGGGAAGTGCATCATTCTGAACTAGAGACCTGATTCGTCTTACTCCTCTTTCTCTCTGCAGCTGTTACCTGAGCAACAGGCCTCAGCTTGTTCTCTTGACCTGCAGATTGAAGCTGGACTTCTGTGTTGCCTTAGGCTCTGATGGAGTTTCAAACTCCACTCTTTTTGTCATAGTCTAGCTGTATCTTTAAAGTAATGGACTTTAAAATTAGAGTTGGCCAATTAGTTTGGGCTACGGGGCTGAGAAATGTTTCCTACTTTGCTTTCTTACATTGACATTAATGATCAGCGATTCCTCTCCTGTTTCACTTATTTTGACCTCAGTATCATCTTTTCAAACACAAACACAAATAAAGATTATTACAAAGTCAGCCTTCTATCATCTGAAGAATATTTCTAGGATTGCAACCAGATCCAGAAACCTGCATTTATCTTTAGTCCCATTGATTGCTGCAACAGTTTCTTCACAGGTCTACATAAAAATAATCTGATCAGCTGATCCAGAATGCTGCTGCTGGTGTTCTGACTAAAACCAGGAAGAAGATCACATCATCCTGAGGTTCCCACTGTTCCTAACTCCCATCCAGCGAAACCACAGCCAAGTGAACAGGCTTGGCAAAATCAGCGGGGAAAGAAGACCCTGTTGAGCTGGATTCTAGTGGAAGTCTATTCTCTTCCACTGAGAGAATAGACTTAAAACACAGCTGCTAGATTATAAATCACTGAACAGCTTAGCACCACGTTACATTAAAGACCTACAACCTGGTTCTGGTTCTGGTCTGCTCTGCAGAACCAAACATGGAGAAGCAGCACTAAACAGAAAAAAACATCCATTAAACTGCAAATCAGCTGAAACACTGAATTTCTTTAAATCTAGTCTAAAATCTCACCTGCTTAGAGTTGCCTTTGTCTGCTTACATATATTACTAACTGAAACATAATTAATGTTTGTCTATTCTTCTTTATTATGACACTGTTCACTCCTTTATGTTTTCATCATGTGAAGCCATGTTGAATTGTGATGTTGCTGATTATTGTTAGCTTATAAAAACAGTTTCTGTCTGCTTATAAAAGCAAACATGCCAAATATTTAATTAGTATATATTTATACAAAATATCCAACCTGAATTACTATAGGAGTCAAATATACACACCTATATTTTTTAAATGCCAGGCATATATATGTAAATACATATATATATATATATCACCAGAGAGACCTGAAATAATAGCTACTCCACACACAACAGTAAAAAGAAATATATCATCCTTTGCTGCCTTATACATTTTCTTATTACTTTGCCTAAGATCACTAAAGTATGTTTCATAACTGAAGACAAAGATAAATATACAGAGTGAGATTTCTTTCTGTTTCTGTAGCACCTTGTTGAGCTGAAGTGAAGACAGATGAGGGAACCTCTGATGCATCAATCATTACAAATTGATGATATTTAACAATGAACAAATATCTGTCAGGACTGTGCTTTGGCAAAAAGACAAGACAAAACATATGCGCAGTCAAAGCGGAGGCGGTGGTCCGGTGCAATGAGCATCATGAAAAGACAGCTGTCGAAGAAAAAGAATCAACTGAATTCAGATCTAACAGTGATTTTTTTTTTCTCCCTCGTGGTAGACACACACTGTGCGCACGCAAATCACCAGAGATTCATCATCTATCGAAGGCTTTCCAGGTTGGAATACAACACATAAAAAAAGAGAATGGAAAGAAGATTCATCAGCAGTATAAAAAGTAATTTCTCTGTGTAAGACGACAGACTCATTCCTCTGAGTGGATGTAACCTTCAGCGTTTTAATGGGCTCTTCCTCAAAAGTCGACATGTGCTACAGCATTTTCTTCTTTTTTAAGCAGCCAAGTTCAAACCGAGAGCTTTGTTTTAATTACTCTGTTTTCCTTTGATTATGTGAAGCTCAATTGACCTTTTTTTATCATCAACAGTAGGGGAATTAAACATGAGCTGCTGTGATAAATGTGAAATAATAGCTGCTGGACTGATTGGACAAAATTAGATTTTAATATCAAGGAATAGTACAAAAAAATAGAAACAATTACACAAGCTGTTGGAAGTCAAATTTCTACCATCTTCTAAAGGAAATCTGGTATATTTGAATTAGATGTCAGGATGGAGTATCTGACAAGCCGGGACATGAGCGTGTTTGCATCCCTGTTACATCAGCTCTCCTTGTAACCAAATTCTGTACGCTTTTGCAAACTGTGGATGGGGGGGACTGCCACTTCTGTTGATGCTTCTCCCTTTACATCTTCATATTTTGAGAGCAGCTTTGCTCTTTGTCATGCTTTACATCTTTTTAAGGATTCATAGATGGAGCAAGGATAATCAGGAGGATACGTTAACTCATCATGTCAGTGAATTATCAAATACACTTTGTTTTTAAGTGAATCTTAAAATCTTAGAAGCAAATTATCCTGATTCTTTCTGAACACTTTTGCAAATTCCAGCAAATTCCTTGTATTCACAGAATAATTGAGATTCCCTCCAAAAAGACTTATAACTCCCTACTTTAATAGTTAAAACACCAAATGAACCTTGATATATATATGGTGTTCATCATCTGCACTTATTGGGCTGTAGCCAATCAGTGCCAAGGGATATTAACGGCGCTCCTGGATTGGCTATTTTGCACACACCAGCCAATAGAGTGTTGGCTGGCATTGTGAACAGGCAGTTCAGATTCCTGAGCTGAATTTTCATTCAAATATTTTAAATAGGCTCTATGAAAACGTTTGTGAAATGCAAATATTACTATAAGGTACATATGTTTAAAAAGGTAGAGGCAGATCTAGCCTCTTACTGATCTCAGCAAATTGAACCTAATGTAATAATCAGAGACAGGAAATGCTTGGTCACTGGTTGCTATGGTGTTTCCCACATTTTCTGAGCAAGAGAGGAAATGAAAAGCCCATAGCATCACTTGTCAGACAAGCATTAATGTAAGTCTCAAACAAATGGTCACTCAATAAAAGAAAAAGTGGAATCAAATTGAGAAAAAAAATATATAAGGAAGGATATTTGAGATTGGGTTTATGCTAAAATGATATGTTCTAACGCTGTACAAGACATGATGGGTAAAACAAGACAACAATGTCCACATCTGTTTAAAAGCTGTAGACAAATGAATATGTCACAGAGTAGGTAACTATATTAAGTAGCATCACTCTGTAGGCTATATATTTTAAAGGAAAAATGTGTAAATCAGATGAAGTGAACAATTTCTTGGCTGTTCTAAATGTGAAAACTTTCTGCTTTGAAGTTTGTCTTAGACATGGAGCTCTAATGAGGAATGAGCTTTTTCACCACCAAAATCCCATTGAGCTCTATTAGATTTAGTTTTCTTTTGTGAATTTTGGAAAAATTCTACAAAGCTACAGTCTCAATGTCAAGACTGAAATCACACCGTGTCCGACTGAGCAGTTAGGCAGTTTTATGTATTTGGTTCTCCAGCCTCCCAATTCTGTGGGAGGCTGGAGGAAATACAAATCAAAATGGGAATGGCTGAATAGTAAGAAGTGTCGTCTGTCACATATGCACTGACACAACAAAATTCAAATTCAAAATACAAACAAAGGAACAAATCAATTGTAAAGTACTAATACGATCCCAATTAACTTCTTAAATTTCAAATCAAGGCCAGATGTTTTACATTTAAAGAAAGCTCTGTTGTTGGGAAGTAGTCATGCAGTGGTGGTGATGCTGTTGTTCTCATATGTGTAAAACTCTGAAGACAAAAGTAAAAAAAAGCCATTGACATTCTGGTGCAGTCCGTGTTTTCTGTTTTTATCTTTCTTGTTTTTCATATTTCATCCTGCAATGTGATGAAATTTGTTATCAAGGACCTCCATACGTGCTGTAGCTCAGACCAGTCAGTACTGGACCCAAGCATATTGTCTTTGAGGGCGATACACAGGGAGGTTTTCAAAAAAAAACTGAACCTACAGGCAAACATGTACGTTCCACAGATGAGTAAGGTAGTCTCAATTATTTCCCTAAAGGGCTTTCTGGCTGAATTACCACAGAAATAGAACCATGAAACATGAATATTTAATAAACAGGGTTAGCAGAACACAACTACTCCAAATTTACTCCGTGTTTCTCCTCTCTACAAATTATTTGGTAATGAACTGTACATTTTCCTCCATTTTTTGTGTGGTAGTAAAAATGTATTAGATAGCAGTATGTTTATCAATGAGTTCAGCTAACTTGTTAGCTGTTTTAGCTCTGGAATCAGGCCTGAGATATGATTGTATGTGGGTATCCGTCTTTGTTAGCGTCACATGTACCCAAACCCAAGAGTCATCCAGATACCAGATAGTTCTGAGATTATAACCCCCAAACAGCAGCAACATGTTGGGAATGCTACATGCAGTTTATTTTTTAAATAAGTCCCATGTCTATGCTTAAAACTTGTTCAGCTTTGAAAAACTGTAGCATTAACTAACCCACCAATGAGATTCAGCTGGTGATGTTTTCATCCTGAAGTGAAAAGCTAACACTAGCATGATCATTCTTTCTTTTAAATTATTTGATATTTCAGCTCATAGCAAATCAGGGTCTTTTCATTTCTAGATAAGAATTAAACACAGAGTACATGAAGCTTTACAAGCTGAAAATGGACCATAAAAATGTCAACTTGTGGCAGTAGATCCACTCTAGGTTTTGGGATAAGTAATACAAGAGTCTCGATTGAATCTTTCAAAACATTTCACTTTTCATGATTGTTGTTTCCTTGTCTGGTCTCTGTAATTGCTAGCTAGTGTTGGAAATGATAATTCAATTAGGCTATTTTTAACTTTAACCACATGTTTAAATATTAGACAGATCAACATTGCCTTGAGTAGGACTTAATTTTAAGTTAGATTTAGAGTCATGGCTTAATCAACATAATCTGATCAGTGGAAGATAAATGTGCTAATACTAAGATCCAAAAGTCTGGCTTATTTGATGTGCCACTATGTGGGACAAAAGCAGGGGGTCTGCGTAGAGATAACTGTTTCCTGAACCCATATAAGGATTGGGGCCTTTTGTTATGTGTTTGTGGGAGAGGACACCTAGAGAGAGATAGGATCTCACACGGAGGTGTGGAATGTTGCTTCTCTCAGGACTCATCAGCCCAGCAACGACAGTCATAAAACATTTGGAGTAGCTTCCCTTTGAAATTTGAAACTTATTCTAATTAGAGAGCAGGGAACCTCCCAGACTGCATAAATTAGAGAAGAGAACACACCTTCCTTTAAAAGTTTCGGACCTGAAAGAATTAATCAGATCGTTGGGGTGCGGTGGCACCGGCGTTCTCCGGAGATGCGCTGCGTCTCCATATTGGTCTCTGTATTTGTCCATTTTTCGGTTTCTTTCAGGTGACTGATGTCTGTCTTGTGGTTTTGCGTTTCTGATGATTCTGGTATGTTATTGATGTGATTTGATGCATTTGCTTGTCTGAATAAACTCTGGATATGTTTGAAGTAGAACCGTGAATGGTGTGATCTGCCCTTATGCACGGGAAACCCTCGACCCGGGGAACGAGAGGAGACAACGAGGTAAAGGTGTTAATAATTATCCTCTCAATACTAGCCAACTACAAGAGCAGAACTCACACAATACGGAATATGCAACTGCTATTGTAACTGTATTATTTTAACTTACCCCTGCATTAGCCCTGTGGGAAAAGCAACTCAATTCATTGTATCCCTTCCCACAATGGCTTGTGAATAAACTAATTGCTAAGAAGTCTAGCAGATCTCAAATAGTAGAAGAACCACAGATTCCGGAACTCGTTAGATCATTAGCTCAGTGCTGCTAACAGACCGGAGAATCCAAGATAATGATGATAGTGAACTTGTAACAAGGGACAATGTACAACTCAAACACAAACCATTTGATGCGCTGTACCAGATTATGTCAAAAGCTAATTTGCGTCTGCAGTCCCTTGATTCAGGAACTCATTAGCTCAGTAGCTTAGTGTCGCTAACAGAACAGAAGAACCACAGATTTGGGGACTCATCAACTCAGACAAACATGACAAATCACTAAATCATTTCCACAACTTACTCACTCTTATGCACATATTGCTGTTTGTCACTCTCCTTGCTGGTGTTGATATTTTCTTCTCTTTTTCATATCACTACCACAAGAGAAAAAAATATAGGAGGCCAAGAAAATGCTAGAGCTTATGTGTTAGTGCAAGCATAACCTGCCATAGATGATGCCTGTGTCCTCCAAAGTGAAGCTCTGACATGCTGTCAAATTATTTCTGAAAAAAACCAGGGCAAATTATTGTTTTTTTTAAAGAAATAGGTAAACAAATTACTATTTTTCCAGGCAACACACACTCTTCGACTGTATGATGACAACACACAGTATTCTTACACAGTGTTCTTAATCCAAACGCTAGCTTACCAGGATTTAAAGTAATTAGGCCTCTGAATAAGGCCTGTTGTTATCAAACACTCTAACCTGGTTGGTAGTCATGGTGAAAACAACCCCATTCTTCCCCCATCCCCACCAACCACAGTAACACAGAGGACATGCCAAGGACTTTGGTCCAGTGTAAAAAAAAGGTTTTATTTTAATTCTAACAAATAAAATTTATATTTGCAGCCCACATGGGGTAATTTGTAGGTCACTATTTTTATTCATTTATTTTCCAAGATGATTCAGACTGTAAAAAAAAAGAAAAAAGCACAATAGAGCCTTGAGGGAAACACATTCCTGGAACAAATGCAGCCTGCATAAACCTCTTCAAAGTGACGCTGCATTGACACCCAATGGCACGTCTCCAATTATGACGGATATGTTTGATGTCTTCTGAATCCATTACAGCCTGGACAACTTCATCATACCAAATAATGAGTTATGGGTGTTGTATGCATTACAAATCTAATTCCTCTACTGGTTGAGTCCCCTTGGGAACAATCTGCCTCCCCACCCCCCACCCCCCTTTGAGAACAGAAGAAGTGAGGCCACTGTGGGCGGGAAGCACATAAAATGCAGTGGAGCGCCCTGCAGAGTGTTCCCTAATTACAACGCTCACTGACACCTGCTTGAAGATGTTTTGGGTCCATGCTTAGTTGTTACGTCTAATTATTTCCCCCTGCTGACAGGGGTCCCATTCACATGCAAACACTAATCCGTTCACAGCCCATTGGCTTATGACAAGAGCTATGTTAATTACCTGTAAAGCTGCAATTGTTGTGTTTAGACAACATGAAATAGCTTGAATTAAAAAATAAAATAAATAAAACCTTTGAATTATTTCACTGCACAACCTCAAATGACAAATAATAAAAACAACAAAATTGAGTCAGCCTCATTTATTCTGACACCCTTAAATTTAAACTAGTGTAATCAATTGCCATTCAGAAGTCGTCTAACTAACAAAAAGAGTCTACCTGATCTAATCTGGGTTTAAAGGAAGTTCTGTGAAGCCTACAGAGCCATGTAGAGCCTCCTCACAGTCCAATTCAGGCTGCATGTGTTGTAGGTTTTCTCTATCAGCTTTGTAGATCTATGGATATTTTTTACAGTAACTCAAGCTCAGGTTGGACGGGGTGTGTCTGTAAACATCAGGCAGTTTTTTATGTCTGTTTAGTGGTTGGTAGAGCTTATCTCCAGGCAATGCTTTGGACAACAAAGAGACAAACAGGACATATGGCCGAGCCCCACAGCAGGGAGACATGCATGTGTTTGGACTTCTGGAGGAAACCAGAGAATAAGAGAGCAAAGACATGCAGGATGCTACTAACGGCACAAGCTGCAGAAGAATATCTATCTGCCTTTATCTCCAGGCCATTCTCCCAGCACCGTCTTCCCTTTAACCCTGACTAGCCTCCCTATCTTTGTGTTTTAGGTTTCTTCCATTTGACATTTCTCACATGTAGCAAAACAAAGAAAATCTGACTCATCTGACCAGACCAAGTTGCTTCATAAGGTCTCCACTGCATGGTTTGTTAAAAACGGCAAACAGCTCTTTACAGCTTTATTTTCTACACTCTTTGGTAACAGCCAAACCTGTTCAATGAAATCCCAAAAAGCCTCTGTAACGCCAACCTGAAAGTAAAAGTCCAAACTGTTTATACCCAGGATGTTAGTTGCAGTTTCCAGACCTGTTCACTTCCTGGATGGAGGAAAGGTCAGCTCAGGTTATTAGCTGCAGTCTGGACCTGTCCTGTTTTATGAATGAACCAAACCATACAGTCATGGACAAACACAGGAAAAACTGAATAAATGCATTATTTTTTATCCTTTTATTCTGCTTTGTTCTATCACGTTCCCATAAAACACACTGAAGTTTGTGGATGTAAAGTGTAAAAGCATGATAAAGTTCCAGAGGCGTGCATGGTGTGTCTATGCATCATGATACAAATGTCAGAATATAACTTCTCAAGATTTCATGAATCAAACACCAAAGTATTATTTTACAGAACAAATGTTTTTATTCAGCATTAAAAACATGAGTCAGACTATAGTTGGGTCAAACAGCATAAAATGTTGGTTCTTCCCATTTTTCTGAGTCATGCCATACATAAGCAGTCACGTATCATCCTCAGACATGTATTTATCTCTCTTTGTATCCAAGCACAGGATCATACATAGCTGCTGCAGATTACAAGAAGCCCTTTGGCTGCTGGAGTACTTTCAGCTCTGTTCGCATTTCAGCCAAATTGCTGCTCTTAGAAAAATAATTGTTCACTCAAATGTGCATCAGAATGTCAGTATGGGATGTTCTTGTAAAGAAAAGCTAAACGGAGTACTTGAGTGGAGGACATGTTGCTGTTTGTTGCTGTAATCAACTGAGGATGCGGTAAAAACATTTTCATCTCACGGAGAGACAACAGGAAAACCCCAAGGAAGAGCCTGCAACGTGTTTCAGTGAGTGTCACAATCATACAGAATGTTAAGTCTTTTATTTTTAACGTTACGTGTTGTGTATTGCAAAACAGAATGCTGTTTGTCATTTTTCGCACCATATCTTATCATTCCTTAAGTTATTTTAAATGTTGAAGTTTTGACTTCTACCTTTAATAGTTGGAGGTACAAAAAGTGGTACAGCTGGTAGAAACTTATATTAGTCACTGTAAAGCAAAAAAACAAACTGTATTTCATAAAATCATTGAAAACATTTCATATGTTACTAAAAGGAGCAAGAAAAAAGATGAGATTATTCCTGTAAGCTGAAGAGATTACTAATATCAGCACAAATTCACTTTCCAGACCATTTCATTTATGAGATGTTTCCATGTATAAAAACTGATTCCAGTGACTTTATGTGAAAGCGGTGCTCCTTTTTCTTCGGGTGGGTATGAAAACCTGTAACTGTAAAATCCTTTTGAAGAACTGCATTGAAAGGCACCACAGACGTCTTCACAGGAAGCGCTCCGGCGCTCTGTCGTAACCCTGCCAATGCATCATCTCTTTGCATCCCGGGTTTCCGCTTCTAAATTTCCCACCTTTTCAGAGTTTGACACATAGCAGCCAATAATCAAAGGATGGAACTAGACAAGAATAGAAAGGGGCAAGATGAACAAGCAGAAAAATGAATGAGCAGCTTTTGAAAGCTCCTAATTGATTTGGCAGTTTAATTTTTGTCTTAGCAAGCTAATCCATTTCCAGAGAGACAAAAAAGGTGAAATGGCAAGGCTGAGAATGAGAGGGGAGAGGCACAGGCAGCCTCTGAGGAATACTGAGTGAAATGAGAGACACTGGGTGAAATGCCAATTTAAGTCAACGGCCAGCAGAATGACAAAGCGCTTGCTGCCCACAAAGCGAAGGGCGAACAGAAGTGGCATTTTGAGGAGAACCCCAACTCATGACACCTTCGGTTTGTAAAGCTCCGCTGGGCTATTTTTATTCATTATCACCTGCTGTACTGTGGTACACTGTCCTGCTTTATCCGACCCATATGTTGCTCTTGGCGGTTCAAGATGCCCCTTTGGGGAATTTCTCACTTTGTGTGGACAGACTTTTTCATTAGCAACAACTCGGAGGATCACACTTCATTTGGAAGAAAGGAAGAAATTGCAAGGGGTAGATTAATGGAAAAGGCCTTCTCTCTTCCAAACCCATTACAGCTCAGTTTCAAGCTTTCCAACTTACAAATCAACTCTTGTCTTGGGGAATGTGGAAAATCCAGTGAGTTTTTTACTCTATTTTTGAATTCCTTCATAACGACAAATACTAAAACATACAAAATACCAAACTATGTTCAGATTATCCCAATGTACTAGTGATCTTTCCACTGTCAATACATAAATAAAGGAGGCAGATAGTACAGTCAGCTTCTTAACTTCTTGATGTGTACACTAAAAGACTTTAGACAGACGAGGTGTTCCTGTTAACGGTGTGAGGCTGTAAAAAACATACACACTACACCGTGTTACAAATTATTATGTAAGTGATAGGGGCACCGCCTACATGGGCACTACAGGGTCACCATGGAAACCACGGACAAACCCGTGTGGGGCCCATACTATCTGCCCTCCTTTTCCCCATATGGGGCCAATGAAGGAATGCTGGCTGGGATATTTTAACATTTGCTGCTTTTATCCTGAAAGATGTATAAAACCATGATCAGCAAGTGGCTACGAACTCCATTAAGGAACATATTGTGGGTAAGGGCTGCAGTGTTGCCTCATTAATTGTAGTGTCTTGCTACACACAAGCCAGCAAATAGACCCTGAATTTAGCACCACACATTCATATTCATATTTTAATACTTTACAACCAGACAATTATTTTGAAGTGGACTGAAACGGATTAGGCACGGGCAGTAAACTGGTCTGGGGGAAAAGTTAGTTTCATAAGTTTCTGTCCTACAGCTTTTTACAGCTTAGAGTCTTGTTAACAAAATGGCAGAGAAAGTTTTGGTGAGAACAATTGATCCAGCATGTTTGGGAATGTATGTCAGCGGACATCCTATCTGCCAATTTGGAGGACATACAGAACAGAGTAATAACCACACTACTACTGGAGAGACACCACAAAGCTCCTTACTCTGCATAGAAAAAGATTTTTGAGCAAACTGTGGAAAAGACAAATGCATGAACTGAAACATTTTAGCATAGTATTATGAAAACATGAACGGTAATGGGCTGAATTTTCTATTTTGGATTTTTTGTGTATTTTTTGTGTTTCTTGGTGTTGTGTTGTGCTTCCTGATACATTTGAATGTCGGAGCCGACAGAGCAGAGATAAAAAATAGAATAAAATATAAAAATCCTGGCCATGACTTAACTTATGGGAATTACTTAATAACTCGTGGCCACAAGATATGGCTGTGTGGATCAGAATGACTAAATAATGTAGGGACTTCATTATGACAAGTTGTGGCCGTGGGTTATTAAACAGTGGCTACGATTTATTTATTTCTTTCTCCAATGTCGCCAGACGGGCTCTGCAGTTTGCCAATGCTTTGATGAGAGAGGAAGATTCTTGCAGCTGTGTTTTACTTTGCATAGGCCACAGACACAATTCTTATGGGTGTAAAAAGCAACGGTGTAGATAGATTAAAGCAGAAATCAATATGAATAATTGTTTTGACTCAAAGGTTTATTATGAATCAAATTGTGGCCCCAAAAATTTAATCGGGGAAAAGCACTTGATTCCCACCCTGTAGTAAACTCTACATTTATGCTTTTGGATCTGCTATGGGTTTTGAATATAGATTAAATCACAAATGTTCTTTCAAATCTACACTTTTTTACATTAAAGCATTTGTTCAATTCTTGCTACCTTCAGCATCATTACTATTACCTAATTACAACTTGGATTTAAAATATAAGTTGCAGAAAATAAGTCAAGAACAATTATACATTGATAATATGAATACAGTGAAATGCAAGACCTTGCTCGTTTTATAACCTTGGTTTTGTAAAAGTGTTTCATGTGACATAACTTCATATCTCTGTAGGAGCAAAAGGCGTATTTTTATTTATTATTTTGCTAACTTCTTAATTGCTGAAACAAGCAATCAACAAATCTTTTAAAAGGAGAAAATGCCTGAATATTTTTGAGACATGGTGAGAAATGAAGTCACAAACAACATTCACATAACAGTGGCAAATTTATTATTTTAAGGTCAATTTCAAAGGCACAACCATTGTGTTCATGGGATCAAAAAATGAAGAAATCACAAAGAGAGGTAAATATGAAGTTTTAGTGAATGATGTTTCACATTTTTTGTTGTTCAGAAGAGAATAAATCTCATATGAACAGTTTAATATATATACTTGGAAAAAATGTTCTGCTCCTTTTTTTTCTGAATAACTGTAAAGAAGGGAACTGTTCTGGTTTTGGTATAGAAGCAGCTTGAAATGTTCAAAGAGAACGTTCACTGTTCTTTGTGTTTGGGGTCTAGTGCAACACTCAGCAGTAGTCCCCAGTCACACTGTGAACTCTTTAAAATCACTTCTCAGACATGAGGCGAGGTGAGAAGATTTGGGAGGCTGCCTGTGGAGGGAGCCAAGGCTGCATTGTGAGTGTTAGATAGGTGATGCTGAGCAGAGATGGGTTTATTTTACTTCTCTGTTAAACTATCTGTCTTCATGGTCCCAAATGTGTTGAAGTCTGACCTCAAATGACCTCTTCTTATCCTTTATATGGACTGTGTGATTTGATCTGGAAAAGTGTTTTACCTATGCAGAGCCATGAAAGTGTTCAGTACTTTGTCATATTCTCAGACAGAGTTGGTCTGGCATGTTCTACAACAGACCACGATTTCACACCTCAGAAACTTATTTTCTAACTTCCATCTGGTTTAACAGTGTGTCAGTCTGAGGACGTTTGGGTGGTTCTCTGAAACTATCATGAAATGAATGATCCAACAATCTGTTCCAAGTAGATCTTGTTCCAAATGAGTAGGTTCGCAGGAAGAAGACTAAAGAGCAGGGCATTCTGGGTAAATGCAACCAAAATAAACACAAAGACAAAAGAGAATTCAACAACCGGTAACATCTGATGTCACTTCATTTCTGTTTACATTTTGTAAACAAAAGATTCTTTCAAAAAAAGAAGAAACTTGCACTCAGTGTCTTCTTCAGAGGTTTTCATGTCGTTTTCTTTAGTGGTTCCTGGTCCAGCGCCCCTACAGGTGAAGGGATGAACAGGTTGCTCAAAAGGTTTGGTTGGTTTGAAACAGTTCAATGTGAAAGTGAACCGACTCCACTAAAACTATTAAAACATTAAGTAAGCAGGGAAAAATAATGGATATTTTTAGTTTATGAATAAATACATTGAACTTAAATATTTTTTTGAAAATAAAAACAACCTAGATGCCAGTCTACTAAAAAAATGTATGTTAAGGTTTTACTTTATGCTTTCTCACCAAACTAAAAACAATGCTGAGGGCAGAACATAGTGATTTCCTCAGAGACTCCGCCTTCTGGACGTCTGTCTCCTCATCAGCATTGGACTCATGCGGCTCTGTAGAGATTATAGTTTGGCCCAGCGGGTTGGTCATTCTCCAAGAGTCAGCAGTTAATGGCAGCTACACAGGCTGTGTGCCGCTAATGGAGGCAAGTGAGGTACTTAAAATCCTTTAGCTTCCTACTGCTGCAATTTGTCTCCAAAACTGCACCTCTTCCATAAAATACCTTCAGAAAATATTAGCTTCTTCAGAACCATCATAAATCTACTTTAAATCCATAAAAATAAATTAGTCGAGCACTTGCAGGATGTGACATTTCTTGTGGCAACAGTGATCAAAGCTGCGAAGAGAAAATGCTTTGTGTTCATTCAACTCATTTATGCAAAATATGTAAAAGTACAAATTCAGAATCTGATGACATTGGAAGCCCATTGATATACATAAGTCATTAAACCACCAAATTACAAATAAAAAGTGTTGTACTAAAAAGAAAATATTCTACATGGATAAATTGTAATTTGGGGATGTTCAGAAACCTAACTTTAGAAGCAAAATAAATAAATCTTATGAAAATAATATTTTCATAAAGTTCCAAGAAAAAGAGAAGCATATGTAAACAGATGTGGAAGTTTGTTAGCAGATAAAAAAGCATCAGTCTGTTAGATGGATATTTTCCTGAACTTTCAGACTTTAACTTATAAACATGAGATGGCTTATGAAGTTAAACCGGTAGAGGAACTGTATGACCGCCTGACAACTTAATAAAATGACTGAAACTGTAAGTTGATTTTCATTTTTCCAGAGTTCTTTTCTCTGAATGGTTGTGTAGAACAGCTCATGGCGGCACTGTGACGGACAGGTTACGGACCCCGAGGGACTCCAGGCCTGACAGAAAACCGACACATTGGCTTCTGTTTCCTCAGCATTTATTTGCTCTCCAGCAGAAGACAATAAAAACACACATCAGCTGTCTTCTGGCTCCCTCACGATGGAGTGATGTCATTATATAATAATTCTACTTTATAATTATACAATAGAAGAAGAAATAAGAAATTATTTTTCATCACCAACTAAAAAAAAAGTAGTTAGTGATAAGAATAACGTGTCTCAGGAGCTTAGCAACAGTAAGAAAATAATTTCTTATTTACTTTTCCCAGCATTTCTATTAATTTTAGAAAAAAAAATGCTGTTGAACTGGGGCATTTTAGATCCAACAGTGCCACTTAGTGGACAGAAAAGTATAAAAAAACAAGCAACTTCTATTTTTGAATAGTAACAATAAAAACACACATCAACTGTCTTATGTGAACTTATGGTTCCTGCAAATGCAACAAAGCAGCTGTTGAACCGGAACGGCTAACTGGGAAAGCACAATTACAGTAATTTGCCACAAGAGGGCATAAAACGCCACCCGTTGAACACTTACGGTCAAAATAACCGAGTGCAAAGTGTCAAAGTACCAAGTAAGAACATGTCCTGAACAATATCTGATCCGGTTTACAATAAAAGAGGACAAGAAAAATGCAGAAAAAGCGCCTCCACCGTCTCAAAATGTAACTTACCCTTACATGGAGATAAGGAAGACTTTAGATATTGACTTCTGTGGTATTGCTAAGATGGTTTCCACTTTGTGTCTTAATGCATGTCTCCACAACTAAGTAACTTATACAAAAAAAACTTCACTTGATCCAGTCGCTTCTTAGTGATCCCATTTTGTAATGTAGAGTACCTAAAGAGCAAATCTAATTATGAATAAAAACAGGATATAATTACAGAACCCAGTCTAATGAGAACACAGTCACACCTTCACAATGGACGCAGCCATTAGAACATGTCACCAAATCAACATAAAGACTTTTATTTATTAACTTTAGAGGCATATTTGCATATTTGTTTTTCAAGCACAGTATTTATCTAATTATCTTTCCGTATTTGTTCAACTCTACAGTCGCAGTCCCAACAGCAATAAACAGACACTGGCTGCAGATGGGAACAATAGCATAATTATGTGGGTAATTATGTATGTGTATGAATAGTACAGCTGAGCAGTTTACAAAATGCAAACTTAGAATTAATCATAATTGTCAGAATTGCAAGATTCTAATAAAAGAACAGAAATTGGAATCCTTTTAGAGACAAATATCTTTCACTGTCTTCGTTGTGGGAAATTTATTACTGATGAGAGAACTGATCATTTGTTTTAATATAATTTGTGTTTATTAAAAGCAAACTACTAGTTTGAAAACAGATTTAGAAATCTACATACCAATAAAGGTAAGCCATGTGAATTCCAAGCAAAAAGGTGTTACAGAAACCACATAATCATGTACAGAACTATTTTGGGAAATATGGGATAAGTATTTAATCATTAGCCGCTAACATGATGCCTGGTTAACTGACCATGTAATTGTTAAGATAAAATTCAAACATATGCTGTGATGCTCTCGAAGGCATAATACCATCACAGCCAGCATTTGAATGAACAAAATCATTCCCTTAAAGGGTCTTTTCTTATATCACACCATGGAACTGTTGCAGTGACTGACTTAATCTTTGTAAATGTCCCGTTCCATTTGGCATTTACTGTGAATGTCCAGTACACTGCAACCTTGATTCTACTGTCACGATTTCACAACCATAACAACTTTGAAATTTGAGTTCAGGTCGGTAAAAGCCAACAGGTCAGCGACACTTTAAGACTTCAACAACCAACAGACAAAAAGGAGGTGAGTCGGTGACAAAGTGTGATTTTGTGGGCGGTTAAAACAGGGACCATTGCAAAACCATTTTAAGAGCTCTTAAGTGTTCTTTGTGCATTTAAGCCAGATGTTAAGGACAATATATGGCACCACCTGGCTTTGAGAAAGAGAATAAGAATTGAAAGAGTTTAAAAGCTACAAACCAACCCTCCTCTCAGCAGCAGAAAATAATGTATCTTACTTGTCAAGGGTAAGTGTACGTCCATGTATCAATCGGGCATGGATGTTCATTCCAATAAATGATGATAGTAACTGATGCTGTTGTTTATAGTGGCTTGCAGCAACAATTATAATCTCAACTCTAGCAATAGAGTGGACAATGCCTGTTAGGTATTCAAGGATTCACCTATTTGCACAGTTTTCTGTAGTACATCACTCCTACATGACTTCCCGTTCCCTCACATAATGTTAGGGGAAACAGCCAATCAGCACCGAGGAAAGTACATGCATTCCTGGGTTGGCTGCTTTGTAAGCACTAGCCAATAGCATGCCAGCTAGCCTTGCATCTAAAATATTTAAGCTTCTCAAGCTGTATTTCTTCCAAATGTGTTAGATAAGCTCTACAGCAAAATTATTTAACAGATAATTCAATAAATACTGAACTGTGAATATGCGGCAGTCCACATTTGTACTGTTTCTACTACCACCAGGGGATGGTACTGAGGACAAGAAGGCAGTGCTAAAGCATTATACTTTGATAGTGCAGACGTTAGACAACAACTCAACAAAAATGCACAGAAAGTCAGTGTACTGGACATTTCTTCCACAAAGGAGAAACATGGAGGTTAAAAATGCTGTTTTCACTGTTTGTACAGCCCAAGGAACAGAACAGCAGTCATACCTTCCTGTACTGACAAGTTTTCCATGGATTTCATTCCATCTGCTTGTAAATCAGCCTCTGAACTAGTCCCAATGGCAAGAAAACAGGTGGCACTGAGACCACTTAACACCAGTCTGAAATGGAACCAAAGGCTAAAGCCTGGAGTTGTGTTGCCCAGGCGATGCACCATGGCTGATTAATAACTGGATATTAATCAGCCAATCAGCTGCTTCTTGTTTGTGAAATAAAATAGAAAAACACCTGTAACTTTTGTGTTTCTCTGCTTATTAAGAATATAAAGCAAATGATCACCACTATCTTCCCCCGTACTGTTAGCAATGAGCCAGTCGTTCTGCAAACCATGGCAATAAAAGGTCAAACCAAAACATCAAATCATGTTAAAGCTAACACGGAGAAGAAGTGATTTTCAGACAACCAGCAGTACGATTGGCTCTACATTACTACATTACCAACATCAAACCAAGTTGGTTCCACATGACTGATGTCTCCATCGTCATGGAGATGTCAGCAATCTGACTTTGATTGATACACTCAATTGCCCTCATTTACTCAGGCAAAGTGGGTCTTTGTGAGTAACCGCCTGAAAAAATTCAATCAGTTTTTCCTTCTGGATCCCCCTCTTATTAAAAACAAGCCAAACACAAACTGACTGGGATAGAAATAACTTTTTTTTAATTATTTTTTGTGTCTAATTTAAACCATGTGATGGATTCTGTCTGTTAATGTCTCAGCAGTTTTAAATTTGCAGTCGGGGAAAATATTTCTTCCACTAAAGCAGGAAGGATGTCTTTGCCTCAGCTATGCTGGATCTGGACAACAAAACAGTTTGAGCCTGTGTTATTCCCTGTGTAGTCGGTTTCATCTGATTAGTGTCATTTAAAGTTCTCCTGTAAAGTTACCCTGTGAAGGTGCATGGCAGCGTTGTGGCAGCAGATGTTGTGAATGTCCAGGCTTCAGATAAATGCCCTGCAGCTTCATCATTCCTGGCACTCTAAAAGATTGCCCCAATATTTACTCAGTTGCTTTATGATGTTTTGGCAGCTTCGTCTCTCCTTTTCCGCTCCTGGTGTTTTATAATTAAGGAATTGATTAGTCATTAAAAAATGTAAACTTACAGTGCCTATAAAAAGTATTCACCCCATTAAAGGTTTTATCCTTTTACAAATTAATTATGAACAACTTTTGAGTTTTTTGGCAAACAATTTTACACACACAAAAATTATTCTACAAAATATGATAACAAGTGAAAATATATAGCATGAAATAAGTGATTGGATAAATATTTAACTCCTGTACTCGCAGCTGAATACACAAATGGCAGAGAAGCAACTTAGTGTTACAGAATAAACGGTTATAGTCATCTGTGGCTATGCTAACTAGCCTGAACATTAATAACAGGCTGTGTTAGCAGCAGCATAGAAGAGAGGGAGGGGTGAGGTGTAGGAAGAATGAGCAGCACCACACAGAGGATAATTGTCAGCTCAAAGACCCGCCTCCTGTCTCTGATTGGTTGTCTTCTAGTTAGCACTGGGAGAAGACAGACAATTTTTTTCTCAGATATCTCTTACCATACTGTCATGACGTAGTGACAGTTTTAACAAACATATAAAAATTATTTCTATTTTTTTTTCACTAAAGTTACATACTGTAGTTTTAAAGTGATTGACCTGGTTAAACAAAGGCCTAGTCAATTGGTGCTAGCAGCTTCATGTCTTCCATCGAGACATGGACTACACCAGACTCCTGAAGGTATGCTGCGGTATTGTTAGCAGGAGATCATTTAGGTACTGAAAGCTGTGAGGTGAAGCCTTGATGGAATCCACTTTTTCAATTAGATCAGAAATGGAAGCAGCTTGGCCACTGCGGTGTGTCATCTCCATGGTGTAAATAGTCTCCAGTAATGCCGTTGTACATTGTTCTAAAGTAAAATCCATGTTGTTGGCAGGACCGGAAGTTCCTCTGCAGACCATTGGGTAAAGCACATCGTCTTCACCAGTTTGTTTACTTGCCATAGCAAATCCTTGGGGCAATGTGAACCCGGAGTGAGGGATGCACAGCTTTTGAACTCCATTGTACACTGGCCATTTGTGGAAGAGCTACAAAGAAGAGAATAACTCACTGCGCACAGTGATGGAATGAGGTTGATGCTCAGGATGCCAAGATGCAGCAGTGCAAGCCAAATGTTTATTCCTGTTGGAGCATTTGTCTCTCATTCTGTACTGCACAATCTGAGGTTATATGTGCAGGATAGAAGACTATACAATACTGTTGAATGATCCTACAGAGCATACAGTTGAAAATACATTTAAAGTTGTGTTATACCATGTATTCTATTTTATTTCATACATTTTATCCTCTTCGTTGTGGACTTGTGTGTGTCAGCGACCACTCCAACAAACAGGCCGATGAAATGTTTTATAAATCAACTGACAGGAATCATCAGAACAGACTACCTTCTTCCATTGTTCTGTGGCCAACAACAGAAAAACTATAAAGACCTGCAATAACAATCCAGGGAACTTGTTGCTAATCAAAGAAGAATTACCTGATTCGAAATGAACACTTTGAACCTTATCTGATTATTGCAGCTGCCCACTTTATAGTCAGATGAGACAGAAACCGAGTTATTTGCCAACACGGTCAATCTTTCAAGGTGTCAAGGTAAAGTTTTTCAAAGTAAAAGTTCATCAGCTTGTGAGTCTGAAATTTCACTGTAATTAACAGGAAAAAACATAGGAAACTGATATTCATACTGATAATCCACAGGAAACTGATATTACCTGGATAATCAGACTAAAGGTAAACGTCTAGGACCTGAATGTGTCATGAAAACCCCTGTCCTAAAAATAGTCTTCCACCTCTCCATCTTGCCATCTCTCTTCTTTATCATCTCCTCCATACTTTGCCTTGGATGGTTGACTCCAGGTCGCTGAACACATCCAACTTTAAGACATTTATTCTTTCCATCATTCACACTCTGGGATTCTGTCTTGCTTCAACTGACATCCAGTCATCGTATCTCCATATTTTCAGGCTCTTGTATACCTGCTGTAAACTCCCAAAACAGTTCAATATTGAACTTCATAGCCCAATGAATTTATAATTTGATAACTGGACATTGAGGAAGGTATTAAAGAACTGTAAGAGATTCAACAATTCAGCCCAAATACTTGTTTCAAATCAAATCATAGCATTTGAGTATCATGTCCAGGCTAAGGTCAACATGAAATAGCCAACAATTAGCATAGCCTTGTATCCTACTACACATTGAAGGTTTGGTTTAAACAATTCAGCACATTGGGCAAATAAGCGAGTTCAAATGGAGCCACTGTGCAGCGGGTTCGTCTAATTAGCCGCTTAATTAGTGCGCCTTAAGAAAGGCTCACTCATGCAGTCTAACTGTGGATTCAGGCAAAACTGTAGAAGAGCAGATTAAATAAACATCATCATAAAGTCCAGAATTAAGAGTGGCCACATTATCTGAAGAGGAAATGAGGACTCTAAACATTTATTACTTTTGTTAACAATTAATAAGACAATTTGGAAGATTCTTTAAGCAAACGTCCAGAATGCATCACCATGCTCCAATTTCTGTTCCAGAATATGAAAAGATAACATTCAACAACCTTTAAGAATCATTTAAAAAAACAATAGGTTCTATCCCCTTCTGTCACCTGGAGCTTTGGAGAGGGAGACATTGCTATTATGCTGCTAAACTAAACTGTTTGACATCTTGTAGGATAAACATTGATCTCCATCTTATCCAGACTCAGATAAGGGATCAATATAATTTTCCCCTCAAAGGATTTATTCCAAATACATTTAAATCTGGTATTAAGCGGGGAAGTTCTCATTATTGCTTTGCATTTTGCAGCCCAGATCAATAGATTGTAATCTAAGCGGCTGTTGTGAACAGCAACTTCCAGATTTATGATTGCTTCCAGCCCTTGCTGCAAAGAAAATAATCCTCTCTTACAGCAAAATCATCAGATTCTTTTCCAATTATTTTCTACAGTAATGTTTAAAATTCTTTGTGGTGTCTGAGATGCTGGGATGACATCTGACCGCCCTATAGTAAGGATGGTACATCAGAATTACAGTGGATCAGAATTGCAGCCTAATGGACTGTTGACAAAAGCAATTAACACCGCCAGGTTAACCAGGATTACTTCATTTTGCTGAATGCTAGAAATGTTCAGTTATATCCAACTATAACCGCCGCAGAAATGTCCATCTACAGCACAGTTAAGCAAGGAGGATGTCCCAGAGATGGAAATGTTTTGCAAGAAAATGTGTCAAATCCAGAACAAAAGGAAACAATGTGACAGTGCTGGAGCTTGGAAGAGAGTCATTGTCAACAGTCAAATCCTTCCTGTAAAACCTTTGGGTATAACTTTGTACGGCAGATGTCTTCAGAGTCTCCCGACATCAAAATGGTTTCCGTTACTCTTTGTTCCTGAGCTTGAGGTGCAGAGTATTCACTGCTGTTCTCATTTTAAATATTTAGGTGTCGCTGCAGATGAAATCTGCCCAAATTCACCAACTTGTAGCAGAGGAAGAGTCTTTCTTTCCTCATACAACTCTAACAGCAAACTGTGGTATTTGAAGTGTTTTGTTTTTGTTGTCATTTTTGAACATTTATTAAAAATTATTCTCTTTGTGCTTATATTCACCTGTGCTGATTCTTGTGAAACAAAGCTGAAACAACAAAGCAGAACCCTGACAGACAGTGTGGGTGCTTAAGTAGTGGCAAACTGTCGGCATAAACCTGGTGTAACTCAGACCAGAACTACTTTTCCACTGAATTGTATTGAGGTGCAGAGATCAATCGGAGTGCTCCACAGTGCCACCCATTGAGGGTTTTCCTGCCACCTGCACTGTAAAGAGATCCAGATGGATCCTGTTCTGGGTCGTGGTCTTCAGTTTAAAGAAGAAATTCAATTAAAATCACATGTGAATACAACAAGAGGCTGATTTCCACCAGGTTACTTTTTCCAAATTTGCACTTTCTAGGCCATAGAGAGAAGGAAAACAAAACAAAAATAAATACAAGTAAAAATGTGGGTCAAATACAATAATTTTGGGTCAGCTGTTTGTGATTTTCACAAAGGCTCTGAAATTGTCCTGGGAGTCTCAATGTATCGCCAACATCAGAGCAGGAAAGCAGCACACCTTTAATGTGTCCAGAGTTGTTTCCACGCTGAATGAAAAGCTGCTCGCCGTTCCGTCTGGGCTGTTCTGCCACACAATTGCTTTAATTGTTTGTTGGCAGCTCTAATCGATAAAAGGATTATTGGCACTGACAACACATGAGTACATATCAGAGTGTAATCAGTGTCATAACTGCTTGAGTGCAACAATACATTGTGTTTAATATCCTTGGACTGCTATGCTGCCAGCAGAGGCCTAAAGCAATTAAAGGCAGAATCAATGCCCTAAGTCAAAACACTGTGACAGCTCTATTATCCCTGAATATAGAAAGGCCTAGTGGATTTCCATCCCCTCACTCCTCTCTCTTCCTGTTGCATGCATACATATTCTCTATTATCAAGCTCTGACTATCTGCAGCATGTGCGTATCAGAGCCTTTCATATTTCCAGCTGGTATTTCTTTCTCAAAGATTCCTGCCGTGTTTTGATCCGCCAAAAATCCTTTCTCCTATTTCTCAGGCTTCTTCCTTCATTACTTACCGTTCCTCGCCGTGTCACCCCGTCTGCCACCGTCATCACTCTTTTTGCTGCTAAAATCCTCCTCATCATTGTCAGCTGTACATCAGCCATGACAGCGTTTTCATTTAATCACACTTTTTTAATGTGTTCAGGCACTTTTATTTCTCTCAGGTGTCTGAGGTAAAATTACTTTGGCTGCGTCTGTTCATTTTGACAAAAGCTACTTTGCTCTGTTAAACTATTGTGGCAGCAGTAAGATTTAAATAATCCCCTGTGGTTTAGAAAAATAGTGATGGCAACAGAGATCCGAGCAAAGAATAAAGTGGTGATGATATGCGACAGGTTCATCATTTGTTCTGTCTGTAATGTCCTGTTCAAGCAGATGCCAATATTTTCACATCAGCATCAGATTTTTATTAAAGCAGCTATTACAAGGCTGTAAAACCTAAAGAAAGTGGCTCTAATGACTATTCCTTTTTAAATTCCTGCCTGTAAAGATGTCCTTCATCCAGCAAATTAATGAGACATCCATCCCTTCAGGCTTCCTGCTGAAAGCTCTGCTGCCTTTCAGCAAGAAGGTCCTGGATTCGAATCCAAACGTGGGGTTTGAGTAGAACGTAACTCACATGTTACAGTAAATGTCATTGAAATCTGATGTAACAGTGAGCTGTTCAGGGTCTACTCCGCCTCTTTCCAATAACAGTGGAGCAGAGTGTGTATCGGGGTTTGGTAACCTTCAAAATGCTGAGGAGAGAATGCTCCAAGGACGGCACTCACTTAAGAAGGTTTCATTTCAACCAGGCCCATATCAAAGAGGGCAGATTGGTGGAGGAATCTCATAAGAATCGTCTCAAAGAACAGTGACCCCATCATATTAATGTTTCAGACTACGCATACTCCTCATACGTCTGGTTTCTGTTATCACTCAACAGCAGCTCTTGGAGCGCTGGGTGGCTCAGTTGGTTGCGTGTGCCGTGTGCCGAGGCTGCTGTCCTTGATGTAATTGTCCTGGGCTGATTTCCTGTTCTGGGGCCATTTTCTGCATGTCTTCCAATTCACTCTCCTCCCTGTTTCTTTTCCAAGTACTGCTAACTAGACTTGTCAGTGTTCACAGGACATACCTGTATGGAGGTTTGGGACCTCTGCTATGAAAACTTGCTAAAGGTTGCGGCTACTTAAGACCCCCTATAAACACTTATAATTGCCTGTTTATCAATGAGGTGCATTGATAGACACAGTGGAAGCCACTTCAACACCTTTATTTCCACTCTTGGTGTTTTCCCCAATAACTGCTAAGTGGAGCTCATGGATTGGCTGCTTTGCAAACTCCAGCTTTGCATCTTGGATTTTCTGCTTCCTCAGCTGCATTTCTTTTAAATATTTTAGATATATTTTTAGAAGGAATAAACCATTTAGCATTTTGTCTGCCAGTAATTTGTATTTCCGGTCCAAAGGAAAATCCGTGAACCTGTGAATCCATGAATAAAAGAGTAAACTACCCCAAGAGCCGTGTAGAAACAAATGTCTCAGCAAACTGAAAAGCATTTTCAAGAAGACTGAGCCAAACCTCCTCCACAATGTAAGGGAGTGATAAAGTTAAACCAAGCAGCACAAATCTCCACTAGCTGAATTCTTTAAACACCCTCGACTCGTAATTATTGGAAGCAGTAACCATCATCCATTGCCGCTTTCATCTTTTACCAGATTGAAATATCAGTGCTGAAGAGCCAGTCAGTTTTCCGTCTGTGCTGCTGATTCCACATGACGTGCTGCCTAAATAACCACAGATGTCGGCTGACTGCAGCCAGCAGACAGACCTGCCAAGGCTAAAAGTGGCCATCAGCCATGACTGTTCAGCAAAGGTCAGCAATGGCCCCATCATGACATAGCAACGGTCAGAGGTGATTGGTCAAAATCTTTTCACTTTGTTGTGCTACTTTAAAAATAGGAGTTCAGAATACTTTTGCAATACATCGTATCCAGATTGTTGTAAAGATGTGTAATTGCGCTTTGATTTGGAAATTTAGAAACAGTCGTCAGAAGTTCTACACTGGAGTGATTTTAACCGTTGATCCACTGTGTGGATCTGTCTGGGACGGCAGCAGACACACTTGTCAGTTTCACCTGAGCTAATTTGTCTCAGCAGCTCCTCAACACACTGCAGCATCACAACTATTGTTGAGCTTAATGCTTGTGACAGATAGCTCTGACTGATGAAGATGATGCCTGAGGAAGTTGTACTTTAAGCGCAGTCCTCACATGTGCTTTGTCACTTGGCTGTCACGGGGCTCGTTTAATAAAAAACCAGCACATCCTGCAGCCCGCAGGCTTCACAAGCGCAAGCCTCATAATTGACAAGCATCTTTATTCATACATTCAAGTTGTTTTCTGGATGAAACACGCAATGTGATGTATTCTTACAAATCCAGAACTTAAACTGCCAGTGAACCCTAAAGAGATGAATAATAGCTTTTGTAAAAAAAATAGTAACCAGATTGTTTTATTTTTTTTAAGGTTTTATTGGCTCTAGCACACTTTATTTGATAGTTAATTGACAGGAAATAGGGTCATGAGAGAAGGGGAAGACATGCGGCAAAGGTCACTAGGCCGGGAATCAAGCCTGTGACAGCCGCGTCGAGAACTAAGGCCTACATATGTGGGCCTTAGTTCCACATGTTGTGCTAAACCCCTGAGCCACCACAGCAACCCCCAGATTGTTTTATTTTTTTAAACGGATTAGTTATCAAACCAGATTACGAAGTTGCCAGTGGTGGACTATTTTGGTTGGAGTTTGGTTCTTTACATTTGTCCAAATCACCTAAAACATACGGTATGCAACAAACAGTGCCATCTAATGGTCACTTTGGAAACAGCAACATTTTCAAATTCAATGCAGATTTTTTTTCACAAAGTATATTATAGAGTAAATGCCCAAAAGAAAATGCAGCATGGAACACAAAAATACCTAGGCACAGAGTTACGATTGTACCTCACACACTATTGACTTACAATGGCAACACAGTCAATTCAGGAGAGACAGGATGCTAGCTTCTGTGGTAGCAATCAGATGGTTGTGTGTATTAATTAACATGAAGGTAGTTTCGGTGTTTAAACTGTCAAGATAAACAACAACAAAATAAGCCTTATTAGAGGACGTGTCAAGTATTCACAATTTTCAGGTATTTGCCGCAAACACCGCTGTAGGTTGTTTCTCCACAACGCTACAGTGTTGGATATTAAATATCTTCTCTTTCTTACCCAAATGTTCATGTTTAGCTGGTCAATGTTGCCGACTCAAAACAACATAAGTTGGAAAAGGGACACTGTTTTCTCAGCCAAACAACATCACTGATGCAACTCAGAGTTTGTAAGATAGAGGCTGCCAGCTGCATCGATGACCTGACCGTCTCAGTCAGATGGGCCACTGGGATCATTTCCAACAACTTCACCACCTGGACAACTACATGAATGTGCAGCAGGATGCAATACAGCTGGCAGCTTCAACCAGCAGAACTACAGTATGTGGTCACATAAATGTCATTTGACTGCAGACATTTTCATGACCACTAATAAAATGTAGATATTTTATCGAGTGATTCAGTAGGTTTTGACATGACTAAATTCTGCATTTAAACTGTCACTATTCCCTATTGACTTGTAGTGTTTAATCCTCATTCAGTCCTCCACTGCTCTACCATGGTAGCTCTGAACAATATGCTTGTCACCTGTCACTTTAATGACTATCAAAAATGACAGAAAGGACAAACTAAATATCACATTTAAAGTTTCATACATACAGTGTAGTATATATATGAATCTAACTGATTATTTATTCTCGTTTTAAAAGGTAGAAATGCTTTCTTAGAGCAACTAAGTCAATACATTCCAGTTGAACAGCCAAGCCTCCAGCACAAAAATTTATATTGAGTTAATATTCAGTTCTGATGAGAATTCTCAGAATTACAGCAGCTTTTGAAAATAACAACCTTTAATTATGTTTTAAACAAACTTCTCGTTAAGTTTATTATTGGTCTGCTGTAATGTTAATGTTTCATTAGCAGTAAGCAAAAAATCATCATAATTAAGAGAAAGAAAGGCTTGAACATGTCAGTCTGGGTGGAATTAATCAATATAATGTTTCACTTAGGGGACTGAAATAAATGATGTTTTTCTTACAGACTAATTTACCTAATGAGTCTGTAAGTAAGACATGTGTGTGTGGTTGATTATTTATTTGTAAGAACTCTTTTTGGTGATAAATCTACTGTTTATCACCAAACAGTGATAAACAGTGATAAACAGTAGATTATTATCTGGTTATTATCACTAATAATAACCAGACAATTCGTCTGGTTATTATTATTGTACTTTAAATTGTGGGGCATTTATCTTCCAAGTCTTCTCCTTCAAAGCCAAACAGCTTATTCTGCTTATTGAGTTGGAACATTAAAGTGTAAAGAAATAAGTTGTTCCAATGAGTTAATGTAGTAATTTCTTAATTTTCTTTCATGAATAAATTCATTATAGGGTAAGGAAACAGTATAGAAATGAAGGTTCAACATTACTATGTTTCTACTAACAGCTTATTCTTACATGCTGTTCTTCTAACATTGAATATCCTGCTTCATGCCTCTCTTCCTGCCCTTAGAATAAAAGCAATCTATTTCAGCCTTTTGTTAACAAAATACAAACAGAGCAAAAACCTTTATAACAAATATTTTTGACTAAATATAAATCAATACAGAAAATATTTTAATTCCTGTGGCTGGCACATAATTATCTTTATCCAAGTGCAGGTGGGTGAGTAAAGAGACTCTAAGGCTTTAGAGAAATTTATTGTAATGGCCAATAAAAGTCCACTACACTAGATCTAAACCCCTGTGGGAGACTATTATGGGCCATGAGGCCTGTAAGCTCAAACAAATCTTCCTCGATTGCTCCTCTTGTAATAAGACACCAGCCATCTCCAGAATAAACCTAAGAGCATACAGTCATAGCTTTTTATCAAAAATCAGCATAACTGCTGCGTTATTTGAGAATCAATTCTTTTTACTTCAGTTATCCACCTTTATAGGGTTATGCCGGTGTAGATGTGCTTAGAAAAAAATCTATAGCAATTTAAGCTAAGAACAAAAATTGCAATAAATTATTAAGGTCAAAACATGTAATTCAAAAGAAAATCTCCAAAACAGTTTGTCACAATATTTATATGTGGATCAAGTGTGGCTGAGTTTGCATTTAGTTTTGTAAAACAGAATTTGCCGGACCCATAAGATGTACTCATGGATATTTCACCCTCTTTATTGCTTTTACAAATTTGATGCAATCGAAAGCATTTGGCTTTCTTTACAAAAAAAACTACATTTTGTTGTCTAAGATTAGATTATGTTCAATAAAAATGCTTATAACTGCCCATTATAATAGTTTAAACTCCAAAACCTCCATTTGGCACCACCAGCCTCCTGGATCGGACCCTGCGAAACACCAGCCAGTAGCCTGCAGGTGTTTAAGCTGCATTTTCTTTCAACTATTTCATATATACTCTCTGAACAAATTATGGAGCAGGAAAATTTTCCTTAAATAATTTGAGTATAAGTTGAATAATTTCAATCTGCAGGAAAATCTATGAATACAGAGTAGGGAGGGATCCTCTGTCATGCCAAAAAATATAGGCGGGCGTGTCAAATCCAAATACTGACAACATCACTACCAAGTCAGTATCTTTATCAAATTATCATTTTTTATTTAAAATAAAAATGCACACAAATTATTTTATTTTTTCTGTTGTTTCTGTGTATCATATTAGTATAATATACTTAGTATGTATTTTGTAGGCATCTATAAACTTTGGCCAAATTATGTCCTAGGTTTGAAAAAAATAATTCAAAGGAAAAACCACAAAAGTATCAATATCAGTATCAGTTTCCGTGTCAGTATTAGTAACTGTATTGGTATCAGTATCAGTATCAATGGTGATACTGGCCCCTGTATTCATTGATATCACATTGATACTAAAATATGCACTAACAACTCTACCAAAAAAGACTTTCCCATTTATTATTAGGGAATACAAATCATTTTCATCATCTCATTTTAAAATGAAGAAACAAAATTGAGAATTGTTTAGATGTGAATCCACATTAATATGACTGTATTCAACCTAAGATTGTTCACGTTAGGGTTATAGTAGTTAACGGCAGCAAGTAAGATGCTGCTTAAACTGTACCACAGAACACCAAGCAATCTTTTGTTAAAGAGATAAAATAACTGATGTTAATGTCTGTGGAAAGTATGTGAAAGTTTGCCTCAAAGGTGAAAGGTTAAAAGAAGCAGATGAAAATATGGACATCTGATGTCCACAGATATACAAGATGGAATGGAATGACCCAACCTGACTTAAATTAATTTTACATTTCATCTTCTCACGGTGTCAGATGTTCACAGATTTAACATTGACCTAATGCCTTCTTAACATCAGCCTCCATCACATTAATAATCTGTCAGAACTGTAATCGGAACAAACTTTCTAAACCGAGTTGTAATGTCCTTCTCTGCGTGTGTGGAGAACCTGTCTTGAAGTAACAGAACATCCCGAGTTCTTTCTGATCTAATTCTGCAGTCTGTCAAAGCTGAAGAGCTATTATAAAACACACCAACCTCAGCCAAGCCACATTACTGACCTATCAGAGCATCGATGGAGCAGCTTCACCTGATATAAAAGATTTTTGCTTTTTTCTCACAATAGACATCATTTTTGGATACCTCTCAGGAAATCCCTCAAGTACGTCTTCTAGCATTCAACTCATAAAAACACATAAAGAAATCTGGGAGGAATCAATATGTAATCACAGCTCAAGCATTTGAAGAATGGCAGATATATTGTTTGGTTTGTTTGTGTTGTCACTCTTGTATCTTGTATGTTTCCTTGCTCAGACAGCAAGGAAAATGAAAACACAGAGAATGTTGGCATTCAAATTCTATCAAATCAAATTTGATATGAATGAGTACCGTAAAAAAAAAACAACTGATGGTGTAAACTGCTTTAAAACTAGATTATTAAATTAGGAATATACTTAAATTGCAATTAGGGAAGAGACAACCATGCTCTCTTAGACTGTGGTAACAAATAAATGGAGACTTAGCAATACTTCCAACAACAGGGCAGCTCGCGTTTTCGCCATCAAAGTCCTATTTTGAAGTGCAGACATCTTAAAGAACTGTCTGATTCAATTTGAAAAGTCTTTCTCTCTGCGTGACAACTCCAGTTGGAGCGCCAAATGGATTCAGTTTCCTTTTTAGTGACAGTGGAACAGAGGGGTCAGGAGGATCAGTGACAGCAGAGGTTTCACTGATTGAATTATCTGTGGCTGCCGTTAGAAAAAGGCAGGAGAGTCATCTACCCCCCCGGCCCATCTACCCCCCACCTCTCCAACCCCAAAAGCAATAAAGACAGTTTACTGTCGGTGGCCATGTATCTGTGTCACTGAATCCTCCACCCCTGTGTACGATAAGAGCAAATGTAATATGATGCTTCAGATGGAAGTGGAGTCATCGTCAAATCGAAGAAAACAAGGTGAAATTGTGTACTCCTCGTTTTCCACGAGTAGGATAAAAAACCTGCTTTAAAAAAAAAAACAACATCATCTTCTTTTAAATTACAGTAAAAAATGATAAGAATAAGATAGATGTCCTGGGTGAAGGTTGAAAAGAAATGTAAATGTGAGGCGCTGACACACAGTGGAATAAATAGATGTGTCAAACAGCCGTGGATCTATTCTCAAAGTAATTCTCACTGCCATTTCAGCAGTGAAAATACAAACCACAGCTTATGCAGGCAGAGGAATGTTTGGGTATATAAGCTGATTTCTATAGTGCTACAGTCATAGGCAACCCTAACACCTTCATCATTACCCATGTATTATAATCTGTCACCGCTATCAAACAGCAAGAATAAACCACCTCCCTAATCCGGGTTTAATTTCCTGTCCCACTGTGGCGTGTGTGAGTCCTCGTCGGTCCCATTGCTGGTCATTATCAGCTGCTGATTGCACAACCCAAAGAATACGGTGGATTAAGGCGAAGCTGTCAGTAAATATATTGGCTGCTATGAATGTCTAGTGAGCGTGAGCACAGCCGTGATGGATGTTGGCACTGCAGATCCTCATGAATAGGCTATATGAGCAAACACATTTATTTAAAGGGTAAAAAGAGAGAAGGACATTTCTGGCTTTTAAAAGACATTGTCTCTGAAAATGTTGAAAATAGTGTTCTGACCTCGACAGTACTGGACTGACATATACAGTTTAAAATACTGTATATGTAGCCTTACTTTAGAGTTACAAATTGGACTGAACCATTATTTATAAAAAGATGGGATTGGTATATTGTTACGGGGTTGAACGAAACTGGAGGGACATGATTGAAAAGTGCTATGTTATAAATATTTCATGTATTTTTCTCATGTCTTTTATTTAGGTTAAAGTAGACCTAAAAATGTTTATAATGGTACAAATAACTTGCAGTTATTGGTTATTTTTATTTGTTTTATATCCAGTGAAAATGAACATTGGTCAGTGGGGACATGCTCATTTGGATGACCTCTCCACTTCAACAACCCATAACATTTTTCAAAACATGATTTTTAGAATATATTTGCATTTTATATTAGCAAGACACATGGATATTTCCATTTCTTGATTTTCTCAAAAAATGTGATTTGCTTTGTATGAAAATCTTTGAGATGAACCTGTGGGACACAAAACACAGCAAATTCAGAGAATGACCCATAAGCTAAGCCAGCTAATTAGGTAGTTAACATCAGGAAAACATAACAGCAGAAAAAAACCAATTTGAGCAGGATGGGTAATTACTTCAGTGCTACTAAATTTAGTTGGTATTTTCACTCAAAAATTATGTATTTATTTATGTGTCTAATCACTGCGTGTATAATACTCTAATGAAAACAGAAGTGGAGGCAGTGGAGGACAGCGTCCAGTAAGAAATCATTAACTTTGGTGAATCTTAAAATAAAGGTGATTCTCAGTAGTTATTGCTAAACTGTGGTATTTTTACTCAGACTTTCTTATCATCAGAGTCCCGTATTAACCCGTTCCTACTGCAAAGCAAACCGGGAGAGTTTCTGCTCTTGTTTGTAACTCCTGGACGATGCATTCAGTGCTGCTGCAGCTCATCTTCTTTTAATTAAGCCAAGTGTCACTTTTTACTAAGTGACATTTAGTATAGAGCAGGATTTTCTGTCATTTCAATGTAGGTTATACAATCCTATGCATCAACTAAGCATACAAGCACTAACTTGGCAGTTATGTGCTGGAAGATTCCTCAGAGAGGTATGAACCTTTTTCTGCTTAGGGAACTTGAACTAAGCACAGCTCTGTATGCTGCTCTTGTTTGTTAGTGAACAGTTGCTGTAAATCCACCAAGGTGCATTTTTTCCCTTCGAGGACTGGATCTAGTTATAGGCGTTGGAGCCAGGTAGCCGAGCTGTACTACACACACACACACACACACACACCCCCCACGCACACAGGGACCTAGTATAAACGGAATCAGAGAACAGCCCAATTCATGACTAGAATTTCCTTTCAGCTGTCATGTCGAAAAACACTCAGCACTAAACAATGAAGCAACAGGAAGGTAGGAAGACTGGGAGGATAATTGGAAATAACTTGTGGGTTTATTTGTTCTGTAATTGTCCATAAGCTGTCTATGGTTTTAAACAAGTTAACCACTGTTAACTCTACTTTTCTGCTGTTGCTGAGGAGGAGTTGACTGCTTGCTTTAGTGGAGCATTAACTCTCCTGTATCTGTGTTCAGAAATCTGGTCAATACCCAGAGCTGTCAGGGTCCTTACAACGGACTAAATGAGAATCTTGTTTTGTATGCACAAAGAAAACCAATCAGGACATTTCCCCAGAGCCTCAGTAGGTCCTTATTGCACAAGAGGTGGTTCCTTAACTTCCTCTCTGCACCGTCTCTCCCGTACAGGAATGATCGCAGCTCAGCCTCCCAACAACAGAGCACCTTTATAGGAACAGAAGTGGAAAGAGGCACAGATTGCAGAGATAGCAGTGACCCCTGAGATAACGCAGGAGATAGCTCGTGAAACTTTAGAAATGTTTTTCCACAACAGATTTTACGATGCCGTAACGTAATCAGTGACTGAAAAACAGCAACCTTACATCCAGTTCCTGTCAGACAATAAAGCCAGAGTTTATGAGGTAAGAAAAAAACCTAACACTACTTGTGCTTTACCAGTGTGGATTCCATTCAACAAAAATGCCCTTTGTGAATCTTTATTGTTCCTCAATTGAGAAAAGGTTTCTTTATGTCCACCAACTTGATTTCTGTCTTCCACCAGATACAGAGCACCTATAATGCAGTGTGTAAAGAAGTCATGTTTATGTTTCTAGTATAATGCAACAAAGAGACATTTTCATCAAACTTAAATATCTATTTAAATAAAAAATGTATATAAAAAAAATAAAAATACTTAACCCACAACTTTTTGTTCTGCCCAGAGAAAAATAAAAGGATGAAACTTGAGGAGGAATATATCTAAAAAAAAAAAAATATCATTTCACAGCACATTCTCTTTGCATTTCACAAGAAAGCATTTAGTGTTTGCAGTCTTTGGAACTGCAGGTTCTCTGAGGTGGAGGAGAGATGACTGACAGGCAGCCATGTTCCTCACACACACTGAGGACGAAGAAATGTCCACTGGAATGAGCTTTACAGGTGTTTGTTATCCGGAACGTTCTCCATTTTCCAAGACACTGGAAAACAGAGAATAGTAATAATAAAAGTGGATATTTGCTTTTATGCACGCAGGGGATGAACTTAAAAAGTCAAAAACTTATATGACCAAGCATTTTGTTTTCTTTCAGCTTTTATGTCCAAAAGCTAATCTGTCTATCTGACTAAACTGTGTACTGAACAGTTGAAGGTTCGTCAAATCTTGCATCCAGAAGAGCATTTTCATGTCCTCAATGTGCTTGAAGTACCACAACAGAAAATTAAAGGTTTAAAAAAGAAACAATCCAAAGCACGTCACACCAAATCAATGCATGATGATGGCAAACAGGAGCTTCCAGACCTGCTGGATTTGTTTCACTCTGCAATGTGAAGAATTTCTGGGTTTTCAGTGACCAAGTAAGCAGAAGACAAGACCTTTTTTATTGTTTTTTTTCCAAAATCATTTTTTCGTCTTCAAAATAACTTCAGCTGAACTAAAGCTCTTCATTCCAGACTAGGAGTTAACTGTCAGCGCTGTTTCGCGCAAAATGAACAGACACTTTACCAAGGATTCTAATGCTACAGACTGTGAAAAGAAAGGAAGAAAGAAAGGAAGAAAGAAAGAACCACCCACCTGATCGTTCCTTTATGTTTACCGTCTATAGATTCATTCACATTTGATGGGTCAGTAAATTAAATCCCCTGATTCTTTGATCAGCTTTCTTTTGTGATAAGCAGGATAGAAACAGAAATCAGCATTTGTTATTTTTTTTTTGTATTGGTCATTAAGTGCATCAAAAAGCAGCATGTTCATCTTTTGAGCTTAGTTAAATCTGATGAATGTTTGTTTTGATCCAGAAATGGGGATAATCCTGTAATTCTTTTATTTACTGCTGGATTAAAAACTATTACCTGCATCAAAGAACAAGCAGCACGCTTCGTTCTCTCTCAGTCGGCATTTGTTGTATGATTGTTTACACAGATGTGTGTTTGGAAATAGAATGAAACAGAATCAGGATCTAAAGGATCAGACTGTAAGGATAACGGGCGATCTGGATCGACCAATTAAATCAACACTCAGCAGAGAAGCTGACTCCCGATTCTTTTCATGTGTTCCTAAAACGAATCCTTAACTGTGACTCATAAAGCATCAGACGGAGGTTCAGTTGGACTCGTCTCACACTGAGATTGCTCTGTTTGTCTCACACAGCGCTCAAGCAATAGATAAAAACATGAAACCACGTCCATACAAGTCCAAAAATCTGAATCTGTCTGAATATGAATACATAAAACACGTTTCTGTTTTATGTATGTGCAGATAAATATTCCATTTCCTACTATTAACAACTTGGTGAAAGCTCAGATTAGAGTTTTAAACTGACCTATAAGACAACATAAAGAAATCAGGACATTTTGGTTTCTCTTTTACTCAAAGCTTAGTGATATTTTCCTCGCCCAATAACAACCTGCTACATAATCCACCATTCATGTCTTATTAAAAAGCATGTTGGCGCCAGTGTGAGCCTGGAGAGCAGATGCGGCGAACTGTTTTCACAGACAGTCATCAGCCTCAGACTGCTGGACGCAGAACTTCCTCTGCCTCCATCCACTCAGCCTCCATCAGCTGTCAGTCTGACAGTCCACAGGAATCCTGACCTAAGCCTCGTTTTAGAACCCTCTGACTTTTGTTTTATCCTAAAAGTAAACATGGCTCGGTTAGCTTGATGGAGACCACACTGGGAGTCTGAGCAGCAGCTGCTTTGCAGACAAACACCTTCAGTCTCTGGATGCTGCAACACTGGTGGAACACAGAATACCTCAAGCAAGCCACACCTTTCAGATTTTTGTTTGCAACAAAAATGTCAAACTTATGTATTCCATGGTTCCTTCAGCTTTCTGTCTTGTTTCAGCGTAAGTCTGAGGAAAAAGCAAACGTATAAGTAAAAAGACTTTATTCATTATTCTCTCTCTCTTCTGTCATCTCTTCACTCTTCTGTCTGTCATGTCCTTTCTTCTTTCTGTCCTTCTATTCTTGTGTTCTTCCTTTCTTCTGATTTCTTTCTCTCCTTTTCTTCTTTGTGTTCCCAAAGTTTATTTTTCTGTCCTGACTTAACTGTGCTCTGCCTTCCAAATTTTCATTTTTCCTTCCTCCCTCATTTTTCCCTTTTTTATTCCCTTCCTTCCCGTGTCTTGTCTTCTTTTTTTACATGGATCATTCCTTCATTCCTTGCTTACTTCCTTGTGACCTTCTTTTCTTTCCTTCCTGTTGAGTGTCCTTTTGTCCTTTCATTCATTGATGTCCAACCTGTCTTGTTGTCATGTTTTCTATCATGTCATTCTTCAATCTTAATTTATTTTTTTTTACTATTTTCCTTCCTTGTTTCTTTCCTTTCTTCCATTTCATTTTTTTAAATGAACACAAGCAAGGATTCTATAAAGTTAGGTCTTTTACTTCCCAGTTCAGCTCCACTTAATGTTTTCATATTTCTATGATAGCAATTATTAATCTATATGTTGCATCTTCCACCTTCAGTCAGGGACTCTTGTGCTTCTATAAGTTTGTCTTCTGCCGTTACTGTGGAACCTCCAGAGATGATGACGGTGAAAAGAACGAGGATTCTGAACAACCCTGACCATCCTCTTCATTTCCCTTTAGGATTAATAAACAATGTTGAATTGAATCTAATTGAATCTGATGAACTGAAGTGAGAAGATGCTAACTGACCAGCGGCTGCAGCTGAGACTGACAGAGCGCTTCACCTTCACTCAGTTCACCTTCACACACCAACCAGCCGCTTCCTGTGGAGCCAATCAGGTCATTACAACCAACACAGATGTTCCAGATGTGTCCCTGCATGGTGCCGCTGGTCGGAGCCGGTTCTGGGCCTGGGCCCGGTCAGACCTGGTGACTTCAGCGGCAGCTAGGAGAGCCTGAGCAGAGCCTAGCTGCTGTAAAGAGACGAGAGGCTAAATGGATGGTTTGTATTCACACAGCGGGCCTCGACTCCAGCTGCAAGGCGCCTGGCTACATGTTCTCTTATGAACTATTTTTTTTTCTTTTTCTTTAAAAACCTCTCCTGGTTCTTGCAGCCCTGTCTTATCATATCCCAGGTCAGCTAAATCTGTCTTTCAGTCCGGGAGCAGCACAGCCATTCATGCACTCCGCGGTGTGTTTGAGGAATGGAACGCACCATGAATCTGTAAACTGGACCCGTCTGTGTTCGGGCGTCGTCTCTGTCCATTTGAGCCTCTGCCTGGTCCGCCTTTGAAATGCATACTGTCGAGATGCAGCCTCTCTGAAACCCCACGTATGCAAAAATGTTCCTTTTTTTCCTTTTAGTCACAGAGGAGATGCAATCGGTTCTAAGCTGTTTTTATTTTTGTGAATTTATTCTGAGGCCAGGCAGGACCGATAAATTAGTTGTAAATGTTGCCGAGGCCTACACGGCAGGATCAGAGCAGGTACAGACGGTTACCTCTGCAGATAGTGGCCAGAATAATCCACACATAATCCCACGCCAAACAGAATTAGAGTCGGATGGCGAGGCATGGATTCACCCAGTAAACTGATCTTACTGCACACAGCAGCATCCTGATGAGATGGATAAAGAGGATTCAAGTCCATCTCCTCTGAACACAAAGGGTTTAAAAGCAAAAGGGAAATGAGCTGGTTAGATTTTGTTTCTAACAGTTTAACAAATAAAAATAAGGCTTCGGGTCAGACGTACTTCAGGACCTAACTTCCATTTCACCAAACCTATAAGTCTAATTAAATTACTTTCACAGAGTCAAGCATTTGTGGAACATGACTTGAAATTATTCGCAAAAAAATCCACTTATTTGCAGAATTATTTTGTAGAGTATATCCAAAAGTATTTGAAAGAAAACGCAGCGTGGACATGCTAGTGGTTGGCGATGGCAAAGCATCTCATTTTAAGTAATAGTGTTAGCTTCTGCTAAATACGACTTAGAACTTTAGTGTTAGCTTCTTATAGAAACTGTGTTAGTGTTGTGCTTTAGCATTAGCTTCTGCTAAATACTATTGGCGTAGCACTTTAGCATTAGTGTCTGTTAAATTCAAATGATAAAAATGCTTTATTGGTCCCAATGTGGTTTTAACTCATATTAATTCAGATTCTTCAAATAGTTATTGTAGACAGACAGCAGTCTGTACCATCGTGCATTTGAAGAAGCCTCTGACTGAAGACAGAGTAGCTTACTAAATACTGTGTTGTTAGCCCTTTAGTTTTATTGGAACTAATGTTTATGATTAATGCTTCAGGGTTAGAGTCGGTGGTGTGATTGGTATTATTTTGAAAAAACAATGTTCTATGCCAATGTCTGCACCAAGACTGATAGAAGGGCACAAAAGGAGTAAAGCAGAGTTCCAAACTGCAGCTGAATATCTTAACAACTACCTAAATTAGATTAGATTAGATTAGATTAGATTAGATTAGAAGTGTCCAAACTCAGTCCTCAAAGCCCACTATTCTGCATGTTTTAGATATTTCCCTGGTTCACCTTAACTGAATCATTTAATGTATCATTAGTAGGTTCCTGCAGAACTTGATGACACGCTGAGAAACTCATTGAATCAGTTGTCATTGTCCCCTTGAGGACTGGGATTGGGCACTGCTGGATTAGGTTTGTTCATTATGGGAAGAAAGATGTAAATCACAGCAGCATGCAACATTGTATGGTGCGAACAACCTAATTAAACAGTATATGTAATGTTAAAAAAACCTAAGAAATGTATAAAGATATATAAATAAATTTAGGAACAATTGGGATCAAAACAAGTTGTACTCATACGGTGTTTCATTTCATTTTAATAGTAATTTTCGCAGGGATGATGTCACGTGATGATCACCTCCCAAATCACCTTGCTTCACATTTAAACTGCAGAATCTTTAGGATTTGATCACAAAATAAACGAGCTCATCACAGATTTTGTTTTAATATATTGTATTGCACTCGTAATATATTCTACAAACATGCACCACTGCAACACAATCAATAAGACCAGTTAATCTCTCACCCCACGCTATGCAGATTTTTACTTACCTCAGGACACAGGACGACGGAAACTGAAAAACAAAGTGGTGAGTTACTTTTTCATTCACTCGGCTGACGCAAACAGAAGATCACGTTGCAGAAAATCTCCTCTATTTGCCCATGTTTAGACCCAAGCGACATCTACATTTCAAAACACCAGCACATAAAGCATCATGGAAAACGGTGAGGTTTGAATAATGAAATGAGACTTGGCATTTCAGAATGCATGAGGAAATGCTGCCTTTTACAGCCGCGCTCCAGTCCATCTAAAAACACGGCCGTTCCGAATGTGTCAAGTAAAACTACAGACGAAATGTTTGGTGTCTATGTTTTCAGAAAAATAAAGCTGGAGGCAGAGCCTGTAGTCATCAGTGTGGGGTTTTGTTGTTATTGTGTTTTTGAACCCATCTCTACATGAAGACTATAGGTCTAAACTGTTCCTGGTAAATACATATATGGTAATTATGATTTTCTGGGTGTTTTTTTGATCAAGGTGATTTAGGCTCAGGCAGCTTCATCATATGATGAACAGAAATGCTGGGAATATTCCCAGCATTTCTTAATAATATGATGTCTTTGCTGCCTGAGGAAGTTGGAGTAACCAGAAAGAGCCCGTTTATGGACAGGGAGAACATCCAAACTCCATCCAGAAAAAACTCCGGCCGGAATTTGAACCCAGGACCTTCATGCTGCTAGGCAACAATGTTACCAACCGCTGCACTGTGCAGCACTGATTCAAATAATCTTTCTATAAAATAGACGAGTACAGTTAAGATGTAATAAATGTATAAACACTGTGAATGACTTAGTTTGTATGTTGAACTCAAACAGTTTACTTTGAGAGAAAAGCACCCATAAATGCCCTTTATTGCCCACTCGTATTATATGAATAAAGTGAAGGAAGTGTACTGTTGAATAAACATGAGGAAACAGAGCAGAGAGGACATCTGAGGTACTGATGTATTACTGGACGGTTCAGCCTGTTCACTGACCATTTCACCCAGCCGGAGAGGCATCTATAAAACCAGCAGCTCTTTCAATAGCAGCTCAACAATATGTGTATTCTTTTAATTGTCACACTTTACATTTTGTGCACAGAAATGTTTCCCTGCGAGCCTCACTGCTCTTATATCTCACTGTGTGTAATAAATTGAATTGTTGACTAAACCAACCAGCAACAAATCCTCTGCATCGTCACAGTGAATTACAAGTTTATGTTTAATACCCATTAAACATAAACTTCTATGTATTTCAGGGAATTTTATGTGACGGACCAACACAAAATTATGCAATAAAAATGATGGGCAGTTTTCAGTGTTTTTCCTAAACAAAAACAGTGAGCTATGCATCTGTAAGCCCACCTCAATTGCTTTCAGAGGTCATCTAATTATCAGTGGTGAGCCCTGCTAACTAAAAAGATACGCTAACTCTAAAGTAGTAATCCTAAACATTAGTTCCCTTTACGGTTAAGCACTACACCGTCATGGTATGTGGTGGAAGCTAATGATAAAGCATAGCATCAATTCAAGATGAACTACTTGAAGGATCCTTCACAGTTAACAACCAAAGCTTCAACACAGATATTGAACTATATTCTACTGAAAGTTTCCAAAACAATCAAGGAAATTAGCACATTTCAATTTTTCTGGAAAAACAAAGTTAGAGGAAGCTAAATGTGCTAGGCAGTTTTCAAAGTTAGCAAAAGCATTAAAAGAATTAGCGCATTAGCAGGGCTAAACTAAAATTTCACTATAAATTCAACTGTTCTGTTTCTGGCCTGAGAGGTTTTTTAAGAGAACATTAGTGGACAAATTCCATCATAAAGACCAAGTATCACAGCAGCTTATTAAACAATATCCAGACCCTGGCGAGAGGCGGGGTCACCCTGGACAGGTCGCCAGTCTGTCGCAGGGCAACACAGAGACACACAACCATACACACACACACACTCACACCTAGAGAGAATTTGGAGAGACCAATTAACCTGACAGTCATGTTTTTGGACTGTGGGAGGAAGCCGGAGTACCTGGAGAGAACCCACGCATGCACAGGGATAGCATGCAAACTCCATGCAGAAATACCCCGGGCCGGGAATCGAACCCAGAACCTTCTTGCTGCAAGGCAACAGCTCTACCAACTGTGCCACTGTGCAGCCCGTATTCTGTATTATTAGAATTATCTTGTTTGTACCTTTGTGATTTTAATTATCAGTCCAAAGAACATGTAACCTATCATTATTTACTTGCTCAAGGAACTCAACGAACCCTCGTGTCAGAGAGGAAGGCCCTTCCTGCCTCACTTTAGTGCCACCTAGCTGCAAGCTGGAGCATGTGAAGGTAAAAAAATAAATGTCAGGGAGCCACGGAGTGCAGTCGCTTTACAGATGCAGATGAGGTCTTTATGACACACCACACCTCAAACTCCACATCATTAGTGTCAGCGTTGGACGGCTGGTTTTGAATACGCACTCTGTATTCAGAGTTGAAATAAGATGGCTTTGTGTTGGCTTTCTCCTGTTTGAAATGACACAAGTGCTTTACGAGCCCTTTGAAAAGCCGCTTCCCCTGCTCATTAAACGCTCACATCCTCATATCTATTCAAATATATGGGTGCAAAAATGATATTCCACGTCTGCTTTGACAGCCACACTTGAGCCTTTGTTGATGACACTCAACAACGGCGCATTATTATATGTTATTGCAGCCGTCTGAAGCTGGGAGAAAGCAGAGCCTTAAAATGCCTCCCAGAGTGATGACCAGGCATTTCCCAGCACTCCGCTCATTTTCTCTAACTGCACTCCCCTCCCCCCTAACCCCGCACCACCCCCCTCCCCGCTTCCGCTCCGCATAGCTTCACTTTTTGACTTGAATCAACAACATCACAAGTGGAGTCAAATCGCAGCGGTAGCAGAAGAAGCAGCAGCAGCAGCATGTCGTGGAGGTACGACTGTTTCCATCTGGGTTGGAGTATAATTATGAAAGTGGCAGCGCGTTCGCCTCTGAGAATCTCAGGAGGAGATTCATTTATGCTCTTGTTCTGGAAGCGAAGGCCAAGCCGCGCCGTTCCATATTGATGTTTGTTTTGGGTTCCATCGTTCTAATCCAGGTCCGCGACAGGCTTTGTAGAGAAACACCTCGACATGTTCTCCCCAGAGACTCTAACAAACAGCGCTTCTTCATCTTCTCACCTCTCAGTACAACTGGAGACGAGTAATGGACAGACACGACTTCCCATCGGGCTTTAATCATTAAAGGAATCGTTACTGGTTTAATGTCTCTGCGCATGTTGCATGTTGAAAATGCCTTTTTTCATGCAACAGGCAGAGGGTGGCATTTCATTTACAGATACATTTTATTCCTCCTGGTGGAGATAGTTAAAGCTGTTTGAAAGATTGATGAAATATCAAACTGAGATGAAAGGCATCAGTTTATCAGTGATACTGGCCCTGCATTGGCTCAGTTTCTGATCAAACCGCCTCCACTGTCCTGTTCTATAAAATCAGGAACTCCATGCTGCTGCTTCCCATCATAAAGAGTTTAGATATTAGTTTCATTTGGTGGCACCAGACTAACAGTTTCTAACAATACAGATTGTTAGATACAAAATCGAATATGAATAAAAATCAATATCTGGTGATATCTGTGTCACATTATGTCAACCACATGCAATATACGTTTCATATCTTTTTGGTGACATTACTGTATAGAGGACATGTAACTGGTGGATGTTTTCTGGAGGGAAAATTGAGGTTGATTCCTATATGTGACTTTAAAAAATTGTTTAAGTTGGGTTAGATGTGTTTCAACTTGATTTGGTGATTAAACAAAAATCACCTTCCAGAATTGCAAAGCTGGTATTTAAAAAAAACTCCAGTTGAGTTTATTTACTGTGTGTTCAGTACAGCCGGATTCCAGTTCATGTTCATTTACACACAGTCCGATTTAGTCCATCCATGTCTGCTCAGTGTAACATACAAGAGCTGTGATTGTTGGAATTTGTAAAATATTACCCCATACATCAGGCTGATTTTTTTTGTTATGATGAAAAAAAAAAAATCTGCCTTTTTCTGCTTAACGGAAAAATTACAAAATTATATTCAAAACAACAATATATACTATATTATATACAATCCAGTTCAATCTGTTTATGACCCAGTTCATCTCAGTAAATCTAGTGACTGTAATTCCATTAGTGATCACTAATAGATTTATAATTCTGATTATTACTCAATGATTATTACTCAAATGCTAACTTGTGAGAGACTTTCTTTCTGACTTGGGTGTTTTCTATGAATTCAGTCCAAATGTCTGCAGTCTCTCCAGAAACAAACATTTAGAGGGTCATTTACACACACAATGAGTGTGTTTGGGTCCAATTAATTACAGAATATATTAACTACAATCCATTTAGACACAGTATTTTATTCAAATTCAGTTCACTCTAATCCACAACAGTTGGAATGAAATAATGCCAAATCATGAAAGATTTGTTTGTTTTATTATGATAAAATGTGCAGCTTGCTAGTCTGATGGATGTACAGCTCACTTCTTTTGCTTAATTCTTATATTTAATATTGTAATTACTTAATATTTGGTCATGATCACAAAATGCAGGAATAATTCAACTTTTTCAATATTTGCTACTATTTGGTTCCATAGTTTATTATGATGAACAGATACTCATACGGAGAGTGAGGTCCTGTTGTTAGCTTCTGCCACAGAGATGACATATTTATTTTTCAACAAGCTCATGGATAAAAGATGTTAACCCACTACATTTTCTAAATAGAGATAAAAAAAAAAAGTCAGGCTTAGCCCATTTGATCAATGCTAACAGATGTTTTTACATCTGAATATCATGGAACAGCATTTATATAATTAGGTGAAAGGCAAAGTGATCCATCAAACGCAGTAACTGCTGTAGCTGGCTGCTAAATTTGGTTTCAAACCAGCTGCCTGTGTTATACATTACTGGACAAATGGAAAAAAAGAAAAGGAAAACGTGGACTCCAATTTTGTTATTGAAGAACGTAGAGAGGAGTCCTCAGACTTCACTGTCATACACAACTAACTGTCAGAACACATCAACAGAGGAGCAGTAATATAACGACAACAGCAAGGAAATGCTTCTGGATTTAAAACCATTCCTAATTTTGCCTGATCTGTCCTCTGCTCGGTTTACCCACAGAGACATGGAGAACACAACGACAGAAACTCACAGTCTGAATGGAGGTCGTGTGACAGTGATAGTGATGCAGCAAAGGATTATGGGTAGTTTTACTGAAGCAGAGAAAAAGTCAGTGGTGTGGTCGTATTTTTCAAGATGATGAAGAAATCTATATGTTTGATATTGGTAAATATTGGTACATATGGATTCTTGGACACAACAGCAGTATTCATATTGGATATCGATATTGACCCAAATTTTCATAGCGGTGCAAAACTCAACAAAATATTACAGTTTGTCAATTGGACAAGAGGTGCAACTAAATACAAATAATTCTCAAATTAAATTAAACTCATATCAGATTTGAGCATTTGTATGACTTTATGAATATACCTAGAACAGTAAACTGATATGAGGTTTACAACTATAATAAAAAGTGGAGAAATAAAAATGTCCAGATATGTAATGACAAAGCAGAGAGCTCGCTCTCTAGTCTCTACCACACAATGTTTGAATAAACTGTAACATAACTCTCATATATGTGTGCATATCACAGGGTACAGCAATTATTTAAGATTTTTTGTTATTGAAACAATATTTCAAAAGTCTGAGTATGGATAAGTGGTGGTCATTCAGAGCTGAAAATAGTACATCCACCCACTGATCCGCTTGACTTTTGCTTTATTCCGCATGTGAAAAGCTGCCGTCGGAGTCTTTTCATGTCATGCTTTCAAAGATCCAAAGTGCTCCAAACTTTTCAGCCTTTATTTGTGTAGACGTTTTCCCCCAAACTACCAGGAAGGAGCGCCGCTTTCACACGGAGCGTCCAGTCACGCTCTCATTTCAAACAGCCTCCCCCCAGATAAGAAACATGGCTAACAATGTGACGCGTGTCTGAATAGGCCACTTCAACCCAGCGTCCAAGAGTCACGCGGGACCGAGCTCAGATCAAAGCCCGGCTGATGCCACTCGGAGAACTGGGCCACAAAAGGACAATAATTAAAAGCCACATGGACACCCAAGCCATCCTCACGTCTCTCACACACACGCATGCATAGACAACCACACACACCTATCTTTTGTCAAGGAAACGGGGCGGGGAGGGAATAAAACCAGGCTTGTTTTGATCTCTGTCTCCAGAATACAGCAGCTCCTCCACATCCTGACATGCAGCTACCTGCCTCACAATAAGCAGGCGACTCATTTCATTCATCTGACTGCAGTAAACACACACAGTCGCTCTCAGCCACCGAGCAGCCCGTCATTATTCTGGGTGGAGGTTGGGAGGGGCAACGGGGAGCTGTCAGAACCAGCAACAATACATCGGCGCAGCGTTTCCAGTTGTGCAGTTTAATGAGGCAGGGTAGAGGAATATGCTTCGGTCGTATCAGTTCAGCCATTTTCTCCATTCATCAACAGCAGGCCTCATTGGCTCCATTTATTATGGAGTTAACATGCAGAACAAGAACATTTTTTTTGTTCCCACAAACTTGTGTTTAATTAATGTTCTTGTTTTTTTCCCCTTGATGGGACTTTGGGATTTTTAATACTGTTTTGATGGAGGTGTGTGGGGGTGTGCATGCGTGTGTGTGTGTGTGTGTGGCGTGGGGGGAGGTGATTTATGACCAAATTTGGATTAAAACGGGAAGAAAATTAAAATTTGAGATCATATATGGATGTTTTCTGTCCTCATGCTGCAAAATCACAAAACCTCACTGAGGATTGTTGTCCTAGTTTGTAGTTCAAAATATCTTCATTTGAAATAAGACAAAGTTGGCTGACAAGTAACTTTTCAGCAAGATATAGGAGCTTGTCTTAAGTAAATAATTCCTTAAAATGAAATAAATAAATAAATAAATAAAATACCTGTTCCATTGGCAGATTATGGCATTTAGTAAGGCGGGTCTGGTTACCTTGCAGAGGAAGAATTTTAAATGGTTTTTGCTCCATACGGATTTCCAGTCTGACCTGCACATTCATATTTAGACTTTTTTTTCATCGCAACTATAAGTCATGAAACAGAAAACATTTTGCAGTTTCTGAAAGATTTTCCAGTGTTTGACCAGAGCCAGTCCAGGGAAACTCAGCTAACTGATCGCTGGCTGATCAGTTGGTGCGTCTCAAAAAATAAGATTTGTCTGCATAACCGACTTTACTGAATTAATGCCAACAGGTGAGTATGAGAATGGTTCAAGGTTTGAGTTTGGTTCAGGCAGAAACTCGGACAGTCCAATTTTAAAGAGTCAAGAATCAAAACATAATGAGGGTTAGCATGGAAAGAAAACATTTTAATTAAAGTAATACATACATACATTTTATAGATTAATCACACTACTTAACTTGACAAACATCAAGGAAATAAAATAATAATAATGACAATAATAATAATAGTAATAATAATAATAATAATGTTAAAATGGACAGTAAAAATGAACATTCACTTTGCTGTTTAGTTAAATTTGTTGAACTAATGGGAAAAAATGTCTGATTACAAGGAGTCAACCAAACAACAGCGACAAACAAAGCAAACATTCAAAATGTACACAGCTTCTTCCTCCTCTGTTGTTATATGAACATAAAGCAGGCGTATCATTATGACCACCTCCAATGTATTACAAGCCATTCCTTTAAGCCCTACAAACCAGATAGAGGTCAGAGGCCAAGACAACAACACAAACTGCTAAAACAACTGATAGTCATCAGGAAACACAACCATCAGCAACAAGCAGAACTCCATGAATGGCTTGAGCCAAAGAAGCCTGGACTATGACCTTGTCACAACCTGTTAACTATCGTCTCCCAGTCATCAGTCTCCCAGACTTTTTTTAAAGTGACTGAAATCGTGATTTTACGCATTTTCCCGCTGCCAAGCTCATCCACTCTGAGGACAAACGCTTCACCTGCGGCATGCTGGTCATAGTGTTCTGTCTCCTTGCGTACATTGACTGTCTACTACCAGTTCCAGATCACATCAAATCTCCATAAGAGCCACAGCATGAGCAGATCGGCGCGGAGCAGGTCGGTGACTCAGGGCGCTCGTGCGTAAAAGCGCGCCGATCTCTTTGGATGAAGCGCGTTTTCCTTTAATGAGTAGGTGTGCTTCTAACCCAGCACACTGATCTCCACTGGAGGAACAAGTGTGCTTTCGTGTTTGTGTCGGGGTGTGTGAGGGGGACGCGGGGGTGGGGGTGGAGGGAATAGTCAAAGCAGAAACAGAGGCTTCTTTGTACCTCTTGGGCGTCCACCTCCTCCTCGCTGTCGGTGGGCTCCGGAGCCTTCACGAACCACCACTGGATCTCCAGATACACAGACGCGGTTCCGCTCTGGAAGGCGCACGCCATTTCTATGTTTTGGCCTTCTTTAACCGTCATGTTGGAGGGCAGATCCGTAAAGCGACCTGAGGACCAGAAAAAATAAATAAATAAATAAAAAGAGTACGGGTTATGACGGGCGGGGGATTTCAGGCGGGTGCAAAGAAGCACTTGATACGTGCGCTCATAAGCCAACTGAGGAAGATACCCCAACCCCCCTTCCTCCACCAACTCAGATACTGACGAGACTTCGATGGGAAAAAGCCAGCATGGTTCAATTATTCAGACTCCTCATTGCGCACAGACGTCAATCCATATTTTTGTGGAGCTGTTTTTCTTATTTTTTTATACGCTGTACGTTTAATAATCTAAAATAAAGTGAATGAAAGGAGGAAAACTGAACTGAATTTAATTGTGGGTGTTTTTTTGTTTTTTTTTACGCAGAATCTCTAACTAAATGAGCTGCGTTTTTATGTAATTATGGTATTTTCAGGATTCCCTCTCTGCAGGCAAACGTCCACGTGAAGCGCCGTTTAGTTCCCAGTGTGTTTCCATCACCGCTGTGGACAGACTGAGCCGCTTTGAGCTGTTTCAAAGTGGGACCGAGTGGAGCTTTCAGCACCGCGGACAGCTCCACGCAGCAGGGCAGCTTTAAAACCAACAGCTCCGTGTTTCCCCAGCAGCGGCAGAGCGAACTGCGGAAACACGCTCCGGCTCTCCCAGAGCACAACATAAGCGTCTCAGATAGAGGGAGAGAAAAAGCACCAGTTGCTTATGTCTTAAAACAAAACAAAAAAAGAAATTTAAAAAGACGCAACCTTCATTTTTCATCCTGTCCATTGCGCATTAGCATCCGCTTAATAACAGTCGTTTCTTCCGCAGTCCCCTTTGCGCTGCGCACTTTTAACACAGGGCAGCCCGTTAAAAAAAAAAAAAAAGAAAGAAAAAGAAAAGCCCCGACACGACCAGCCTCTTACCTTCAAAGGAGAATCCGAACTGAACACAGAATCCGGCTAGGAAAACAAATCCAACAGTATCATGAGAGGTCCACATCATTTCAGCTGTGCAGAGGTTCGGTTCTTCACATCAGAGGTTTGATCAAGAGAAACGGAGAGGGGGAAAAAGCCAACAGCAGCAGCAGCAGCAGTAGCAGTCTGCGCTCCAGCGGGATCAAACGGTCGCTGGAGGAGCGTGCCTGAACGCAGCTTTCCGCAGGGTGAACATGCTGAGGGAACTCCGACTTTCTCCACCTGCTCCGCGGATTCCTGCCTCACTCTGCGGGCTGAGGCTGTCTGCTGCCTGGCTGCGCTCAAGTGTGTGGAGGAGCCCGGCTGCGGTCTTCTTCTGCACTACCGGAGAGACGTCAGTCTTAGAGGATCACTGTGGCATCCACACACACGCGCACACACACTCCCCCACCTTAGAGAATGCGCTCCGCATGCGGCCCCGTTCCCACACACTGACCGTTAGGATTCATGGAGGAGGACAGATGAACAGACAGAAGCTGCTGCGCCTTCAGAGACCTCAATACCTACAGACACATGGGGGAATTTTATTTTGAAATCCCCACCACCAACTCCCAACCGTTGTTCGCGGTTTATTTCTCCCGCTTTTCAGATCGGGTGAAGTTGGGGCTGGAAGCAGGTGAGCTGCAGTATGTGGATCATGACGGGTTCTGCTGGTTCCGGGCGTTCCGGTCGGAGCTCCTGCTTGGGTAGTAGGATGTCTCCCACCTGGACCCCCACTCAAAACCCAAAACAGAAGCCACGCCCATTACAGGTAGTAAAAGTTTCAGTCAGAAACGGTTTATTTTGTATTCTGAACAGAGGCGATCCAGACATGAATGGGGCTCAGGGCAACCCCTCCCCCCACCCTCTCCGTGATCCCCCTCCAACAATCAGGACCCCCTATCCACCACACCCAACCAAAAACTATTCTGTCAAGATAAACCTATATATTATCACAGCACTTCTTTTTAAATTGATGTCAAAGCTGCTTTATGTTAGTTCTGATATTTTTTTTTCTTTTGCTGTTTAGGTTTTTGTTATATATTTTTTTGTTAGTGTATTGCACATTTCCACAATTATTCTCACTGGAATTGATCCTCTTTCTTTTCAACAATTGCTGGGATGCATAACTGTTGTATTGTTTTTAGAACTGGGAGTAGCTGATTTGCATCTTTACAGCTGAAGTAGAAACTGAACTTTGACCCCAAATCCAAGAGGAGCTGAAAATGAGGTTTCAAGGACCAAAGAAAGACAAGGAGGAAGTTCAAACCGCTGCTTCCATCCATCGTAATGAGCCAAGATCCCATCCCCAACTCCAGCATCTGTCTGCCCAGGTTTCTGACCAAACACATCAGGCAGAGATTTAGAGAAGAGCAGCAACAGCAGATGAGGTGGATTAGCAATGTTTACCAACAACTGATGATGTCATCCAGGACATGTTGCTCTGGAATATCATGTCTGCCACCTGGAAATGGATCTGGTAGAATTTTATTGGAGTCATAAGACTGACATACAGCACCAATCTTCAGTTAGAAGTTTCTTCAGATTTGTTGTAATACTGACTGCTACTGGAGATCCATCCAGCCCACAGCATCACCATCCACAACGACTCTTGGAAGAGACGTGGATGATCTGAGCCATGACAGCATTAATTTTCCCTTTGGGATGAGTAAAGTGTTTAATAAGTGAATTGGACTCAAATGAAGTTGTTCTTCATTAATTAAAAATCAGATGTTCTGCTGTTCTTGCCTACATCAGAATATCCAAATTCCAACTCTCTGTAGGTGACCTTGAATCCTCCACTTGCAGGTGAAGCTCAGGATAGAGGAGAGTAAGATTTCTGTTCTGAGGTCTTTTAATTCACAATGTGGTATTAATATGTTTGGGTTTATTAGTTTCATTTGGATGGTATGACCCAGATCCATGAATGACATCATCTTCTGGCCCAAGTTATTAATAATTTTAATAATTCTAACAGATGAGCAATAAAGCCAGTCGGGTTGAATCTCAAAAATAACTGCCATCAATGATCCATCTGTAGCGTGATGTATGCGTTTATCTATTACAGTAATATTCATTGTTCACAACAGTTGTTAAGCTCCAGGCAGAATGTCAGGATACAAACCAAACTAATTATTTAATAAAATTCCAGACATTTCTTGCTAGGATCGCAGTTTTCAGCCATTTTTTGTAACTTTTGTAATTAATTGAGTCTTTTTTCTTTGTTTTATTTATATGTCTAAGCTGTTAAATCCAGTCACATGTTAAATTAACATCCTCCTTAATCAACAAAAAACAGGCAACCTTTCCACAGTCGTGTCAAAGTTAGAAAAGTTCTTCAATAAAAGAATGAACTGTTCCAGAAAAAATGAAGTGATTAATATAAATAGGAATTCACAGACGGTGAAGTAATGCAAACAGAAATCATTGGAAGTGATTAAAATGAATGAAAAGATTACAAAAATTGAGGGTTTTGTTCACCATAAATATTCTACAGTTATGGTTCAAATATTGAAACATTGTAAAACAATGACATGGATAGTAAACATTAATATGTGCAGCTATTATCAGTAATGTGATGAAGAGTTGAGTGGAACGAATGGCTGGATGTGACACACATTTAAACATAATTCATACATCGTTTACTGTCGAACACCAGCCTGTATTCAAAAAATGATCTGATACTCTGACACAAAGTGAACCAGGAAGGTAAAGAGGAAGCAAAATGAGCAAATAAAAACTGAAAGTCAAAATCTGTTCTGTGAAGTTCTGAGAGGTTTGTTAGAGAATATTAACGAACAAACACATCACTTCTTTGGCCCATGAAATGATTTTATGGGGTCTGTGATTGTAAAACTGTGCAAACGGGATGAGATGAGACATGTAGTTGATGCAGACAACAGAAAATACTATCTAATCTAAATCTAATCCAGTCGTAATGGCATTAGCGCCTGCTAATGATTTTAGATCCTGCTAATGTCGTTACCTTCTGTTATAGGGGTTAGCTCTAGCTACTAGTGTAGGTCTAGCTAACGACATTAACTCCTACTAATGGTATTAGCTCCTGCTAATGATGTTAGCTCTGGCTAATGGAGTAGCTCTAGCTACTGGTGTTAGTTCCTGCTAATGGTGCTAGCTCTAGAGAGTAGTATAGGTCTAGCTAATAGTGCTCCTGCTAGTGGCTTTAGATTTAGCTAATATAATAAAGAGTAGATCACAAGCCGATCTTCAGCAGCTGTGTCGTTTATAACTGCCTCCTCCATTTTGACTTCTTGTGTTTGTTCATAGTCTCTAGAACTACTAGAACATACCAACAAAAATTGTGACCTCCTTAGCTGAAAAATTTTATAAAGACATCTAGTTTTGAAGTAATTCTAAAAACAATCCCCAAAAAGCCAAAAATGATTTTCAGTTAAGGTGAAATTCCACCACATTTTGGCCAACATGTAGCGCTGTTTGTCAATCCTTTTAAGAAGGTGTGATGCACAGGAAATGTCATGATGTCAGTCCACACTTAAAGTAACGTAGCCTCTGTTCAATTTATTTCACGACAAACTTATTTGTTGTGGTTATTTTTGATCACAATCCTGGAGTCAATTTGTTTGGCTAATGTTTCCCAAAATGATAACTGTTATCTGGCTCAGAGGACCAGTTGGGCTTTTACACAACAGCATATAGACACAAACAGAGAATGTGTTAATATTTGCTAAACATGTTGCGCTCTGTTTTCTCCTAGTTTATAATTCTGTCAAAAGCAGAGGACTGAATCCCTCTCCAGTTAAAGCGCAGTAATTGTCTCAAATGAGAGAAGCTCTGTATTTAGCGAGGGTGTGTTCAATTTTTCTGTGCCTCCATGGTCAGAAAGGTTATAAAACTAGTTTGTAGCAGCAGACAGGAGCAATCTGTGATGGAGGCAGGGTGGGGGTGGGGTGGAGATTGACCAGCGACCCGACAAGAGCAGGGCAGGCACAGCTCGTCCTGAGTCATTAGGCCAGCAGAGACCCTGCTGGAATGTTATTAGTCTCTGGGGCAGACAGGGAACACTCTGCCCTTTGTTGCCACAGACACAAATCCTGTCACTCTTAAAATTTGCTCTTAATTGAACTGGAGAACAATCAGGACTCCTCCTCCGTCCTGGTCCGCGGTTAGCTCGGGTCTTCAGCCTGATGTGTTCGAGTGACGGCTGGATAATCCGTAACTCCCTGTATTTTACGACACACTCAGTAATTGAAGCTACAAACTGATTTGATTATCTTTGAAGCCCAAAGATTTCTCTCACCGCTAGGAGACCAACATGACCCAGGAACAGGGAAGTACTCGGATAGACTGTATTTAATACAAGCTGGAAGCTTAATGAAGCTTTGACTACATTTCTTCTTCTTCAAGTTTATAACGTCAGTCAAATCAACCCACTGGATCCTTCTAAAATGTGTCACATCTTTTGTAAGAAGCTCTGCTTTGAGCAGAAGTTTATATATATTTGGCATCTATGGCTTATTCAGAGCGTTTCATTCAGGAAAAGGCAGAAAAAGAGTCAATCACTAAGAGGAGCAGAGAGTCATTTTTTATTATATTTGATCATTAAAGCCAATTCAATCTGGTTAATTTATGTAGCCTCAATTCAGAATAAATGTCATCTTGAGGCACTTTACAAAAACACAAATGATTCCAACCAACAAAAGGATTTTTAAAAAATATTTGACCATTATATAACTTAGGGATTTTGTACTTCATAAATGCGTCTGTTGCCAGATTAGTTGAAGTTCAGTTCAGTTGTCCAAATGAATTTAATTTAGTTTTAGCTTGAATATATAGAGTCCAACAAAACTGACAATAAGTTCATTTCAGTTGAGTGAAATCAGGATTAATTCACAATCATTCAATTCAATTCACGATTCAGTTCAGTTCAAAAGTTAATTAAATCTGATTCTGTTCAGTTGAATTCCGTTTAATTGAATATAATTTTATTATTTTTAATTCCATCCTATTCACTAGAGTTCAATCATAGTTCCTGTTTTTTTATGTTTATTACCTGAGAATAATAAAAATGCAGAAGGAAAAAAATGAGACAGGCACAATCTGTAAAGTGTTATTTACTTTCACTTTCATTAATACATATAAGAACTGCATAGTAAATGAGACAAAGCAAGTTGCTATATGTTTAAAATATTCCAAAGTGTTAATAGATTAAGAACAGGGTTTTAATTTATTAATTAGTTGCATAGATCCATCCATCCATCCATTTTGTTGAGGTCATTTGTCTAGTTATCCAATAATTTAGCAGCAAAAAGAGTTTTTGAGTTGAAAATGTTCTTATTATTTTGATGTTTTTTTTTTTACTAAACTGGGACTAATTAATTACAGACCTTGCAAGTAACTTGACTAAAAATTTTAATTGAGTCCTACCACTAATAAAAACATTTAAATGAAAAAGATGTTAAGTTAAACATTTGTTTATAAGTAGTGTTAAGGTTAGCTGTGATTGTTTATGTCGCCACATTTCACTTCAGGCAATCCCTGAATTTTACATAAGCTAATTAAATAGACTGAATTTATTTGGCCTCTCAAAGCACTTTATATAATTTCTGCATTCACAAACACACCAATGCATAGATTAGTAGGCATCATGGGGTTAAGCGTCTTGCCCACAGGCACAGTGACTTGTGACAGGAGGACGCCAGATTCAAACCTACAACTTTTGGATTGCAAGACAACTGCTCCACCCGTGTTAAGTGACTGAGAGCAGATCCTCAGCAGTTTTGTTCACTCCTGCGCTCAGTGTGTACATCATCTTCAGGAAGAAAGAGATTTCTGATGTGACAGACTTTAGAGAAAGTCTCTCTGTTTCAGTGGCAGCTCTGAGACTAACAAAAGCCGTGCCATTTTCCTCTCAAAGTCATCTGTTTTAAGAGTCACATAATCTTCACGATAAACCTTGAGGAAAACTCCCGTTGACCCGATTTTTATCCTCCAAGAAATAAATGCACTAGAGCTTAAGTGTGCCACTTCACTTCATGTCCCACTTTCCCTAAATGCAGCCCAGGCAGCACATGCCCCGTTCAGTATAACACAGGTATGTTTGATATAGATGTCTTTTTGTTTCTGCTATTATATACAACTCTGACCTCCCAGATCCATATCTGGACTGAAAGAAAAAAGAACATGCAAGCCTTTTTGAAACTGGAACAGAATTTACAATTAGCTTTAAAACATGCCCCATGTGAACAAAAGGAGTCCTGGATCACGACTAACATAAATAAAACATTACACCACAGAATCCAGAGTAAATTCAGAGACCTGAAGCTTTGGCTCGCTTACAGCAATTTGGTTATAATAAAGCAGCAAATGTGCAATTTCCAGTGATAAACGCTAGCTAGCTAGCAAGGATATATTAGCAGGAGGTTACCAGTCAGGTGACAGAATGAATGTGAACTTTTGTGTGCCATGAAGTCAGTTTTCCTTCTACCTGTAGTTATGCTTTGTGAGCCTGAGCCAAACTTTTTCTCTGCCATCTCTGGAGCAAACCCAGAGCTGGACTGTTTCAAACAGAGAATGCTCTCATTTTCATCACTAATTGACAGAAGAGCTATCTTATTAATGTGGAAAGATCCAGCTCCCTCTTCACACTCAGACTGGATAAGGGATATTATGTTGTAAATGGAGGCTGCCCAGTGGTGCAGCTGATAGAGCTGTTGCCTTGCAGAAAGAAGGTTCTGGGTTCAATTCCCAGCCCGGGGTCTTTCTGCATGGAGTTTGCATGTTCTCCCTGTGCATGCATAGGTTCTCTCCGGGTACTCCGGCTTCCTCCCACAGTCCAAAAACATGACACAGCAAACCTGTGAAAAGATGGTGAAGACTTAAGACTTTAAATCAAACCGTGTTCAAGTATTAGAATTCCAAATAGAATACCTGGCAACATTTAAAAAGGGATTTTCTTTCACTTTACAATAACGCACTACTTTGTGTTTCTTAATAACATAAAATCCATATAAAATACATTGTGGCTGTAACGTAGGATAATGTGAAAAAGTGTAAAAATACTGTCTCGAGGAACCATTAAACCCTTATTTGCCAGTGTTTGCCATCAAATGGTTCCCTGAACAAACTGTAGTGGGAATGAAGTCGGCCAAACAATGACACATAATTCGTTTGAGCCAGGCCTGCAACTTTCCTCCTGCCTCCTGCTTCCTGCTGTTCGGCCGCATCACATTTTATCTTTCTGTTTGTTGCACAGGTGTGCACAGTGTGAGACAATACAGCATGCAGCTGCAGAGCGGACTGCCGACCATTGATATTATAATTCATGTTTGCAAACTGTCTCATGTGATTGCACACATTTTTCAACAGGTGTTCTCATAAAGCAACGGAATCTGTTTATATTATCTTGACTAAATCTTATCCTTTAGGTGAGCACTAGATCTAACAGATCTAATGCAAATTGTTGTTTAATTTGGTTAAATTGTTTAATTTAACCAACTTCTTTAGCCAGATAAAACAGCCAACTGTTTGGCACATCGTTTGGTTTTTTAAGTTATGATCATGATGCTAACCCAGAAACAGCAATTTCAAGGCATCAATATACAAAGTCATATGTCTTTTAAGTGAAGGTAACGTGATGGCGCTATAAAATGGAAAAACGTAATACTGCCCTTATAAACACAAACACAATTTACACCAATTCGTTTAAGTAAATGTATTGAATACAACATTTGTACTCTGGTGCCATTTTAGACATGCTGGCTCATTCAAATGTAAGTCATTCACACACCAATCCCTAGGTTGAGTGTGTACCAATTTACAAGTAAATCTGAGCATTCACTGTAGTTTCTTAAGCTGCTGTTACATTATTTCATCTTGACTTGGATGAAAATATGTAACAACAAACAAACAAAAAAACACCTGCTTTTATTTTCTAAAATTGAACAAAAATTAGATATGCAAGCAGTCTGTGGGTGTTCCAAGTTTTCTAATAATTATTGTTACAATAAGACTTTTCCCTGGCAAGGCGATAACTGAGACAGAGGAGTATTTTCCATTTCACCCTTTAACAAGATCACACCTGCACCTCTTTCCTCAGAACGGAACAATGACTTTAATAAAAACACACAAGTGTATTAAAAAAAAAAAACACTGGTCTTTGATTCCCAGCAGGTCCCACAGACAAAAGAGTCACAGCAGAAAAGAAACACAGAAGATGCTCACGGCTTTTAGTCCACTGACAATATTTATTCTGTCTTTCTCTGTGTTTTTAACTTCTTCTGCATCCATCACTTGATTCTATTGATTTGACCTTCGCACTTAAAATTCATCTTCCAGCAGAGTGGAGGCTGCATCCTGCTCTGCAGACACAGAAGCATTGTTTGTTGCAGCCAGACTGCATGTTTTATTTTTTGTCTTTCCACATTTGGAAAGAGTTGCTTTATAAATCATTACATCCCAAATTAAGACGCAAAACGAATAAAAACAGCAAGCTTTCTGTTTGTTGCATAACAGTTCATTAACTGCGCTAGGAAAGTCTTACAGGAAAGTCATTTACACACACCATGAAGAAGACATCTCACAACAGAGATCTATGAAACAATGTCAGATCTGAGCGTCGTCACACAGAAACCTGTACTTGCTCTGAGGCCACGTGTTTAATTAAATTGTCTGGCTACTGTTGCATTATGAGCAAACATGCCATCAACGGAGCTGGTGGCCTCCTCCACATGAAGCAGATGATCCTGTTTGCCTTCTTCAATCATGCATCTCTGCTAATACTCTTCTGTGCTCTGCTCAATAATTAAAGGAGAGAACAAGCCCATCAACTGTCTGTGCTAATGACAGAATGAAAATGTGTTTATGAAGCTGCAGAAAACGTGAGGATTCATGACCATAGTGTGGTGTTCTTACACACCCAGACGACCGCCTTATATACCAAAGACTTTCCAACAAACGTTCTGGCTGTTTTAATGAAGTTCCACTTGATCCCTAAGTGAACACAGGGACAGTTTGTAATTTTCCTTTTTATCCATTTTCAAGTAAATGTGGGTGTGTTGAATAAATGTAGCTCCAATTTGCCAGAGGATATTTGTTCATGAATATCATATGGTTCTTAACCTCACCTGAAATGAACAACTTTTTTGAAAAGTTTGTTTTTTACACATTTGTTAAAACTCTCATGTTGTGACGTTATAATATATAAAGAAGATAATCTGAAAAAAAAAACGAGTTTCTCTGACTTCTCCCAGTGCCCATTGTAGAAATACACCACTCAGACAGAATCAACCAATCAGAGCCAGGAGGAGGGTCTTAGCGCTGTCCATCACTCTCCCTCCCTTTTGCTTTCTGCTGCAGTACAGCTGGTTCACCACAACGTAGCCTGTCCCAAATGCTAAGGCTAGTTAGCGTAGCCACCTATGAAGGTACGTTCAGTTATTCCTCTGCTATTAGCACACTAAACAGAGAACACGCAAATAAGACTGACAGCTCTAAGCCCCTCCTGATTAGGGGAGGGGCTTAGCGATTGGTTTATCAACCAATTACTGGTTTTCAGTTAGTTGATTATTATTATGATTATGATAGGACAAAGATTTTTGGCAAATATAAAAAAAATTCTATTAATTTACTGTGATAGAAAATAACAGAGCAGTATAGAAGTAACAAAATTCTTTCTCCTTCTACTTCACACTATTGTTTGTTAGAATAAATGAGACTGAAACTGTAATGTGCATATAATATGAAAAATAACAGTTTGGCATAACTTATAAGATAAGATTATTTATTAGTCTCCCATATAAGAAATTTGTCTAGGAACAGGGGCAAAACTGCAGTACAACAATAAGAACAGCACATATGTGTTGAAAAAGGACAATAGCCACAAATACAAGCAAAAAATACATACAAATACAAATGTCAGATTTGGGCAAAATTTGATTGGCCAAAATAGGAAGAGTATTATTTTTCCTTGTGTCACTTTTTATATCTGTTATCAGTTCTCTGTGATAAAGATGCTGTACAGAGCTGAAGAAACGGCTCTCTGCTGCCTCTAAACTGTCATGGAAACACCATCTGCCCTGCCAGAACAATAGCCATTAGCTGGTGGAACCACATTTTGGCTGGTTCGCTGCCAGCATCCATTTTGTCAGCCTGAACACACTCCATGAGGTTTGCTGAGTGCAACGGAGTGCATCAAAAAATAATTAAACACTTTTTCCGGGGTGATGATGCAAGCTGTAATTAATTGCCTTTGCAGTCAGTAATGTTCACTAACGTGACTGCCACAATGATGATGCTTTCTACCAAATCGCACTCATTCTTCACTATCTCCCCTTTTTAAGGGGGTTTTAGGGTCATTATCTGATGGTAACAAACTACTTACATATGAGCAGAAGCCGGCCCCCTCACCCCTCCTGTTAACCTGTGGATTAGCTTACAGTGGCCGACGCAGCCTGAACCCAGCTTATTTTGTTCCTTTATTTTGCGACTGTGGAGGAGTCATACTGTCATCGCTGAGCTCTCGGCAAAGTGTGACATTTCTCCTGAGACAACTTGATATGATCAGTGTGATGGGTTTAGAAAAACCTCTGGTGTCTTTTTACCTTTGATGCTGACAGAATGCCATTTATCAAAGCAGTTGAGAGAGGTGTTAAGAGCAAATGAAATGGCTCTTAACACCCTCCCTGTGAGGGAACACTCACAGAGGGCAAAGTTAACTGCCTAAGCAAGGGCACTCAGCCACAATGGGGATGACATATGACTGGCCTGGGTCAACACCTTTGTATACGTAGACAGAAAACCCCAAAAAACAGACAGAGTGTTGATGTGACACCTGGTGGAATTCAAGAGAGATGAAAGACCTCATGGAGAACTTTTCACAGCCATTAATTCAATTTAGTGTCACTCTTAGAAAGAGTTCCTATGAGAGCACCTTCTGTCAGGAGGAACTTTGTGCGACTGTAATATACAGATTTTCCAGCAAACAGTATAAATGACTTAGTAGTCATGCAGACCAGCATTGGGTAGGCCCATGATGCAATCTACAAGGGGCTGGAACATCTAGACTGTTGGAGTTTAATGAAATTACAACTGACATGTTTGAATATAATGACCATTGTAACTTTTAGTAGAAATGTAACAATGGTACGTTTCAAAAAACAACGCTGATAAGTTTCTGCAGTCAGTGGGTGAGATGCAAATTGGGAGAGATTGCCATTCCATCATAGAGCAACATACAGTAAAGCATCTAACAATATTCTTCCTTTTGGAATGTGAGAGGAAACCAGAGTACCAAGGAAGAATCCATGAATGAAAAGGGACAACATGCAAACTCCAAAAACAACCAGCCAGACTATGATTCAAACCTCACCTACAAAACAATAATGGATAAAAACAGTGATACTTTGCAACCCTCATTAATTTTTTATTTTAGTTTGATTCTGTATTAAATGTAATAGTATTACCTAGTCACCCTCATTCTATTTTATGTAATCCTCACAACAAGTGAATAAGAAGAAGGGTCTGCAGCAAAGACATGTATTTATGAACTTCACATACTAAAGATCAGTGTGACCATCTGATGAAAGAATGATGTAGTACAAGAAATCAACTTTAACTATTTTTTTTGTTTTGTTTTGACACACTGAATAAATGTTTTAATAACATGATAATAACATGAGGCATGGACATTCAGAACACATTAGTTATCAAGCGAAATGTCCAGTGATTTTATCTCTGATATTATTACACTCATGGAAAGTTGAAATTCTACAGGCTTCAGGTTAGAGTTGTATAATTTATATAATCACCAACTGTTGAATGTCAGCAGTATGAGCAACTGATGACCAACTACTTTGTCCACTGAGCTAACTGATTTCTAGCTTTTATTGTTATCAGTCTTTGTGACTCAGAATATAAATTTGAACAACCTGTCTTTGAGGTTGAAGCTTAGTTGTACCAGAAAAATCCAGATGTTGGTTTATAGAACCTCTGGCAGTTCTACAAATCCATCTGTGCGAAGTGATAATGTGGGTCATTATCGTTACCATGAGGATAAGGTATTTATGTGAAAATTGTTTTTTTGGGGGGTTTAAAAAAAGGACAGAAGAACAGAGCATGAAAAATTCATGGACTTCTTTAGACGTGTTCTGCAACCCCAAAACTATTATGTCCCTGTCTGATAGGTGGTTTGGGGTTTCAACAAGATCAAAGACAGTCAACCAGTCTTACACCACTCACTACACTGCTCACCACTCCTCCCAGCGTCTCTATGGGAAGTTTTAAATAATTAGCTTGAAGTGTTTGATCACACTCCATACTGCTAATAACACCAGATTTACCATGTCTGCTGTTATACCACCGGAAACCATGCTAGCAACTTGATAGCTTGATAGATTCGATTTGACTGGAGGCCAAAATTACAACACTTGTTACATTTCTTGTTCTGCCAAATGAACCAAACCCTTTGAACAACTTTGCCCTCCTGCTCACCTGTGGGGGCACTGCACCAAGAACCACTGAAGGAAACAACATGAAAACATCTGAAGAAGACACTGAGCGCAACTTCCTTCTTCACAACATGGAAACAAAAATTGAGTGCCCTCAGATTTCAGAGGCTGTAGGATTTCTATTTTTTCTTTCTCTCACCAGCGCTAGATTGTTGCGTTTGTTTTGATTGTATTTACCCAGAATGCCCTGTGTTGTAGTCCACTTCTGCTTTTAGAGTGGTCTTCACTCTGCTTGCATTCACATATGAACCACGCCAGAGTTCATTTCAACCGAACCGAGACCTAGCTTTGTTGGTAGATGAGAATTAGCTTTTTTGGTCCACATCATAATTTGATTCTAGATGCACACCTCCCCAAACGAACTAGTTGAGGTAGACTTTCTCATTAAAGCAGACTAAACAGGGCTGCTGTGAATGCAATATTAGTTCATATCCCTTATGTCAGCAACTTAAGACAATGTGTAAAAAAAACATTTTCAAAAATGACAGCAGCATATTGAAGATGAGGATTCAAATCCATAACTCCTAATTTTGTAGAATGCTGACAAATTAAGGACAAATATCCTTAATAGTAGCATAGTCAAAGTCCACTATACAGAGCTGCTGTGAGTAAGAGGTAAGAAGACATACTTCATACTGAAGAGAAATATTGTTGCAACTTAATATTACAATAATATTTTGGAAATATTTGCTTTTCCAGTAAGCATAATAGCGCCAAACTGGCACATCACAGATGTTACGGCCAAACGTCAGCGATTAGGTACAATTTAAAACTTCAACAAAGTCCACGTCTTTGAGAAGTAATAGTTTCTCAATAGATGAGTGTCCAGACCTCCTGGACGAAGTGAAGGGTAAGAACAACAGGCTGGTTTCTACCAGGCTAATGAGTGGAAAGAGTTCAACATGTTCAGGTTCCTCTCCTTTGACTTCCCTGCTTTTGCTGTGCTACAACTTTTACAGCATTTCCATTCACTCGGAAGTTGGAATTAGTTTGGCAACTTGACTTCCATTGTTACATTTATTTATTTTTTGTTAGTTAAAATTTTCTTCCATTAAATCAAGAGTGTTAGAAAAAAAAACTGTTGTATTAGTCACAGATGGTATTTGTTCACTTGCCTTTCAGAAACAAATTGACTTTGTTTGACATACAGCCTGGGTCCCGGCGAGACGCACTGCTTTCTTCCAACTGTGGCACATTAATGACCCTGGGGGGGTGTTTTGACGGAAAGCAGGGCTGTACGCAGTAATCGTTCACAACCTGCTTCACACAGCTGACCTTTGACAAATGAGGAGCGTGTGCAGGTCCAGTACGTGACGTAAAGCCCTCCTCCTGGATCCATGATCTTATCAGCCGTGATTGAGCCGACGATGAGGGGAACCTGTGAACCTTTCTCTGCCAATAACAGAAAGCTAGTCACACATCAGTGAAAACATCTCATCAAACATTTATGCTATCAGCTCCGCAGCAAATCCATTTGAAAGCGGCGAGCCCCGGGTATAATTACAACCCATGATGATAAATAATCTCCACGGCAAAGTTAGAGGGACGCAGTCAGGTATTATGTTTCTCCTAGCCAGTGCAAGCGACGAGGTAATTAATAGCAGCATGAAAATCATGACACAATTTCACAGTTAATCGTAATTACCTGCCTCGCCGTAGTGATTTCAGCAAGCCAGCAGTACTTCTGTCGGTCTCGTGCTGTAAGCCCTAAATCTTCAGCTCTGTGTGTGTTCAATGAAATAATTTGAAGCAATGTGTTGTGGGAAACAGGAAGATTTCCTGGAAGCTAGCCCACAGAGAGCGTCACCATTTGTGTGATTGGGCTCTTTGGTTGGGCAGCATACTGAGAGAAAGGCACTGAGTGTTTCTGTTGAGCGACAAACTCATGCAGCGAGTGTACTAATATCATAAGAACAAAGCATTCTGCAAAATGGTCCAAATTAAAAAGGAAATATCTGCAGAGAAAAAAAGAAATATCTTTGCAGGATGGAAGTGATTCTCTTCCTGTGTGACTCTTCATACAGGAAGAGAATCACTTCCATCCTGCAAAGATATTTCTTTCCTGTGCTGTTTCTGCTTTTCTGCCACACTTTTCAGGTTATCCATCTTAGTAGGTGTGGGATATAAGGATTTATGGTATGTTGTGGTCATTTTGTGAATAAGGTTGCAAGTGACAATAAGAAATATTTATTACTTCTTATAATAGCTGTGACACACTGGCATATTATTACACTTCTAACAGGACATTTTTCGATAGTGTAATAATCTACCAGTGGAACTTGTACTGGGGCTGCCCAGTGGTGCAGCTGGTAGAGCTGTTGCCTTGCAGCAAGAAGGTTCTGGGTTCGAGTCCCTGCCCCGGTCTTTCTGCATGAAGTTTGCATGGTCTTCCTGTGCATGCGTGGGTTCTCTCCAGGTACTCCGGCTTCCTCACACAGTCCAAAAACATGACTGTCAGGTTAATTGGACTCTCTAAATCGTCCCTAGGTGTGAGTGTGTGTGTGCATGTTTGTTTGTCCTGTCTGTCTCTGTGTTGCCCTGCGACAGACTGGCGACCTGTCCAGGGTGCCCCGCCTTTCACCCGAAATGACAGCTGGAGATGGGCACCAGCAACCCTCCTGACCCCAGTAAGGGACAAGGGTGTAGGAAAATGAATGGATGGAACTTGTACTATTTCATCATTATTAAGGAAATAATTACTTAAAACAAGCTCCTATATCTTGCTGAAAAGTTACTTGCTAGTTTTGTCTCAGCTCAAGTCCTGCTATGGGCCCAGGATTTGGACAAAGCAAGGAAATAACAGAACTAGAGGCTAAATGCAGTCAGAAGACTCATACAGCAGCTGTGTGTTCAGTCAGAGGCCTCTTCAGTTCATTGCAAGACTGACTGCTACCAGAGATTCCCATAGCATCACCATCCACAACTACCCTAAAGATACTTGGATGATATGAGTTACAATAACATCCATTTTCCTTTGGGATAAATCAAGTATTTTTGAATCAAATTGATTTGTACTCATGTCTGTAAATCTGATTTAGAATCAGTAAATGATTGGAAAACACCCCCCACACATGTTCAGCCTGAAGAACTCTGCATTACCGACTCAACAATAGACCTGTGGGGCCACAATAGGCCCTGTGGGGCCACAAGGCAAACCATCGTGTTGCCACAACACGACAGTTAGACTCTAATATCAAACTGAAATCTATTAGAGGCGATAGAATGGAGGCGAGCTCAGAACCGATGTGTTTGTCATTTGGTTTGGTAATGAGTCTAGCTGCAGTAACTGGGAATGAGAGAGATAGCCATGACTGATAAATGTGCAGCAAATTTTAAAACTGCTATGAAAGTTATGTAAGAGTGACCCAGCAGTAAACATGCGCAATCTCATGCTATGTTATGCAAATTCTGCATCTGTGCTGATAGAGATTCACTGCCTGCGATCCACCAGACACACACACTTTGGGTAAGGAGGCTGGGACCCGTCCTCCTCCTCCTGCAGGTTCTAGCTGTGACAGAGTGTCAGATCAAATATGGACTTTCAGTTTTGCTTTTCTTAAGGCAGTCTTTGGAATAAATCGCAATAAAATGCAGCATAAAACTCATTTTGACCAGCACCATGAACCACTGATTCTGGTCACCCTTCAATCAACTACAGATGCAAAATATACAATCAGGATACATCATTAATGCTACACATCATATATTCACGTTTTAATCAGCAAAATAAGTTTCAAGATTTAACACTATTTTTACCACTTGAACGTTTCAGCATTTTTCCCACGTTACAACCACACAGTTCAGTATAGGTGCATAAGTTTTCTAACCTGTGTTTTTACAGAGTTGACCTGCATTTAGCACCCCGAATTATGATGCTCATATGATCAAATGAGGCATATGCGTGCTGTCATGCAGGTTGGTTTTAATTTGAGGTTATTACAGTCTTATCTAACCAGGCCTACCTTGTCCTCTACAGAGAAGATTTCTTATGGCTTTTTTTTTTAAAACAGATTTTCCTCTTTCAAACCTTTTTTTATATATAAAATCCAGAATTATGGAGTCCTTGACTATTGGCTATCATGCAGCCATATTAGGTTTCCAGTTTTTGCCTACTGTGTAATGTGTCTGTCTCCTTCAGGTAACAATCATGCACTATTAGTTAATCTATTACATAACATTTTGATGAAATACATTTGAAGTTTTATATCTTCTCTTTTGAGAGTTATTGCTAAAGTGCTAAAGCAGAAATAATAATTAAAGCAGTAATGCCCCTAATGGTGTTCTGAAAGTCGCCTCGTTTCCGTGCCAGCAGGCTGGTGAGAAGCGTGTTCTTGTTGCAGACAGGCAAACGCGAAGCCGGACCTCTGTGAGTCCAGAGACTGACAGGCAGTCCTCCTGCGTCATTAACCCAGTTTGCTGTGAAGACCCACTGCCATTCCTTGTGTTTTTGGCGAGCTGCGTTATCAGTAGTGATGGGGAGAGTGATTGTAGCTTCACTGTTTGGGGTGGGTGAGGTGGGGTGGGGGGGTCTTCCACAGCCCATCTATCACAGCAGCAGATAAACAGATGGAAGGATGGATGTACAGGCTAAGCAGGCTGTCCATTAAAACCGGGGCAGAAATGTTAAAGATGCCCTCCAGGCAGGATCCATTAAAGGAAGCTTAAATCTTTTCAGATCAAAAGTCAGTAGGATCCCGGCTGGCATTGACGCCCTTCCTTATTACTGTTTATGTAGAACAGACCAATTATTCTGCCATATTCCATTAGACGAAAATGTTGCTTTCATTAGAGCCCAATAATATTTCAAACTATTATTAAAATCAGGAAAAATACTTAGCTAATTACATAAATGCCTTCCTCATTACATGGCATCTCTACAATGAATCCAAACTGGCCTGACAACAAGATAAATGTATGCTTTTGTTTATTTATCGCAAGTCATATCAACAATATCCCATGTTCTGATATCATGCAGCCCAGAAATAAGTTATCTGAATTCATAATGTGATTGTGGGATAAAACTGATGGTGAAAGCGTCTCAAAAAGCAGTCGAATGGAAGATTGTTCAGTGTTTTCAGTTTTTAGAAAAAATCATCAGAATCTGCGAATGCTTGATGTTAAGAACCAACGATCAGGATGGCAGGCCAGGTCCAGGGAGGAACCGGTCAGGAATGTGACGTTCTGAACCCAGAAACTGTGTCGTTCAAACCACATACTGGTCCAGATGGAACCTCAGAATTCCTCAGAATTCCTCAGAATTTTGAAATCTGCAACAACCTGATCAAACTTTACCCAACAGCTATAATAATTTTAATGTCAGCATTAACTTTTCAGTTGGTAATTAGTTAGTACAAACTAGTTCTAACTGCAGTGTGTTCAGCAACCACCTTATTTTTCTTTTCATTCTGTTTTTTTTTCCAGTTGTTTGCTTCAAGTTGTTCATTTAGGCAAGAATATAAAATCACCACTAGTTATGATGCAACGGTCATTGCAGAGGAGAGGGGGTTGAGTTGGGTTCAGTTTAATTATACCAAAATATTGTTTTGACAACCATAGATAAATAATAAGCTCAAGGTTTTGAATCTTGCCCTTCCTGTGCATGAATGGTGTCTCTGAAACTTATTCAAATCTTCATATTTTAGCATTGAATAAAGGGAGCTTCCTACATTAAATGTGATTGTCTGTTTTGTGCTGCCAATCATGTCTAAGGAATACCTTTTATTCAAGGCCACAGACCATTGGACATAGCATCAGGAACCCTGTAAAGATAAAGCACAAGCAGAAAATGGATTCATAAAAGTCATTATTTTAATCGAAATAATATTTGTTTGGTGACGTTTATGGATTATTCTTTTCAGTCCACTTGGATAACATATTCAGCAATATAACTCATTGTGTTTCTAGACTTGCTTCAGTCCATGTTTGACCCAGAACTTGGAACACAAAATAAACCAAGTTTGGTTTGCTTCTACTCTGCATTTTAACAAGGTAGGCACTCTGTGTTTCTTTGAGTTTAGTCCAACTAGTAAATCATCAGGAAACCGAAGGTTTGGACCATAAAACATCCCTCATCGTCTTCAATAACACTGAGTCTACTCTGGACTTTCAGTTTCCTTTTCTCAGAACATGTAATAGATCTCACAGGCAGACACACCTTCCAAACAAACCGCTTGTCATTGTTCGTCCATCACTGTGTGGTTTGCCTCACCCACAAGGCAGAAAGGGTTCAAAATATAACAAGGTCATAGAGGATCAGCAGGGTTAACTTTCCCTTCATCAAGGACTTTTACAGGTCAGGAGGACGGCACACCCCACACATCCTGGACACAGGATGTGTCCAGGATCTGAAAGTTCTGCTGAGACCACAACCAGCTTAGGCCTTAAATTGGAGATTAAAGAAAAAAAAAAGATCAACGGAATAATGATAAATAGGAAAGCTTCCTTTATGAGTGGGGTCTTGTTTTCTAGATGCTGGACTGTCCCAGGTTCACCTTGGAAGGAAGTGGCCACAGGATGTGTGGGGTGTGCCTTTAGCTTTTTACCTTTAGCTTTTGCAAAATCCAGACTGCACAGGAGTGCTCCAATGCATACCATTCATATTTGCAAGCATGTCTTTCTATTTTGTAAAAACAGTGTACTTTTACATATAGCCAAGAAAGTAAACACTTTCGGTTGTACTTTAAATTTAAGATGTCCTCATTAATCAAAAGTCAAATTCATTGTGTGTACACGCACATTTTTCAAATAATGCTAACTGATTAACACAATGTACACAACTTTTGGCTTCTGTGACATGTGAGGACCAGGTGTGCTGTGAACAAGCTGGTCTGTGTCCAAGCTGCTGGGGGGGAGATTGGGCTTTGATGTGCTGTGAGACCAGCCTCTCAAAGCAGTTCATAGCGAAAGACATGAGTGCTACTGAGTGGCAGTCATTAAGACTGTCAGTGGCTGATTATTCTGAAGTACAGGAATGATGATGCCAGGGGTCAGGAATGGTAGGAGGAAAGCATGTGTCATGGAGAGATAAAACGTTTTTTAGAGATGATCAGAACACACTTTTAGCACTCTCACAGGTATTCAGTTGGGGCAGGTTTCCTTCTTCTGGTTGACTGATCTGATCATCTGCCTTTGGTCTTACTGTCAAGCGTGTAGGCACTTGGACTTAGAGGGGGGCTGGGTGGCAGACACTTGTTTTTCATTTGTGTAGCCAGTAAGTTGTCATACACCACTTTGTACAAAAACATCCTGTCATTGTTGTTCCTTTAGTTCTAATCTAGCTGGTTTTCCAGTAGGTCTACTTGAGGTAGAAGGCTTCATAATTTCCACAGTATCACATAGGGGTGGGCGACTTGGCCGAAAAACAAGCATGTGCTTCTGTTTAGAAAGTTGAGTTTAAGTCCAGCTTCCCACTGTCATGAGTCAATTTGCCTCTGGGCAAAGCACTTAACCTCACCTACCAATCTGTGTATGAATGCCGGCTTCTGCGTGTGTGTGTTTGGCTGCAATGCCAGTCTCATATTTAAATAGAAATGATTTTTCAAATGTAATTTTTATATTTAAAAAAAAAACATAACCCAAATTATTCAGAGCATCTCTGGCTAAAACTCCAAAAATAAAATTCAGATCAGTCAATAATAAGGCAAGATATAAAATATATTGCATAAAAAATAAATTAAAGAGATAAACCACTCTCATATGTTTCCAAAATCATTGTAAATATCACTTAAAAGTATAACTTGGAAATACAAAAAAGATTGTAAAACCTTTTATAATGAAAAGGTTTTACAATTATCTCTCCTTCTGCCTTTTCTGTCCTCTGTCTATCATTATCCAATGACTATTAAATATTTGCCATAATGAGTCATATTAAACAGTTTAACATGCAGTATGTCAGGCTTTTACAACAGCTATATAGATTTGTAGTCTGTCTAAACTATGCACTGGATTTATTCTTTGAAATAAGCTGGGAAATATTTACAACTTCATAAAACTTTCTGGAGGAGGCTACTTGTTACGGGGAGCTTCATCTGCCGGTGGGATCAGCAGAAATCAGGCCTTAATGACCCTGAGCTGCAGTCACACCTGTAAAGAAAAGGCTTCAACAGCTCTTATTAAACTGAAGCCCTGTGACTGTCTGTCTACAGCCATAAAGGAAGAGTATATCTAATCTAACAGTGTAAGACAGCGGTGTCCTTAAAGCCGGGGCTCTGCGTGCGCAGCATTGTAAGAAATGAGCGCATTATGATGTCCGAGTCCCGACCTTGAGAAACACTGGCATCCATCGTTCTCTGCTGTCCTATTATTCCCTGCGGCTGAGAAACCCTGATGAATATTTCTTGTTCCTCGCTTTACTATGTGATGGGTTCTCAGCTGTTTCCACTCCAACCTCTCCTGGTGTGTTTGTTTTGACCCTGATTCCGACGCCGGTCCTCCCATTTCCCCGCAACGCCAAAGCTGTTATCATCTGGAGCTAATCAGAGAGCAGCTATGCCTCTTTGACAAACATCAATAAGGATTGGAGATATTTTTCTGTTGACCATTGACATTTGATAGTGTACCTATCCAGGCAATATGCATGGATGTTTATGGTACTTTATTTGCAAAACAAGAGAAATCAGACCAAATCCCTATTTTTTCAATACTTTTCCCTTTTTATAAATTTTTGAAATAACTGATCTAAATTGAAAAATATTCTTTCAAAAAAAATTTTTTTAAGCATATACCTTTATCGAAGTGACCTTAAAGGGGCAATATTATCCATCTATTTTCTTACACCTCTGTCCCTAGTGGAGTTGGAAGGGGTGCTGGTGCCTATCTCCAGCAAACGTTCCAGGTAAGAGGTGGGATACACTCTGGACAGGTTACCAGTCCATCACAAGGCACCACAGAGACAAACAAGACAAACAACCATGCAAACTCACTCACTAAGGATAATTTAGAAAAACCAATTAACCTGAGATGTTTTTGGACTGTCAGAGGAAGCCAGAGTACCCAGAGAGTACTCTGGCTCTCCTGGCATGCTAACTCCATGCCAGGAATCGAACCCAGGACCTTTTTGCTGCAACAGTGCTACCACCACTGTGCAGCCCAGGGCAATATTATGTGTTTGCCATTTTATAGCACAATCAACTTCTGCTCTTATAAAAATTGTACTTTGTAATTTAAGAGCTTGAAATTGAGCCTCTGTCTCTTTAAGAAACTCCTGCTCTTTCTGAAACGCTGCCTTCATGAAGTCATCACATCAAAGCTCTTCTATTAACCCTGTAATGTTTTCATGTATAAAAACCTCAGCAGATGTGCAGTTCCATCAGGTGTTTGCTAATTGCCGCTGGCTAGTCTGAAGGAGCTGAGTGGGAGGGAGGCGGGGGATGGCTGCTCTGTGAGGCGGAAACTTAGTAGCTTGAAAACTGCAGCTATGAGGAGGAGCTGCGTCTTGATAGCGGGGATGTGTTTTTTACAGCTGAATGGTTGCCACGGGAGATGAAAGGATTTCTCAAACATGCATGAACAAATCAAAGTAACCCTCCACGTATGTTTTTGATGAGGAATAACTTTATGAAAATGTAAAGCTTAACAAGGTCAACTTTACATAAACTGTACATATGATAGCAGGACACATATCAAAACCATGATTTTAGTGTATTGCTAAACCCAAAGTATATGCATAAATATTAGCTATTAAAGAATTCAGTTAAAACTAAGTCTAATCTTGCGCATTTTTCACAAAACCATCTGTTGAACAGAACATATTTTAACCCATTTTATGTCGGTGCAGCTTCAGCTTTAGCTAGCAGAGCTAGCCAAAGTGTTTGGAGCCAGAGCGCCCAACGCCTCAGGCCTACGGTTTGTAGTAATCTAATGTACAAAGCCCCTGGTTATTTAAATAAGTTTGATTAGTCACAACACATTTATGATACCTATAGACTTTTATTCATAAACAATTGAATTTAGACAGCAAAATTTACACTCAGTATAAAGTATATCTGTCACCCTTTCAAAATGTTTCTTCCCACTGAAAAAGGAGCCGGGTGTCAGAATGTCAGAGCAAAGTGGTGCAATTTCCTTCTGAAGACAGATGCTATTCAGTTCAGAATCAGAGCTAGAGCTGACAGAGATTAAAGCAGACCCACAATATAAATACATAACAAGCTTGACAATTATAGTGTTTGACACTGACAGTGTTGTGGTCATAGATGATTCATATTTTACTTAATGAACTATTCAAAGCACTGTTTCCCTTTGGGATTTGGCTTTATCTTATTAACAACAATCACTTTGTAGAACAAGTGATTGCTGTAATCAATGTGAAAAGCATTAATACAAACAGAATATATTTAATAGTTAATCAAGAAATACTAAATGTTAGACAGAAAAAAATAAAAAACATGGAAATGTTATGTATTCATCTCCTCTGTATATCCTTGACAATTACAGTGTTCGGCACTGATACTCACCTGTTCCTCTTACCAGTAAACGCTTCAGGTCTGTTTAGTGACCTGAGCCACAGTAGAAACTTTGACACTCCCAAACAACGCCCCCCAAAAAAAATAAAAATAAAATAAAATAATCTACCTTCGTAAAAAAGCTTTGCTTCAAATTTCTCTCAAGGACGTGGTTATCTCAGCTACTTGTGTCCATTTTCTTACCAGACTTCCTCCTGTCACTCAGTTTTCCATTAATATGCTTATGGCAGTCTGGGAAGTCAGTTTCAGTCGGAAATACTTTTTGTGGCTTACGCTCCTGGTGGAGGATGTCAATGACTGTCAATTGTTAAGGCTACAGGCCATAACATTTCCATAGGATTGCATTTCTGTATTCAAATCTTTTGTGATTTATCTGATGTGAAATTTAATAATTTTTAAGGAACTTATGCATGGAACTTAATTAGCTTGTGAGCCATAATATTCAACATTTAGAGAAATGTTTATTCCATCACAGTCAGTGATATTGTAATTTATTAGCTTTGCTATTTGTGGATTCCAAAAGCATAAAAAAACGATGTTTCTGAAAGGTGGGTGAGAATTTTTCTTGGCACACAACAGATGCACTCGATTGCCAAAAGTACTGAGTCACTAATCCAAAACATTAAATGCAGGTATTTCTCTAACTTCCATGGGCACAGATAAAAACCAGAACCTAGCCAAACTGAGTCAACACACATTTCTGAAAGAATGGGTCGCTCTCAGGAGTTAATCCCAGTGCAGCACTGTGATTGGATGCCACCTAGTCTAGTCATGAAATACAGGCAACTGTAAGTGGTATTATAACAAAGTGTAAAGACAGCAAGTCAATTCAACTTTCTGCAGAATCAAGAGCTACAAACCAAAGTTAATGTGGGCCTTATCCCTTTCCTGAAGAATGCAAGATATCAGATTCAATGCAATAAAGTTCGCCTGCAATGGACTCAAGATGAGTGGAGATCTGTTGTCATGAGACACCAATTTTTTCAATCCAATTGGTGTCGTCTGGGTTAGCCAGTTGCCGGGAGAACAGCACTTACTCGACTGCAGTAGCTAAATTGACGTCCAACTGGCATGCAAATGTTGAGTAAAGTTTTAAAATGTTATAAAAAAAGAAACGAAAAGAAAATGTGAAATATGCATATTTCCATCTGCTGGTTTGGATCAAATCAACCAGGTGAAGGAATGCGTTATTTTAACACATGTGGGCATTACGCAAGAATGTAATAAATTGGAAGTAGAAGTTACAAACTAGCATGGACCACACAAATGACCAAATTAAGACAGTCCTCCCCTCTGAACCAGAGGATTGGACTTAATCAGAGTTTCGTGCCTCTGATAAGGCACGAACCCGCCATTGGATGGGAGGGTTTGCCAACCCAACTTTGCTGACTTCTTTGGCAAATGTGTTTCCATCTCCACTTTACTACATGAACTCTTTTTCAGAAAAGCCAAAAGCCATGTCGAGGGAGCGTGAAAACATTTTTGCGAAATTTAGGAAGTTATTTCAAATTCCACCAACCTTTTCTTATTCGATACTTCAAAATGCACATGAAAAACATTGATGAAAACACAGCTCAAGTGTCATGTAACGTTATCATAGAGAAGATTATGGTGTTGGGCTGATCTTCAAGAACTGGACTCATTGGCCCCCTAGTTCTAGTGAAAGGAACTCTTAACATTGAGACATACCAAGATGTTTTGGATAACATGTTTTTAATTTTGAGGGGAACAGTTTGGGAATTACCTCATTTTGCTCCAACAGGACGACCCAAAACACACAGCAGATGAAGACATCAGCTGGGTTTCTATCACAAATGTATGCAAATTTTATTTAATATTCCGCTAATGTTGAAAAAATACAATTTCACAATTTTAGTGTTTCCATTAAATAAGAAATAAAATTAAAATCACAGTTGAATAAGTTAGTTCACGCGATAAGTCATTAAAAGCCATGGCAGCAACAGATGAAAACAGATTTATTCATAATTCAGTCATCATCTATCAGCCAATTAAAGGAGACGTCGGCGTCTTATTCAGGCATTGGAGTAACAAGCCCCGCCTACTTGGGAGGGGCTACGTTCTGGGGAAAATGTAGTCTGTGATTTCACAGGAGAGTTATGGATTCAACATGTTGAAGTGACACAAAACCTTTTATGAACTGTGATGCTGTGAGAGCTCTGGCAGGGCCAGCTGGACATTTTCTGAAAAAATCCTCCTTCTGCTTTCTGTTGTCTTCTCTGTCATTTCCAGCAGTAGTGACATCCAGGTGAGAAGTGTGATGTGAAAAAATTGTTTCTATTGCAATCTTATAGAATACATCTATTATCCTCCTCATCCAAGTGCAAGAACTTTTAATAGATAGTTTTTTTAATTGCTGTGTTTCCATTAAGAAAATGTATTTTTCTAATTTCAGTTTGTGCAATTTTATAGTTAATGGAATCCAACTGAAGCCTTTGAAGACTGTGAGTCAGGCTTCACGTCCAACATCTGTGTCTAACCTTATAAATATGTTTCTGAAATAAATACATCCTTAAACTTCACAGAATGTCTTCACAGCGAAACAGAAGATGTTATTTCTCTGTAAGGTCAACATATAAATCATATAAAACTTAATGGATCAAATGGGGAATCAATCAGGTTAAGAAATGTGAGATTATGATTCACTTATGAAAACAGAATAAAACATTGGAACCAGTGTAGAGAAAACACATGCTCTGCCTTATCTGGCTCCAGTATCTTCCAGCCATAGATCCAGCCTCTTAGACTCACGGGCAAATGGCCATCAGGATAACAATGATCAATTCTGCAGTCTACGCCAATGCTGCTGGAGATAGCTTATTGATGTCCTCACAGCCGAGAAGGTGCTGCAGGGGATTAAATGACAGATTGACAAGTTCTTCACAGAATGCTAAGTGGTTTACCATGTCTTATATTTGTTTATTTGCTGTATTAAAAAAAATAGAATATAAATTTCAGATGAAATTTTGTGATCATAAAATAACTTTAAGGGTAGAAAAGGGAAAGGTGGGAATGATGATGATTCACACAAACACCTCGCCCTGAGTGACTCCAGTGAGATTAAAAAACTAGACAGAACATTTCATGTAATATAAAGTCTGGCAGGAAGTTATTTCCTTAACTGTGCTTATTGTAAAGTGAGTCATAGACTATTGTCACGAATCATCCCCGCATGCCCACACGGACAACAAACACATATAATGAGCACTCATCAGACGTGAACGTTGGAGTGCCAGGACCAGTTGTTTTAGAGTCGGCATGGTGAGCTGTGTGCTTATTATACGCTTCCTCGTCAGGCTGTCCTTTGTGGCGCTTCGCCGGCATTCAGGCACGCGGCAAAGGACGCCCATCTGCAACCTTGCTGGGATAATTATCACGGCCATTCAAGCAATCCGATCCAGAAACAGTAGTGGAGAATACGGGGTTGAGTCAGTGTCTGTAGGTGTGCTACTACAAATGCAAAACGTTGAGGTTTCGCTCGTGTCAAAGGTTACAATTACAATATGTTGCTTTCTGAAAACTGCAAGGTTTTTTTTGAGTGGTGATTAAATTCCAGAAAGCTGTAAGTCTTCAACCGAGAGTTATGGTTGAAGCTTGAAATTCTTTATACTTTCTTTCTTTATACTCAGAGCTTTAGCAACTAAATTTGTGCTTACTGTACTTTAATAGTATTTAAACTATATTAAAGCACAATTTAAAGTACAATAAGTGTACTTCAACGTACTTTTTTTGGACAACTTAAGTTGCACTTGGTATTCTTTACATATATTGCTTTTTATGTAATCTAAACATGCTTGATTAGTATATTGTGAATGTACTATTTTGTGATTGAATTATATTTAAAATATACTTAGAATGTATTTTAAGTATATTGGCATTACATATTTTATATATTAGAAGTGTGATTACAGTATGCTACAATTACCCTTTTGGTTTATTATAATTGCTAATGAAGTAACTTTTACTTTATTATTCTGCTTTTCCACTTTGTACATTACATGCTTCATACATACTACAGTACTGCAAACACATCAGGCTACCAGAGCACAGAAGGATCAATTACAACACACTTTACAGGAGAAACTAATTACATTGGGCTTTCAATATATTACCATTTTAGGAACACTTTATTTGATGGGTGGGAATGAGACTGACATGACACTGTCATGAACATGAAGGAGTCTTTATGAATGTCTGACTGTTGTCATGAAGTGTAATTTGGAAAATAATGACATTTTGAATGCAAAGTTACTTTAAAAGTTGGATTAAAAGTTTATTAAAAGTGCCAATTTTACCTTATAATGTCATTATTTACAAAATAATGCAAAGTTGGCACTTTTAATGGACTTCTAATCCAACTTTTAAAGCATATTCTTGTTAGCTTATGTCTGCTCTTATTTCAAGCACTGATTGTACCCCAATCAGTGCCACGCCTGGATTAGCTGTTTTGCTAATTCTAATCTTTAGCATGTCAGGTAGCCTTGCTCATTGGTTTTTTAACTTCCAGTTTCTTTGTTTTTTTTTTTTGTTTTGTTTTTATACCTTCTATACCCTATTAAGAAATCTAATATTTCCATGGGTTAGAGTCTGGGTCCAAGTGTCCTGGAGAGCATCAGATTGAGGTCACATCAGGGCAAAACAATCTGATTTTTGTCACTTCAGGCTTCAGCCAAAACCTTACAAAATCTTACAGCTTTGGCAGGAAGATGCACACACTACCTTGAGTCCATTGCTTTTCACTGTTCAGAGTGCTTGACCTGTCCATTTAAATGGCTAACAAATCTTTAACAAAGATTTTTGTTAAATCTGTTGTAATGTCAAGAAATGGTATGTTAAAAGCTCTTCTACACTGCTTTTCAATATCATTGTCCTTGCAGGCTGTCTTTTGTCCATGTTTTGTATATAAATATAAGTTAAATCTCTAACCTGTTTTATGTAGAGCTGAATGAAGACCAAATGTTCCCCAGCTGAACTGACTGTGTTATTACAAGCCTTGGTTTTAGTTGAGTCATATATCTTTATCTCTAGGCCTGAATAAAAGCAGCTCTGAATAGAGCTGTAGACCTCTCCAAGGCCTGCTAATATGATCGCCTAATTTCAAGAGAATGGTTCTGTCATGTTTTAATTAGGTCAAAAAGATTACATTCCTATTTAATGCTGCTGTAATATTTGTAGATCCACGGCCATTAAAACACTGAACCAATTCATTACTGCAAGGTGAAGCCTTGTACAATTAATGACTTTGGATGGTGCTGAGGTGCAACCATAACACTTTCTTTTCTTAATGTAATCATCAAATGTGTCAAAAAAAAAAGTCCTTTCTGCTCTGTGTCAGTTGGTAAGACGGCAATCTTGAGTGTGGCGTTATGTTTTGATGCAGCAGCGAATGCCACTGAGACATTTGCTACAGCATAGCTTCATTTTAACAATGACTTATCGATCATTTGGTGGCAGATGAAGTAAAGAATTGGGACAAATTAGGTACAGTTGTGTTAGTGTTTCATGTTCCGCTCTGATGATCCCTAATGAGAAGTGAATTAATTACCTGTAAGAGCGCATAAAGAAGTGAACATCTTGTAAGTGCAGATATGATTTAAACATGAACACAAAATAAAAGATAATTATGCGGGCCGTGCTCACATGGAGCACATGCTGAACTATTGTTCAGAAACAACTCTGCATATTTCTTTTCTCCATGCCTCTAAATGGTTTCATTTGAAAACATTCTGCAGAATTTGCTCTTATCATTTCACAGATCAAGAAAAGAGCTGAAAGACAAAATTGAATATGAATATGGAAATTTTTGATTTTCCAGCACTTTTGTCCTTTCCCCCATTTTCTGAAAGACAAAACTGCTTGGTTTTCACATTGATTCATGTTGTTTGCATTTATCTTTAATTTGATGAAATCACACTTTGACTTTAACATTTTGCCTCAGTATTTTTGTTTTTAACTTACTGGTATCATAAACACTTATTGAAAAAATGTCCATCCTGCTTCATGTTTTAGTGTCTGGAAATGTATATTGGATTAGACCTGTGGTTCCTAAACAGGTTATAGCAATAAACTAAAACTGCTATTATACACATTTCAAAATAAAAGGCGCCAAAGTTCACAAACTGCACTTTAAAGTCGAAGACTAATAGATCTTGAGTCATAGGTGATCTCATTTGCTCCATGTATCACAGAAACAGGGATATGACCCAATATCACAGCAGAAATTCAGAGGCCATTAGCACTGTGTTGTAGAGCCGGCAGATAATGAGAGCCTTTTACTGTTTAAGCAGGTTCAGGGTTAATTCTTTGTACTCGGCTCCTCCTGTGCTATTTTTTTAGATTTACAAAAGGATAAAGGAGCAACGGCTTGAACCAGCTCACTTCAGCCTTTATGTGTGCAGGTTTGATGTGAAGAAAATGGTGAAAATTCTGAACATGGAAAAGACAACATGGAATAAAGTCCAAAATCAAACAGTGCCTGCCTAAAATATAAGCCCTTAATTTCAAAAATAAGATGGCAATAATAAATCCCATGTTGACATATTGAGTATAATTTTGCCAACCAAATTCTTGTCTAATAAAATATCAGCTAGACATTTTGAAGTTACTATCCAAAGCTGATCAGTTTAATGTGTCATCATTGGACAACGTGTTGAAACTTGGAGTATTTGTAAAAAAAACTTTGGATTTTATCAGCATACTTCAATATTGTCAGAGGAAAAATGCAAAATTGTCGGACATGTTGACCGACCTGCTTTAATTAAACCAAAAACTGTCAATTATCTGTTTACACTTTCCTCAAACATTTTTTTAAAAATCATACATATGAGATTGTCTCTGATTGGCTGCTTGCTGTAAACATTCTTTTGAGCATTTTGATTAGTTGTGGCACCAGACTCATTAAGGATGTGAATTAGCTGTTTCAAATCAAGATAAGCTAGTTTCTTAATAGGCATTTTCCTTTGTTTCTTTTTTCAAATGTTTTATGAAAATTCATGTTAAATACACAATGATCCCTAATAATTCTCTGATCATTTTTGATTCATTATGTCTTTCTGAGCAGAGTGATTTTCTAAACCTCATGGAAAATGTTTTGTTTTGCATTTAGCAAAATAAAAAATCATATTTTATCATTATTGTTATTATTATTGTTATTATTATTTCAAATTATTCCAACAGTAAGATACGGCTGTAAGCTCAAACCAGTTTTATTAGCAATCACTTCCCAAATCTTATTACAGTACAAAATGTAGGATGTCACAGTAAAGTTTTACTCAAATGAAACACTGAAATCAGAAGTGCAGCAATCCTCCAATTTCCTGCAGTGAATCTCAAAGTCTGTTCAGTAAGACAATCTGCATCATAATCAGAATCACTGTCCTCTTCAGAAACTGTAACCATAACAACAGCAGCAATTGTTTCTATAAAATTATTTTCTACCATTCTTATGTAGAGTGCAAAATATGGAAATATCAGAGTTCACTATTTTTACATTCACTATTATATTCTAATGTGCAGCACATGAGTACGCTGTCCTATGTATTTTAAAAATGTCCTGCCTGAGACAGTCCCACGTCAGACAGTCTGTGTTTTCTGGGTTATGTGTTCTCCTTTGGTTAACTGGTGAGCTGTTACGGTTCTGCAATATGTGTGTGTGTTTGTGCTTTAGTAAGATGGGTCACTGTCCATGAATTGAGCCAATATGATAGCATCAGAACCTCACAGCAATCTCTGTTTTTCTGTCTGTCAGTTTTTCTTGCTACTTTAGCATGAAATGCAACTGTGTTCCCCCTGTGGAGTGTTTCACATTTATGTCGTTGTAATCAATGTGGCATTTCAACAACTGTACAAACGCAGAAAATACATCATTATATCTGTAATTGAAGCTTTAGTAACAGTGTGGTTACTGAACTCTGAAGAGTCACAACGAGGACAAACAGGTGCAGAATGGAGGGATCATTTCTTACAACACCATCATCACTATGAATATCATTTGAACTGATATTAACTGGATACTTCATGATATGTCTGTAGCAAACCGTGCAGCTTGCTATAGACATGCTGTTTCTGTTGTCTTTTAGTTGTGTATGAGTAAATCAGGTAGAACCTCTCACATGAGGCTGTTTGGTGGCGCAGTGATTCGCTCAGTTACCTTCCAATAAGAAGAGCCAAGGGGCCATTCAATCAGCTGGAAAACACTCACTCACTCACTTCAGAAGTCTACGATATTGGTCTGTAAGGTCTGTAAGTTGGAATCATTTCCACTCTATTATGGAATCCTTTGGCCATCAGCTTTATCTCTGACTTTTATTGGCCACATTCGTTGGTGTTTTAGGGGTGAAACCTTTTTAAATAAATGGTAAATGTCTTGTACAGCAATTTATCAAGTCCTCAGGACCCCAAAGCGCTTCATACTACAGTCAGTCATTCTCACCCTGATGTTGGTGAGCTTCTGGATTGCTGCCAGTGCCACCAGCAGGCAAAGTGGGTTAAGTGAATTGCCCAAGGACACAACGACAGAGGCAGTACTTGAACCAGCAATCCACCAATTGCAGGACGAACTCCGACCACCTGGTGGCGACGGTAGTAGTCATCAGATCAGAGCTGACCAAACTCTAATCTGTCATACAAGACCCTATTGTGATGGCTGATAACAATCTCTATAGAACAATAACAATAAAAGTGTCCAAGTTTTTGTCATCTATATTTGATAAGAAACACTGGATAGCCATAGATGTCTATGCTGGGAAGCTTTTGGGCTTCTTGCTGTTCAGGAATAGGCAGTTAAAATGAGAAAATAGGAAAAATATAATCCAGCCCCAGCTGATAGGATGCTGCCTTCTTACTGGAATTGATGGTTCATTTAGAGTTGCTATGCAAAGTCATATGGGCATTTGTAGCCGGAATAGTCAGGAGTTCTACACATGGGGAGAACATGCAGGGATTTTAAACCCGGACCATCTTCACTGCGTGAAGCAGCAGCGCTAACCATCATTCTGTACAACACGTTGATTCAGTCCACTAACACCAATGTAGCATGAAACTTTCAGTATTTTCTGTCAATGCCGAGATGGCGGTATCACTGTAGCAGAGCAGTGATGCTAATTATCTTCTGGGATTTTCATCATCTGTTCTAACACTCACTCTATACACTTCCACAGAGCAGACAGGGGGACAATAATTGAAAATATCCACCATGCTGTGCTAACTTATCCACATGACTGACTGTATTCAGCACCTGCTGCTGGAACGCATGCTCCTCCTCTTCTGTAATTATAGCCATTTCATCTACGGAACAACACCGTGTTCATTGAGGGACGTAGAGTAAAACAAATGACAGCCGTCGCTCCCAGAATTCCTTTCATGCTGGCCTAATTCAAGCACTGCTTTAGGGCATCAGAATTCATATGATTTGTTTTGGCTGGTCAGAGTCTTACAACAGCATACCCAATGTGCAAGCCCTACTGAAAGCAGAAGCCTCCTTCAGTTTAAATCATTCAACAAAAGTCAACAGACAGTCCAGGAGAAGAAGGAGGCAGATAATAATTCATCTGTGAGGATATTTCTCTGCAGCTCAGGAAGAAAACAACAACTCTGTGCCACACAAATAAACTTACAATCCCAAAGACTTTCTCATTTTCACTATGAACCGAAATCAGTGACAATGAACGTTTTCAAGGATAACATATATCACAACCAGAGAGACATGCAAATCCCATACAACTGCTTCCAGATGTAGGAGATGTGTGTTGAATAATAAATGACTTAAAACCGGAAGATTGTCAAAGAAGCTTCTGATTGCCGAGACAAAATAAAAATCAGTGCCTGGAATAATCTTCATCAATGCTTTCATCAAGATATTGCTCCAGCATCAACTTTTGTCTGCTTGTACTGTCCTGGTTAAAACCAAATACTATGCATAGTTCCCTCACTCTGCTCATTTTTTATTTTTTTTAAATGCCATAAAATATATAAAACCATAGTTTTTACAAGGACTAAAATAATGATCTATTTATGGTTTTATTTATGAAACAGAGCTGGTGGTGCCACAGTATTGACACGCTGAAAGACAAAATGCACAGAACGGAAGAATTCACAAACAACCGTCATCTACATGACTGTACCTGGTAAAATCACATTTTATCACAATAATGTGAAGCATCCGTGTTTTGGATGATCTTGAAGTGACTCACATCATCATCATCATCACTTTATATAGACACACATTTTCTTGAAAATGGGAATCCCAGGCAGATAGGAGACTGATCCAATGCAGGAATCAAACTATAGAGCATGGCATTCTGGGTAAATGCAACTAAAACAAATGGGTGACTGGAGAGCTAGGGGGGGAGAAATGGCTGTTGGTCTTCTTCCAAAGACAAAAGAGAAATCCTACAACCACTAAAGTCTGACACCACCTAATTTTTCTTTCCATGTCATGAAAGTTGCAGTCAGAGGTTTACATGTTGCTTCCTTCAGTGGTTCTTGGTACAGCACCATCACAGGCAAGGAGGTGAACCACTTGTTCAAAGGGTTTGGATCATTTGACAGGCAAAAAATTTAACAAATGCTGCAATTTTCCTTTGACCATAGAATTACACAAATTGGAATTCTGAAATTAAATCTGCTTAATGGAAACACAACAATTCTGAAAAATTTCAGGTGGTTTTTCAGTCGTATCGAAACTGGTCTATTTCACAAAACTGCAATCGAAACACTTTTTTTGCATCACACGAGTCACATCAGTTTGAATTCAGCAATAGCAATGTGTTTATCTTCAGGCTCTGGCATCATTGGACAATGTGTGTTGGGCTCCACCAGGGGTCTCACAGCATTGTACAGTTCATTAAAAGCTGAGTTTGTCATTCGAAAGTATTGAACTCTCAAATCTTCTATGAAACAACTGATTACAATTTCCTAAAGATACAGCATCCCATTGGGGCTGGTCTCGCCAAAGCCTTATAGATGATGAATACTAGTGCTGTGGCTGAAATATAAATATAGCTCAAAAAAGTGTTTAATCACTGCCATGATTTTTAACAATTTATTCCATGAACAAGCGTATTCACTTATTTTGTTTCTTATTAAATGGGAGCACCATTAAATAAGAAACACCATTGCAAAATTGTGTTTTTTGCAATGGAAATGCAGCTCCGGTCAGTATAAAGCAGTATTTCTAAGAAAGTTGCACTCACTGATCAGAAAACACCAGAATTTGGAGTCGCCAAGCATAATACGGTGCTTGTTATCATTCTGCTCTTTGCCTTTGTTGTAGCATTTCCGGATACCCAGGAGTCACCAAACGAGTGGGTAGCTCAAAGTCTGCCCTGTTTTTTACACAACCAAATTTCCTGCTGGGTGGCAAGATAAATAATGAAACACACAATCTTTCTGTATATATTTTGCATTGCATTCAGTGCCTAATCTAACTACTGACATATGAAAGTGTGGCGTCTGCTTCTGTTTATCTTATTTGCCAGTTGGGAGCGGTATGACAGGCTGTAAACGCAACAGCGAAATAACAACATGCCGTTAAGTTGATGAGGTAAAGATGTCTGCAAACCTTTGCACGCGTGTAGCCAGCTGGTAGCAGCATTAGAGATTTAAATCAGCTGTGTCTTCAAATGTGGCCCCTGAGAGTTGGGTTAGTGTGTGTGAGAGTGTGTGAACCCGTGTGAAACAGAATGGACTGCTTTTATGCCGGGGAGCACTTTCCCATTCTTTTCATCCATCACTCAAAACCCACATTCACGCAATGCAGATGCAAAAATCACCTTTTCCATCACACACAGCAGGTCTGTGTCACGATGTTCAAAATCCCTCTGCTCAACAGACGTACAGTACGATGTACAGTACGGATCCAATAATCAGCAGGGGTTTAAACGAGATCTTTAAATTTTAATGTGCTGTAATATTTCTCGTCAAATTTAAGTCTGGCTCACAAAGTGCTCCCTCGTTGATGTCAGGATTACTTTGTCTAGTAAATAGTGTCAGCTATTTTTGTCAGACCCAGATATGTAGTTCTGAACTTTAAATTTAGCTGAAGACTCTTATTTTGAAGTAAGAAAGGAAGTAAAGTGAATGTATATCTGCCCTCTGGGGGGTTTCCTCTGCTTTTTTGTTGGTTTTCTTTGTCACTGTTAAATGTTTCAGATGATCAATAAAAACAATTTATCATAAAAAAATATAAATGCATTAATCAACATAGACATTTTAAACTACAAGCATGTCATAAAACAAAAAAACCTTTTGTCACTTTTATTGGCAAAAAAAAGAAAAAAAAAGACAAAGACAAAAATGACTTAGATCGTTATTTTATATCTAAAGTCTTATATTCTTTTGCATTTAAGTTTTTATTTAGAATTGTATGTCGCGAGCTTAATGTCTTTGTTGTCTTATAGCCATATGCTGCTAACATTTTTCTGTTTGATTAGTAAATGCCCCTGAATCCTGAGCCATGTTCTCTCTGCTGCGGCTTGCTTACAGCTGGTACGGTTCATGCTTTGGTATAAATAGACTTTGATTAACAAGATTGAACGTTGTATTGCAGAATAGGTTCCATATTCAGCATGTGTTTACTCAGCAGAATACTGCATTGAATCCCTTAGTAAGAACCTGCATTAGTCAATTAGCTTTCCTCAGACAAATGATATTTGACTTCTTCCAACAACATATGGAGAAAGTGTTGCACTAGAAGCAAACCTGGCCCAAAGACTTAAGGACCAGTTTGGTGGAAAGGAAAGCAGCACGGCTGCTGCTCACTGTGGCCTGATTGGCCCCCGGCCGAGCACCCCGCCCTTACCCCCGCTCTCTTCCTTTCTCCCTGATCTTTCTCATCACTCCCGTCGCTGGACACTTTACAACCGGCCATAAACAATAAGCAGAGAGCTTGTCATTGTGCTCACCAATGCAGCAGCGCCCGTCTCAGGGGTTCATCTAATTAATGCAGGAGATTATTGCCGGGCCCATGAGGCCCATGGGGCTGGGCCCCGCTGTCTCTGAATGGGGTCATTATGGGAGGTAATGAACAGAGTGAGCAATGGGTTTTGGGCTGACTTGGCGAGAGGCTGTCTCAAATGTCAAAGCCACAGTGTAATCATCACTTTGTCAGAGGCAATGTGGATGCACTTTATTTGTTTTGTTTTTTTCGCAGAACTAGTAGTGTGGAAACTGCATAGATGGAGTCATGAATGGACTTATCTGGGGTGGGGGGTTGAGTGGAGAAAAAATACTGGCCAGTGTTTGTTGCTGCACTGTAGCAGAGAGGTAAGCATCCATCTGAGAGGAAACAAGATGCTGAAACCAAGAAACACTGGTATCTATAGTGATAAGTAAAAATTTAATGTGGACATTTGAAAAAAACATGTTCAGCAGTACAGAATCTCATAATATGAAATATTAGAATACAATATCAAGATAATGACATAAGATGCATTTCCATTCACCATATAATTGCGCAATTTGACATTTTGAAAATAATTTTGCCTAATGGAAACACCCCAATTGCGGAAAAACATGTCTTTTGGTAAAGCGTGTGTTTGATTTCACAAAACCTCCATTGTGATGTTTTCACATCACAATGATCAACAAGCGGATGTTGCCACTTGTGGCGCAAACCACGAAGAAGAAGACAGAACGTAGTGGGAGGATGATGGTTTGGAGCGTTTTTGAATGACTTGTCACTTGAACAAACTGATTCATGTGTGATTTTCAGTGCATTTCTTAATTTTTCTAAAAAAGGTTTCCAAAACCCCAACAGACTTCGTGCTTCCACAGGAAGACATAATGTCTGGACAGCCTGGAGCCCTGAGCTGTGGCCGAAGCAAAGCAGAGCTCAACAGGCTGACACGACTTTACTCAAGAACTACTTCCTTTCTTAAATCAAAATAAGAGTCCCAAACACAGAGTGTTTCAATATTCAGCACCCATAACAGTAGCATGTTCTGACGTCACCAGCCAGAGCTGCAGCCAGTATCTGGTAAAGAGACACACTTCATTCTGACCAGAAATACTGTGGCGACTTAAAATCGTGACGTCTCTTTGGACTCCCTACTGGTGACTGCAATTCAGAGCTTCGTTGGAAAACGAAAGCCACTCTATGAGAATGTTATGTTAACTGCCACGTCTGGCAACAAACAGCTTCCACAACGTAGCAAGTCCAGTAAATGAGACTTTCACTTCCAATAACGTCTGGGCTATCTCAGCATATTAAACTCATTTCATTTCCAGCTCTTTTCTCGACATGCCTCCTCACCTGGATGTAACTCCTGGAGCATTTTGTGCTGCTCCAACCGACTGCCGCCAAATGATGTTCTAGATTAAATTAAATTGTTTTTTGTTTTTTTTTCCTTCTTTGTGAATTAGGTTTGAATGAAGGACACATGAGTGGTCTGTTTTTTTTGTTTTGTTTTTTTTATTAATTTGTTTTATTTTTTATTTTGTTGAGTTTTTTTTCTTTAAAAAGCAGGAAGCAGTCACACATTCTCTGGCTGTAGACTGCAGAGAAATAAAAATTCAGCTAAAAGTTATTCACTGGAATTCAACATTGTATTATCTTTGCTTTGGTTAGTTATTAAACCTCAAGGATGCCATTTAAGAACCCACCTCTTAGTCTGTGTACAGTAACTGCTGGATATCAGAATAAGCAAAAACCTTTTATGAATGTTAAAATAGATTTTCCCAAGGTTTTAGATTCACCACAGAGAGCGTGGCAAGAGGATGTTTCAGTACTTCATAGCTCACCTCCTGACAATGAACCAGAAGACATGAACTCTTCACTTTCTTCAGTTCCTGGAAACCAGGGAGTCCATTAGTTTTCTTTTGTCTTTTCTACTGGATTTGTCATGCACACAAGCACAAAGCCTTTCCTATTGAGACCCATCCTGTTCTATAAGTGCTATATCATTTCATCATATAATTCTTTTCAATAAACTACTAGAGTTGCATGAAATGAATCTGTTCAGTGGCGTTGCAGTGATGAGAGCTTCACAAAGACAAAAAGGCTTGGAAAAGGAATCATGTTCTCGATTCGTGAGAATCCTTCTGTTTGGTTTGGCAAACGTATACATCATTATACCTTCCTCAGTGTTTGGTGGTTGTGGGTGCAACAATGCAGAGGGTGACTCATTATGTTTTGGAGGAAGAAAAGAAAAAGAAATCCTTCACTGTGTTTTTTTTTTCATCTGGGTGTTTTGGAAGAAACGATTCTGCACCGCTAGGAAAAACACTTCTCAAGTCAAGTTCCTGTTGGAAGAAAATGCACAAACTGGAAGCAGCCATGCACTTTCACAGTCTGCCCGTTCAACAGACGTAGCTCAAACATTTTCATGTATACTGCTTCATTGAGGAAGTTGTTCCTAATTTAGTACAATTTGATTTCAGTTAGGTTTTTCAACTTAATATAGGAGAATCTGAAAAAGCCTTTGGAAAGGAAATGCTACCTAAGCACAGAATGAGGCTCTGTCCATCACATCTGTCACAGAACAGGCTGGATTGGGAAATCTTGGTAGTTTTTCCCACATAAGGGTAAATTAAATTTACAGGGGGAAATAGAAATATTACCATATACATGCTAAGCTTAAAAATAACAAAGAAAGCACCATTAAGATACTTTAAAACCTCTAATTAGGTTGATTATACTTTGGAGAAGATTCTGTTCTGTAGCATTGAGTTCTTGATGCGCCCAGGGTTTTATTCCTGACTTTGAGTCCGTTGCTGCATGTCTTCCCCCCGTCTTTTTCTGTCAATTTCCTGTCTGGTAATTGTCAATGAATTGCCAAAAACTATCTTTCACAAAATGTACTCAAAGGATCATCTTTTAGGGAATCAAAGTTCAGACATTGCCTATGAAGTATTGAATGGTGCACTTCCATAAAGTGCAGATAAAATCAGTCTAAGGAAAACCCCACAGAGAACATGAGGCCCGTTCAGAGAGGGAACCAGAAAACCTTCGTAGCTTTGAAACAGCGGCACAAACCATTCAACTATTAAAGGTCCACTTCTGTTTCTGTGTCCCTTTGTGTAGACAAGAGAAGCGCTTTTTCTCTGCATGTGTATCGTGTTGCAGAGTTATATAATGATTTCTGTTGTATTCAGTCCGAAGATGAAAGGCATGTTTGTGAAGTTTATGTAAGCTTTTACGCAGTTATATAACTGCAGTACTTACTTATTACAGTACCTACAGTAAGTGATGAGTTCTGCTGATTCTGAGTTGGACCAAGTGTTCTGTGCAAATTACATAAATCAATTCTAATTCATCTCCTGTTGATGGTTTGTTCTCCAGGCTTTCTGAAGGACGTCCACAGATTCTCTATATGTGTTTTTTATGGTGCTGTAAAGATTATTGCACACCCAACAATAAAGTCAGTTACAAGTTTGATTATTGATAGGAAACTAACTAACAACTAATCATCCTGCACTGGAAAATAAGGAGCGTACTACTAACTTGCTTTAGCAGTGGCTAGGCTAACAACTAGCATGTTTATGCTGGTCACCCATTGGTTTGCCTTCTCCTTCTGCTGTCTATTACCTTGGATAGGCTAGCATCATCATTGTTAGCTAGGCTAACAACTAGCATGCTGGTCAGGCATGCTAACAGTATTCTTTTTCTAACAAAACAAAATCAAGAAAGATGGTTCACATACACTAGTCTTAATAATCCACAATAGTTTTAATTTTGCCCCTAAATTAGAGCTACAATCAAATAGCGAGCTGTTGTTTTGCAAACAACTTATTTGAAGTATTCTTAGATTTATGAAAAGTTTGAGAACAAAAGGTGAGTTTAAAATCTAACAAGCAGAAGATGAACATCGTCAGAAAATCATGTCTTTATAAAATAGGAAGAAATCCTGGAGGCCTGACACATAATAACCTCAGATGTATGTGATCAACTGTATGCAACATTTAAAGTTCTTTTATGGTCTTATATTTCTTGTCTGTCACACTTGTTGCTCATCAGTAAGCACCACTAATGTGTAATGGGTTGTTGTCTTCTACAACCCATTTTTTTAGCTTCATAAACAAACTGTTCTCTGAAAGTGTTCCAATTTACTGGATGTAAACTGGATCTTGGATTGTATTCAACTGATTATTTTATAAAATGGAGGAGCAGAGACCAAAGCATTGAGAAGAAAAAAAAAAAGATGCTCCTCCAACAGGCCCCGCAGGGCCCTGGACTCTCCCTTCAGAAATCCCATGTGATCAAAGCAGAAAGCCTTTATCTGTGTGATGTGTGAAAGCCAGAGACGTCATATGAAAGCACTTCTAGTCCAACCCCTAAGGAAAGAAAAAGGCCGTTGAAAATTTTTAAATAGTCCTGCACATACTTGTGTATGGAGGCCTTATAAAGCTCAGCAGGATTATACATTTAATTCTAATGGTGAAAATTTGTATATTAGACCTAAACAGATTTGTTAGTCAACTACACACACCAGTTTGTGTGTAACTGTTGTCTTGTATGTAACCCTGGCACCTCCCTGCCTGCGTAATGCCTGCATCTGGGTTAAACGTCCAAAAGGTCTTAATTACGAGACATCAAAACATTTCTGTTTTGGTTTTACTGGGTCTCAGTGCTACATACAGAATAGCTGGCCATAATTTCCTGAATGATAAATTAGAAAAGTGGCTGAAATGCTTAATGTTCCATTCATTATCATACCCCAGTGGTGCCCAAAGTGGGTCCTGGAGGGCCGGCATCCTGCATGTTTTAGTTCTCTCCCTGGTTTAACACACCTGGATCAAACGATGGCTCATTAGAAGGCCTATGAAGAACACTGAAACGCTGAAAAGGTTATTACTACCACCAGGGAGAGAACGAAAAGATGCAGGATGCCGGCCCTCGAGGACCCACTTTGAACACCACTGTCTTATATGCTTATCCCTAGTGAGATGAGGAGCCTACAGGTCTCACATTGGCGATCTCTCCTCACCTGGAGAGGTGGCCAATCCATCTTCAGGACAACATTTATTTAGTTCTAAATAAAGTCAAAAACACTTGTTTAAGCTCTTTTTAGTTTTTGCAACAACTGAAAGATAAATAAGATCTCTGTGTGGCTCCAACATTTGGGATTCATTACTCAAAATTACTGAATATTTGATTTTGGGGATTAAAAAAATAAATAAAAAATTCAGAGTTGCTAAGCAACATCACCTCCATTCTAAGATTTATGATCAAAATTTGGAATGTTATTTTTGATGTCACACTGGTTGGTGTCAGAACCCAACATTCTAGTGAGTTCAGTTCGTCAGAAATCTCTCATAGAGTAAAACGTAAATACGAGAGATAACACTGCTGTACCTTGTTGGTGGAGATCGACACTAAAGTCTACAAAAGAAAAAAAAAATGGTCAAAGAACTTAAAAGGAAGAGGAAAACGCTGGCCTTCAGGAGACGACGAGGTAACTGAGTTCATGAGTCTCAGTAAAAATGAACAACAAATGGTTCATGTTTCAGTTTTTGTGAGATAAATTAATGTGCATTTAATAGTATATGTTTTTTCATTTTTGACACTGATCTATGTACTTAAAAAATGTAGAGTTTTTATCAAATCACCATCTGTATCATATATGATACATACGTTTCTGTGGTCTTTATCTTTTACACCATGATCAATACTTACCCAAACAACCTATTGTATACAATTTGAGACCTGAATTCTGCCATCTACTGGATAATAATTGCACTGCAGGCAGAGAAAGCGTTTTTTTCTGTTCAAAATGTCTTGCATGCTATTGGTCATAGGCGTTTTCCAGGAAAGTCTTTGCCAATTTTAGACAACTGACAGTAAAAATAATATATACATTGTTTGTCACTCTTTTAAAGAAATGTTTTATGTTTTTAAATAATGCACAACTACATAGAAATGTTTTTGTTATATTACATTTAGCTTGTGTGAAAATGTGTGTATCAGATGTGATGCTGCAGGTATTTAAGGTGCTTTATCACTGAACAGTATGCTGGCTGGGAAACTTTTGCTTACTGAATAATTATCATTAAATGTCATTTCAAAATAAACTTTGGGTTTTTTCACAATAGTAGTTATTGAAAAACCACAATCTTTGTGGTGTTTCGACTAGTTATGTATATTTTAGATTTAACAAGAGTAAAGGAAGAAGATAAAGAAAACTCTTTGAATAGTCATCAACATCATAATGTATGACAACTCAAGCTACATAGAGCAGCAAAGAGAAGATGTATTATAATGAGGATAATGATGAGGACTGGACTCCCCTGGCGAGGCATGATGAAGGATACTCAGATACCAACTTTGATGAAGACTATGATGATCAAATAAGTTGATCGTCATGGTGAAAATAAGTCAAACATTCAGGAGTTTGTGTTATAAAGTCCCTGATCAGAGATCAGTCTGTGAGGTGATATAAATACTAAATTTTTGACAAATTACAAAAAACGAAAATCACATTATTTTCCTGATGTCTGTCTCACTTTAGTGGGCAACAGCAGCGCAATGGCACCAAGCACAGAGTCTGCTGAGAAGAGCCGACCAAGGAAAAGGAAAAAAGCTCCAGATGAGACCCCCAAAAGACGGATCATGGTTTCTCAGATGGCGGGAGCCTCCACTAGCTGCCAGCACTCGGTCAGAACCAGGAGGAGACTGAGGAGTAAAGCCACAAAGGAGACAAAGGAACGTTCACCACCGGCCAAAAAGAAGAAGAAGAAAAAGCCTCCATCCTCCTGGGGCATCAGCTCAGGTTGGCTGTTATGATTAAGCTATTGTTTGTTTCCACTCAGAACCTCAGCATGATTATTAAGATTCATATTCAAATTCAAAAATACTTTATTGATGCCAAAGGGAAATCAAATTTTGTAACTCATGTTAATTCAAGATCTTCAGAGAGTTATTGTAGATGGTGATGGCTGTTGGTAGGAAGGATCTCCTGTAGCAGTCTGTATCCCAGATATTTGAAGAAGCCTCTGACTGTTTTCCTAAAGCAGTCCGAACAGATGTAGGTTAACTTCAGCATGTTACAGTTAACATACTGAAGAGAGTAAAAATATCACAAAGAATAAACTACAGTATTTTGTAAAAGCATTCACACCCAATAAACATGTTTTACATTCGAATAGAAAACTTTAATTTTTTTTAAATTGAGATTTTATGTGATATGCAGCTGTACTTTCACAAAAAATTGCTTCTACCAGAACATCTCAAAAATCTCTATAAAAAGTAAAAACGTACCTATAAAATAGATTTATTTTCATTTTTTCCACAATATTCAGGCTGTTTTAGATGTTCATATAGAAAACATTGACTCACAAAGGCTGAATACAAACACACAAAAAAACCCATTTTCAGTTTATGCCTTTGCTCATGTTGTGCATCACAAGAAAATATAATTTCCATATATTGAAGTTAGTGATCTTAACATGTCAAGAGGTTCAGCAGGTTAGGATAACTTTATGAGCCACTTTAAGGGCACATCCACACCAGCCCTGTTCAGTCCGCTTCAATCCAACTCCAGGCCGATTGCCTATGAAGTCTGGTTTGTTCGGGGAGGTGTGAATGCACTTTGTTCTCTTATGGTACCTGAATGTTAAAAGGCTAACATTATTTCTTTGGGTTACTCTCATTGTTAGAGTCCAGCTCCAGTACGGTACCAGCAAAGCACTTTGAGAAACCACCGAAGAGGAAGAAGATGAAGATGGAGGAAGAAAAAGTGGACTCCCAAAGAGGTCAGAGTTAGTAGTGATAGAATTGTAACAGACACATTCACAAGACAGAAGTAAGGTGTGGTGATAATTATATCTGAAGTACCATTTGTGAACAGAGTTTTATTCTGATGCTTGTGAAACTTTAGCCGAATTCCAGGAAAAGTATATCGAGCTGCATCAGCTGGGAGATGGAGGGTTTGGATCTGTGTTTGCTGGATATCGGGTCGAGGGTAAATTGCCTGTAAGTGGTACACACAATCTGCCAACACACATCCATAGGTGCAGTTGATTCATTAAATGTTTTAAGCCAGTAAGGGTCAGCGTTTGTTGAGGAGACGTAAGGTCCTGCAAGCGATGGAAGGTTCACAGCTAGTCAGACTGACTGTCGTTTTAGCTGATTTTAGCCAATAGGAATGACTCAAACTGAAAATGTTCTGATGTGTGGGATACAGGTTTATTTATATGGATATTAATCATATACAGTTTCACGATAGACTGATATGCTCATTGTTTTCTCTGCCAAAAAAAGATGGTTGACCAACTTTGGCTGACTGATGAGTCTGATCGGTTGGGACTCATCATTCAACAAGAGTGGACTACAATTTTAGATTTTGTTACTTTTAGTGACACAAAAGCATCAAAATTTGTACGTTCAGAACTGTTTCTGAGTCTCATAGTTAGCATCCTGGGTATCTCAGGATGCTAATATTTTTTTTAATGCTCTGAATCCCAATGTTCATGCCACATGTCAGTTTTTGGCTAATCAAGAAGTTTTCTGCGATTTAGTCACAGTTGCGTTGGATTGACATAGACAACAACCTCAACCAACTTTTAACTTCAGTGTTTTAATATGTCGCCTACTGCTGATGAATACTTTACAGAATCTAACATTAGAAATTACTGAATATCTCTTAAAGGATATTACCTCCCTAACATGCTGACCAAAGTCTTGTTGCTATCTTGTAGGTGGCTATCAAACATATCCCGAAAGACAACGTGGTCATCAAATATAAGGTAAGTGAGGAACAGCATCGAGCAGTGTTTCTTCTTCTTAGTGGATTACAGATGCAAAAGGCAGATAACATCTCTGTAGGCCCCACACATTCTGAACACAAAGTGTTTAGAGTAGACTTTCACCTTCAGGTTGGTGCCAAAGAACACTGTTTGCAATAACCAGACAGCAGAGAAAGAGTTTCATTCCTCTGATGAACACAATAAACACCTTATAAGCCATACCATATAAGCAGTTTTTCACTGTCACATCAAACCATCTGTGTGTTTAACTATCCATCTAAAACGTTGGCTACAAATTCATGTGCATGATTTACATTTCTCTTAAAGTATGTTTTGAACACTTGAACATCGAAGTCAGATCATTTGTTTATGAGCACAGTCTTAACCAGATTGCGGGTTTCTCCTTTTTTCTGGGATGTTTCAGGATGAGAATGGCAGGGAGCTGGCCATGGAGGCCGTAATCATGTTGAAGCTGAGGACTGCAACAGTGCCGCAGTTGGCCATGGTGTCCCTGCTGGACTGGTACGATCTGGATCAGGAGCTGATTTTAGTCATGGCGAGGCCTATGTTTGCTGAGGACCTTCTGGTCTATCTCAAAGAGCGTGGAGGTTGTCTGAAAGAGAAGGAGGCCAAGGTAAGCTGCTGGGTGGAGTTTGGGTGTAGAGGTTAGAGGTTTGAGCTTGAACATCTCAAAGAGCAATGTTTGATACATCAAAGAAGAGTAAGTAAAGCTTTGAGTTGCTGTTATGCATACACAGGAAGACTTAATGAATAGAATGTTGTCTCCAGAAAGCCATGTACTGTACACTGAAGTGTGCAGTTGTATTGAGACAAAATGTGTAAAAAAAACAGACTCAAGAGATTCTGAAGACTTTTGCAAGGCACTGTATCTTATACCTGTATCTCTGCTGTTCTTGACCATGTGATGTTTTTCCTTTAGACCATACTGAAACAGCTAGTGGAAGCAGCGCTCTATCTTCAGAGTGCAAACATCTTCCACAGGGACATTAAGGTGGAAAATATCCTGATTGAGACCACCGCAGAAGGCCTACAAGTCTATCTGATAGACTTCGGTTTAAGCTGCTTTGATGACAGAAGAAAACATGAACTACTCTGTGGTACGACTGGAACATAGAACCCGATCGTTTCTCAGTTATAAATGCTGTTTCGTCTTACTGATTCTTATTCTCACACTCCTTCCAGGTACTCCTGAACACCTCCCACTGGACTGGTTCATGCACAACAACTACTGTGCGGAACCTATAACAGTGTGGCAGCTGGGTGTGGTGCTGTTTGAGGTGGTCCACATAATGCGGTTCAACACCCACAGCTTCCTGAAAAGCAAACTGAAGATCAGCAAAAGGCTCTCCAAGAGTGAGACAAACACTCGTCCACATATCACAAAGCACAAATAAATCTGTTCTGTGTCGTTCTGTTTTGTTCCTCTGGCTCTGTTCATTGTTGTTGTTTGACCTCTGACCCTCCAGACTGCCATGATATTCTGACAAAGTGTCTGATGGTTGACCCTGAGGAGCGTCCCACCCTGGAACAGCTGCTGGGCCACCCGTGGTTTTCGTAGCTTACACACACACATATAAACACACACCCGTTTATGGACACTTACATACATCTACTGCATGCTTCACTTTTACATTTTAACCTCTTTGACATTGGCGGTGGGTGATATGTCAAAGCCAAACACTCCTTCCTTCACTCCTTCCTTCCATCTTTTCTTCCTTCCTTCTTTCCTTCTTGCCTTCCTTCTGTCCTTCTTTCCTTTATTTTTCCTTCCTTCATCCCTTCCTTCCTTCTTACCTTCCTTCTTTTCTTTCTTCTATCCTTCATTTTATCCTCCCTCCCGCCCTCTCTGCCTTCCTTCCTTCCCATCTTCCTTTCATCCTTCCTTCCAGGTTTGAAAAGGTCTGGTGTGGGTTTCCAGTAGTCTCTCTTCTTCTTGTGGAAATATCCATAAGATTAATTTGTGACTTTTACTTTTCTCTGAATGCTCTTGTTGAAACTAAATATTTAAGACTCATCTGGACATTTACTTTGTGTTTACTTTGGTTTCCTCCTCAATTCTAGAAATCTTCCATTCTACAATAACTTGTGATTTTCTTGGTTTTCTCCGGGTGCACCGGTTTTTTCCCTCTAATCTAAAAAAACATCCATGTTTGGTTACATGAAACTTGTACATCATGCGTGTGTAAAAGTGTTTTTCTGGGTTTGGTCTCTTTGGTGCCTTAATTGTTAAGCATGTCCCCATTCTGCACCCATTGCTCAGCACATTGATATTCAATTGGACTGGGCCAAAACAGAGAATGGATTAATGATTGGTTCATGGTGGTGGTTTGGCCTGGGGGAGGTCCACATCATATTGGCCATGTTGTCAGGATTGCAACATTCAACTTGTTGCATATTTTTAATTGTGCTAAAGTTCCAAACTGGGTTGAAACTCTTTCCAGTTTTCCTTCTTGCATGGTGATGGTGGGTGGGGTAGGTCAGGTGTGGATGGAGGAGGGGTCAACATCAATCATATGGAATTGGTTAGGGTTAGGGTTTTGTTGTTGATGCTCACTCACTTCTGATTGAATTGTATTATGCAAGTAAAACGGTATTATGGCTGAAAGATGGTTAGCTCCTTGAAGCAACGTGGGTCAGGGGTCAAAGCCTGCATGCCCTGCCTGTCCATTTGCAGGTTTCCCAGGTACTGCAGTTCACTCCCATAGTCCAAAAGTCATCTATGATAGGTTGAGTTGAGTCTTGAATCCTCTCTTCTGTGCACACACACATGCACGAATTCATACCACCAGCATGAATGTAGGCACAATATCTTTTTTTATGCATGTTTCAATATATTCGGACGTGTATGGCTTTATATGTGCCTGTATATTTTTTTATATATTTGTATATATGTGTATGTAGGTAAGTGCAATGATGTAGAAATATGTTTTCTGCTTTATCTGTCATTGTTGTTCCCGTCATTGCTGTTATTTCCTTGATAACTCTTTTGTCAGCTAACATCCAGCTAACATTTAGTTGGATGTTAGCTGGATGTTTGTACATCAGGTAACATCATGACTACGTCCTCTCAATATGTTATTTTTTTTCAGACTCCGGATTGTCCTACTCAGTGTTCCTGTGTTTGTCTCTCTTTCCTGTCCTCTCCAACCCCAGCCAGTCGCGGCAGACGGCTGCCCGTCCCGAGTCTGGTTCTGCCAGAGCTTTGTCCTGGTAAAAAGGACTTTTCTCTCCACTGTCGCCCCGTGCTTGCTCAGGACGGGGGATTGCATTGAAGTGAAGCTTTGATGCAATCTGCTGGTTTCCTCCCCTCCGCAGAATCGCCACCTTAACGTGGTGGAGGGGTTTGAGTTACCCCCATGATCCTGAGCTCTGAGTTGCCTGGGACTTTGACCTTTGGCGTGGTCATCCATGGCAACGTGCCTTCAGGATAGGGGGTCACACCAAGAGCGATTCAAATACCTGGATGGAGTAAAACCGTGGAGGTGAACAACATCTGGAGTCAGCCCCGTCTTGGAAGCAAACCTGACGAGAGAGCCTTAAAGCAACAGTAAACCCCTACCACATGGATCTACCACAAGCAGGAAGGGACATTCAGGTTTGATACAAAATCAGCTGAGTGTAGCAAAAAGGCAACAAATTTAGCTGAATAATTAGTGTGTGATGATAAATATCATAACCTCCAATTTTAAATGGAACCTCATGGCGTTTTTTCCTTTCAGGCGCCTCTGGATCCAGTGAGGATTCAGTGAGGATCCAGTGAGGCACCTCCGATGGAGACTAGTCTGGGAAGAAGCCTCTGGTGTTTTACTCCTGATCTAATCCGGGTTCTGAAGAGTTGTTCTTCTTCCATCCTTGTTGGTATAACGGCCAGCTGTTGGGTTCCCTTGGAGTCCAGATGTTCCTTCTCACATCTCGAAGGAATGTGATTTTGCTGATGTGGCTAAAGTTAATGGTTAACTTATTATTTAATTATATTTATGTTACTCCAAACTATCAAGCACAACTGGAATATTTGTTATTAATAAAGTATATTTTCTCAAGTAAAGCTCTTTTATACGGGCTTTAGAGTTATTTTTGGGGAAACCTTTATTTGGGACAGAAGCCAATCAACAGCCGCTCTCACTCAAAGCTGGTGTTGTTTTAAAGAATGACAGTTCTTCTGAAATCAAACCTCCTTTAAGTTTAATCTCTCACTCCAAGTTTTGCAGTTTCTGGCTAACACATTGCTTCAGTCTTAATTCATGAAGCGCTCACCTAAAAAGCCTGATGCACTCATTATCATGGCTGCTAACCTTGAAGATGTTCTTTTTCTTCAAGGTACGCTGTGAATTGTTTCCCTGTCTTGTTGCAGTGTAATATGCTTTAAGCAGATATTAACCACTCTGTATCCTTGTAATAATTAATTTGTTTAGGGCTCTTTGTGCTTCCCTGAGTTGAAAGTAGAACTTTAAAGAGGTAATATTTAAAATGAATCAGGAGTCCTGAGTCAAAGAACAGGCTGACATCATCATCATCACTCTAATAAATACTTATTTGAATTCTATCAGTGACAGTAAAACATGTTGGATCGGGTTGGATCATTTTAAAGTATGGTATTAGAAAAGATGGATGGGAATGGCAAAATCACATTTTTCAAAAAAAATAAACTCGTATGGGTTCTTGAGGTGATTTTTTACTCTTTCTAAAAAGTAAATGTGCTCATGAAGAGATGGAGAGAAAGAAGTTCTGATTGTTTACCTCACATGACTGATCATGAATCGCTAGAAATGCACTTTTTCTACGTCTTCGGACAGAATGTAGCATTGCCACTATTAGTTGACAAGAAAGAACAATTACAACTTGCCTGATAGCAGCAGATTCCTGAAAACCTTCCCCCATTTTTAAGAGATGTGTGCTTCATTCTAATTTCCTGTTTATTACAGTCATGCAGCATCAACGAATGACAAAGTTACACTTATTGTAGTCTGGTAAATTAAAACCAGGCCAGTGGATGAAAACACGACTAATTCGCTTTTTAAAGGTTTGCTCCAATTTCACATGAACTGGTTGAAAAAATGGTCAATGTTTGATGTGGTTATGGAACTTAGTTCCCAAGACATTCCTCTGTTGTTGTTTTTTTAATTTGCTTTCGGCTCTTTTTTTTTTGCACGTTTTCCTCTCTATGCTTGCAAATTCCGGGACAATACCTGGCCTGCAGATGGATGGTCTTTTAAGAAAATATTCCAGCAGTGAGATTCCACTGAGGTAACTCATGTTTTTAAACTGGTTCTGTCCGGGTGCCTAAAACTTTGGTGCTTTGAGTGACGAACTCACTTCCCCTCTTTCGACACAATGTGGTAGAGCAGCGTTGTACCAAGATGGCAGAGCTTTCTGAGCAGAGCGCTTTGCTGTTAATTTAACCATCCACAGACATTATAAATGCTCATCATTACAGTGTTACTGCACTTAACAGAGAAGTTGATGACTTCATATGGCGACGCTTACCAGATGATAGCAGATATGTCTCTGCTTTACAGCACTCCAGTCGGCCCCAACTGAACTCAGCTGGTGAGTTTCCTCAGCGGATCATTCCACATTCTTGATTCTCTAAAACTCCTGGCCCTTCAGCGGGCCCCCGAACTCTTCAGAAATACCATCAGATCAAAGATACGGCTGCATCGATGTGAAGTGTGAGGCCCAGATGTTGTATAACAGCACCTTTATTCTTAAACCCTACGGAAAGAACAGTAGCACTTTTAAATTTAATAAATCCCTGCATGTGGTTTTGTATACTGGTTCCGTATCTCAGCAGGACTCTGATGACTAACACAGATTTGTACTTCCAACCCTGGTGAAAGACTATTTTTTCATCTCAGCAACACGCTGTTTAAGGGTTGCAGCAGATGAGCTTCATATTCGGACACTGGGAACAAGAAAGATTTATCTTCACAGACTCACTACCTGAATACGATATCCCTGCCTGTGTTTGCATCCGTCAAGAAGCAGTAACATCCCACACTGTCTATTGATCAAATAATTGCACAATTTGACATTTTGAAAATTAATTCACTTAATGAAAAGACACCAATTTTGAAAAACAATACTGTTTTGATCAAATGTTTTGGTGCCAGGAATCATTGAAATTGGTTTGTTTCACAAAACTGCATTGGAAGCACTTTTTTTGCGTCACATGAGTCACATGATCAACAACCGGATGTCACTACTGGAGGAAACCACAAAGAAGAAGACGACAGGAAGCAGTTGGAGGATGATGTTTTTAATCACTTATCAAGAGAACAAACTTATTATTGTGTGATTTTAATTGGATTTCTCAATTAGTGGAAAGATGGCAATAAAGAAATTGTGTTTTCTTTTTGTTTTTACATCAGCGGGATATTAAAGTTTTGTGCATGTTTGTAATGGAAACAGCTAATGTGTGATCGTTGGAAGAGATGGTTTGAACTTCCTCTTTCTCTGCTCTGCATCCATGAAGCTTCATTTTCAGATCCTCTGGAATTTGGAGTTTCAGTTCAGGTAATAAGGCTTTGACATGCTAATTATCCGGTGCAATTTTATGCATCATGTAGTACAGAAAACACAACAAAAAAAACAAAACATGATCATTCTGGATGGTCTGGATCCTCTGTGGTTGCAGAATCATGATTTTACCCAATTGCTAATGTTTGGCTGTAACATGTAATGTGGCAGGCAGACTTCTATTGGAAAACAGAGCAGGAACAAAAGTTATCGTTCACAACTCCTTCCTCTGTTCTCTGATTGGCCCAGTTCAAGTCCAACTAAAGAGATCAAGCGCAATGGGAGAAATCTCAGGCAGAGCTATAAAAGGAGTTAAAAATCGAGTGGAACTGTGTAGGAAGGCGAACTAGACATAAATAGAGACATAAATAATCCAGCCAAAAATTGTAGCCCACCTAAAACCTGTTCTTGGCAGGTTTTACATGACTACCATATCTCCAGATAGTTGCATTTAAGATGTTTATTTTCTCCCATTTTCAGCTTTCTTTTCTACAGATGGGCTCTTAGTTTCAGGGAAACACGACAAACAAATCCACCCTAAAATATTTTACTATTCTTAAACATACCAAATTCCAAGAAAACAAAACTGTAAAAACCAACAAAAAAATACAAAAAATACAAAATTCCTCTACCTCACAAGCAGTTAAATGGAAGAAAACTGGATTTAAAAAACAGCAGCTCTCCTTTAAAAGGTTACATTGCAAAAAGTACAAAAGGGCAGTTAAGCCTTCGTACACAGATACAGTGTATTGCAGTCAATTAGTCAAAAGTGCAGCTTCACAGCAAGGCATTGCTAATTAATTGATTGTCTTGACACCTGGAAAGCAGAACCCAATCAGCTCTCAAAGAGGAGGACGTTCCTGAAACAGAGCAGAGGACATTACTGCCATACTGGGGTTGTGTGACCTTGTCATTTCCCGGATTCCCCCAGTTCCTCACAGTCCCCATGATGCTGATTATTCAGTCTCGCAAGGTCTTTTTACAGTATGCCACATTTTATTTGGTCAAAGTGAGACTCAGACTTTTCATAACAGCAGCTCTGACAAAGCAGGCAGCTTGACTGACATGTCAGCTACCAGCAGCAGAAGGCCTGCATATGGATGGATCACTCTTAACTGTGAGTGTCTGACAGGCCGGCTGACAGCTACCTCTGATGTATTCAAGCGGCGCTGCCCCGTTACTGAAGCTGACACACTTTCCTCAAAGCTTGTTTCTGTGTTAAGGGCCAAATTGATTACAGTCATTCAAGTTTGTTCTTTTTCTTGTCCTTGAGGAGCAGCGTGTGTGGCGCTGGCTAGCACAAAGGAACACACTTCCTGTTTGCATGTCGGCTTGGAGTTGTCTGTATGTTCTCCACGCTGCAACAGTTTTTACAGCTAGTGCTGCTTCGCTGTGCTGTCTAAAGCAGTCAGTGAAAACATTAGGAAGCCCATAATATTCTCTTCTTGTTAGCATGTTTACATATTAATGTCGGATCTCATTTTTGTTCCTCTTGCCAATATCTAGAAACAAATCCCCATGACGCTGATTATTCAAAAACAAAATATACTTTAACTCCTCCAGTCTGAACGTAGCGCTGCTGATCCAGCCAAATGTGCAGTACCACCACATCGTGCGCTATCTGAAAAATTCCAACTGTTTGTGAAAGGGGAGATGTTGCACTTTCCAGCCAATATAAAGTTATTACGGTAATTTCACTTCAATTTCATTATAGCAGGGAGTGAAATTAATCTGATAGACAGTAAATTACAAAAACAACTTGCAAGATATTGAACGTTCCAGTTGTTATGTATAAATGGGCAAATATTTATTTACTCACAGAACATTTAAAGAGCTGCGTACAATTAAAATAAGCAAAAATAGAAGTCTGAAACTTAGGTCATAAAGGGTTCATGTGTGTTGATATGCACAGTTCAAACGTTCTTCGCCCCTCAGCCGAGGCTAGTCTTCCTTATTCTGGCTCCTGAAACAATCAGCGCCTAGGAAGACGAACGGATTCCTGGACTGTCAAGCAGCGTTGCACCTGGACATTTCAAGTTCCCAAACAGGATCTTCTTACCAATAAAAAAATAAATAAATAAAAATTTGAAAGTTAAGTTTAGATATGTTCCACAGATAGCAGTCCATGAATAAATGAACTGTCTGTCAGTAAAGGTTTGATCCACTGCTTATTGTCAGCAGTGAGATCCAAAGCACAACCTGGGCCAATGTGAAAAAGTAATTGCCCTTAAACATCATTCGTTGTTGTGCCTCCCTTAATGGGGGTAATGAGTCTTTTATAGAATTCCAACATGAATTGCAATAATTCTTCTTTGAAGAATTGTTGTAATTTAGCCACACTGGTAGTTTTAGAAGACGATTGGTCGGTTTGCAGTTGTGCCCCAGAATGCCAATGGATAAACACCTGGATGTTGACCAGGCCTCCCATAATGCTTTGCTAAAGTTGATCCAGTCAGAGGACCTGCCGATGTGCTCTGGAGCCATGGTTTGCTCCAAAACCTCAACGTGCTTCAATGAAAGATCACAAAAAGATGGCAAGGGTGTTGATGAATTATTGGAGTTGCTGCAAGGAAGGATCTGTAACAATGATCCTTTGTGCACCTGGGATGAAGCAGTGTGTCAGGAACAAGTCCACCAGGTGCTGACCTGATCAGACAGACAGATGCAGGGATTCACATATTACCTTTGGGTTCTGCTTTATCCTCCCAATGAGTTGGAGATTTGCCTTTATTCCATGTTTTCTGGATAGCAGCTCTTACTGTACTAAACTGAAATCCAAAACACTTTATGAGTTTACTGAAGTGGCTAAATAACCCTTTTACAGATTGATGATGTCAATGACTTTCTTTCTCCTTTTCTTCTTCTCAAATTTCTTCTGATCATGTGCCCACATATTGTTTTGACATACTGTTTGACACTTATTGTTTTTTTACAGGTGGTGTTGATGATTTCTACATTCTGACAGTAACCAGGTCTAGTTGTGGTGAAATAATTTAAACCAAAAAAATGTAGTTATTGAACAATTACAGCTTTTGTCTGGATGGATTTTTTCCCCCTAAATAAATGAAATCAATATTTGTTGGTAGTAACAGGACAAAAACAGAAAATGACAAACAGAAATCTGAAAGGGGGCAAATACTTTTCACGACCTTGTAGGTGATCCTCTGATTGAGCTTAGAAACAGAATTAGCTTTTCCATTAGCACATTAGCGGATTAGCAGTGAGCGCGCTCAACACTTGGGCTGATGAATCTGCTCTCCTCCTTTCAAAAGATGGATTCATGTTGTAATATTTTATGAATACAATAAACGCCAATGATAAGATGAAAACCACTATGAAATATCAAATATCAAATATCACAAATTCACAATTCTAGCATGTGTAAGTAGTGAACCCCAGTTTCAGTGGATTTCCCCCTTTCCACTGGTCATAGAAAAATGACTTCCTCCAACACAACACACAAAGACTGACACATTCTTTTAATGTACAGGAAATCTCTGCAAACAAATTTAGCATATAATATTGTTTTACATGATTATTGTCAGGAAGCCATTGATGGTTTCTCTCAATCTTTACCGCCTCCTTCCCAGTCCATCCTGCAGTGATTACCCCACACTGAAAAACAGCCAAGCGCCATATTTGACTTTCTCTTGCGCTGTGTCTGAGCGACTCTGGATTTCACACCCGTGTACTCGTCTGCAGAGGGAAGGATGTACATTCATTCGTGCGTCGCCGATTCTGGCAGGCGAAAGGAGAAAAGGAAGACGGAGAGACAGAATTAGGCCAGTTACTGGCAGAGCGCCCCGCAGCCTCAGTCAGAGGCTGGGTGCCTGAGGAGGAACCGGAGGCCCCCCGTGAAACCCTGACATCATCAGCTCCCGTTCCTCACGTCTACTGAGACACAGTCATGCAGATTCTATATTTATGCAGCCGCTAATACTAACGCTGCAGCTGAGCTCATGAGCTGGGCTGTCTGTTCGCAGCTTTTCACTGTAAAGCCCAGGTAGACTGAACTATCACCTTCAGTTAGTCATCATGAAAGGAATAGGTGATCTGGTGTGAAATGGAAACGATAAGACATCACACTGGCAGAAACTGCAGCAGCTGCAGCACATTTAGCTTGAAATGAGCCTGTTGCTCCTTTAAAGGGGGGAAGCTTTTCCTTTTGTGTTCCAGGTTCTGTCAGATATCAGGCCTCTGAGAGGAATCAAAGGAATGATTTAGCTTAAATAGAAAAATATTACATATGGCAAAAAGAAAAAAAACAGCACACTCTGTTTAATTTTAGGATTTTCTTTATCAAAACATAAAAGTTACCCAGTCTTCACCAAATTTAATGTGAAAACATGAGGACAGCCCATTACAGTGGAGTCCCCCTATATGCTATTAACTGCCTATTAATATTCCTCAGTATGTATTTAACACATACAGTGGAAATCATTTCAGATCGAGGCTAAACAAACACACCCTCTCATCTTAGATCTATATGCTTCACGGAAAGAAACAAAGTGAATAATTCAGAGTTCCACAGAAATATCCACTAACACATGAAGGATTCTTTATAAAATTCAGAAAATTACAGATAACCCTGAACATCGTCTGTATGAAACTGTTACACAACAACAGAGTCAGAGGCACATCAGTCACCAGCTGCGTTTCCTCTACAAATGTGAGCAAAACTTTAATATTCTGCTAATGTCGAAAAAACACAATTTAATAACTGCCGTCTTTCCTTTACAATTAAAATCATTTGTGAATAAGTTTGTTCATATGATAATGTGTATATAAAAACCACATATATATATATATATATGTATATAAACAGTCTGCAGGCAGACAGTTTTCTGTTTGATAGTCTAACTCAAACCTACATGCCATGCGGCTCTCCTCCGCCCTGCCGTCATTGTTCTCTCCGTCTCCCTGACTGGCTTGTTCTGTCACACATGGCCACATATCTAATTTCACATTACAAGTAGCAGCACAGAAAATTCAATTTGTTTTTGTTTCCCTGCCATTTAGTGCTATTTCCATAAAATGAGAGTGGCTGACATCCAAAATCAATGCCTGTTTCCAAACCTCCAAGACTAATGGGGTAGATAGCTAAAACCGCAAGTTAATTGTTCAGCAATGCCCTTGAAAATTGTGTGTCACTCTCTCTCTCCTCGTGTCTCTGTCCCTTACCGGCTCTCCTCTATTTACGCTGCACTCTTGACTGCCACTTGAGGAATAATTTCATGCAGAATTTCTAATGAGAAGGACTTGGAATCTTAGCAGTCATGCTTAGCTGAGCCCAAACTTGGACCCGGGAATTCCAATATCCATGATTCACTCATGCTGTCATGCAGGTTCTGTGAGTTTTCAGCTAAGAAGAAGAAATGTGACTTTCTGTTTGTTTGTGGAACAGCATATGTGTTTTAGCCATGCTGGGTATAAGTGCCAGTAGAACGGCTCTCAGACGATGGCTATTATTTTTCCACTGAGTCACAAATTGGCTTTGAAATGAGTGATTTCACAGCAGGAATTAAACCGAGAATTACTGAGTTGGTAGTGTCAAAGTAGCTATGTTAGGACAGATATTAGCACAGTGCATGAGTATAACAGTCATCAGCTGCTGTGCGCTGTCAGCCATTATTCCTGAGCCCATGTATCTTCCTCTGGATCAGGTGAGTGTGATTTTAATCAGCGGGTTTTTGGGAAGCTCTCTGAACACTCAGCCCCATCGTGAAGACGCTTCCACCTTCACCATCTGGAAACACAAACACAACAAGCAGCCGTGCCACGGAGCAGAGTCTTGTGTTATTGCTTTTGTTCTGTCGTACAGTGGAGCTGTGTGCTGAGGTCCGCGTTTTGCACAAATGAACAAACTCGGCACTGATGTGGTTTTATCATATTCAAGGTTTTCTCCTTTTTAAAAGGGGAGGCTTCAATATGAATCTATCAGCGGCAGACAGAATAACAGAGTATGTGGAAATGTGAGTATATAATTCTATGTGTAAATAATCCCTCTAAAGCTTCCATTTTTTAATCAAATTTCTAAAATAATTACACTTTTTATTATCTTTTAGTTTATTGAGATGCTCCTGGATCAAAACACTAATTTGAGAGAATTAAAACATTTGTCAGATGGTAACAATTTGCTTCAGCAGTTCTTTTCTTTTCTTGTCTGTCTGTCTGTCACATTAAAGACGTTTTGGAGACGTTTTGCTCTCAGCCTCTGCTCGGCCGGATCACAGCCACTCTGATGTTTTCTGTTACACTAAAGGGATTTAGGGGGATTCGCTGCTGCTAACACAACTTCTCACTTACAACAAATAGCAGTGGACAGCTGTTGCTGGGCAGTGGCCACGGTCCTGTAGTAACATCTGCTCAGGCAGTCACACTGGAAGCATGTTCAGGGTTTGGTCATGTCATGAAAACATTTGTGCTTTAGTTCCTTTTTTTGTTTTTAATTTTACAGGTTCAAGTTATGATAGTTTTCAAATGATCCCAGATACTTTTCTGATTGTGGTGTGTTGAATAAAAAAAAAAAAAAACTAAGTTGATGAAATGACATGGTATAAGGAGTCGGAGACGTGACGAGGACTCAATGATTCACTGAGGATCCAGAGTTGTACTGTAAAGCTTTCTGCCTCTTGGTGAGCCGGATCCTGGAAAGGTTTGGTAACCCATGACAACCTGAAAGCAAAAGCATCAACACTGAGAAGAAGAGAAGTAAAAGTGAGTAGGTCCAGTTTTATATAGTCACACGAGTTTACAAACAGGTAAATAAAAAATAAGCAAGAGAAAAACACTTTGAAAGCTTGCTTAATGAGAAATCCTCATTAATTCACACAGAAAGCCTTTTAACATAACAATCTTAGATGTTTTTTCTCCTTAGTAAATTATCAAGTGGTAAAAACAAGTACAGTTAATAACAGTTATGTAGTTTCTAATGGTGCTTGTGCATATTATTTTTTGTGCTCCTCACAGTTTGTGCCTGCATATTGATTCTACTAAATGGACACTGTATGAGTTTGAATTGTTTTGCAAATAAATAATTTGACATGCACATCCACTCATCCACATGAATGTCATTTTATAGTTGAGATGTCAGTTCAATTAACACATGATGAACATTGCAAACACACACACAGGCATAACTACATAAATTTATGTAAAAGTGGTTACAAATCCATACTTTGTTGAAACACCTTTTGATTTAACCCGTTTCATCCCACTGGCAACAATTGTTGCCAGACATTTTTTCTAACTTCTGGAAGCTCTAGAGTAATTGTTTTGACTTGTGGTAGCTAATTGAAGTTTTAAAATAAAATAATAGATTTTCTACTCTAATCAATGTCAATTTCATGTATCTAGTGTGAAAGGTCACATGACCTGACCTCTTTACTTCCTGTGACCCTGGAGGTAAACATCTGTCTCAAACTTGTACAAGAGGAAGTCAATGAAATATTTAAATAAACAAATATAAATAAAATATTTTGAACATAAGTTCTTTCACGTGTCTTCTACTGTAGACTGTAGACACGTATGTAGACAGATATGTAAAGAAAATTGTATCCATTCATTCATCTTTTGATCATAAGAGTGAATGTAAGCATGGCAATGATTGTTGCCCCTAGCATAACACATAGATAGCACTATGCTATGTCTCCATAGCTTTGCTGTTTATTATATTTACCTTGCTGTTCCCACACAGTTTAAAACTATCAGATATTTTAGAACTTCTAGACCTGAAGGAACCTCAAAATGATGTCTTCTACGTCCCACTCCTTCCCTGTTTCATTCCCCGCCCCCTAAATGCAATCCTTATCACAAAGTGTGGCCTATGCATTGAATGACCACCACAAGATGATGCCACTCCTGAAACTACTTTAGGACAGAGCCAAGCTGTGCTGCTTGGTCTGGTAGAACAGGGAGAATTTCCTCCCAGATGCACATTTGTTCAAACTAACATGTTCACCTGACTTTGCCTCATTGATGAAATTACCAAATGAGGTCAAAGGTCACTTGGCACATTGAGATTATAACATCTGCTGGATGAGGCATTGAATCTTTATGTATCTAAAATATTTATGAACACTCTTGTAACCAATTACAAGAAATTGCTCAACATGGACAAAATAGGACACGATGTACAAGGGCCGCCCAAGAAGGCCCGGAAGTCCCCGCAGGGTCCCGCGGTGGTGAGCCCCCCGGGTACAGCTGTCCTAAGTCCCCTGGGTCTGAACAGCAGCATCATCCCGTACAAACAGGCCAACAGCCGGCCGAGGACAAACAGCAGCAGCATTGAGCTCTATTCGTAGTGTCTCTGACGGGAAGGAAAGATCAGGCAGCTTGTACAGGCAGCCACGAGCAGGGTTGATCCGAGGTCATGAACGCAGCTGCATCCGTACAACGGCAGCAGCCGGCGAGGCAAGACGCAGCGCATGGCCATTCGCTGGCATGCAGCTGGCATGCAGCTGGCATGCAGCTGGCATGCAGCTGGCATGCAGCTGGCATGCAGCTGGCATGCAGCTGGCATGCAGCTGGCATGCAGCGCCAGCAAACGGCGAGGTCTGAACCGGAAGGAATAATGCAATGTCAACCAGGTGAGGGAGGGCCCTATTTATACACCACAGCCAATCAGATTCCGGCACGTGTGTGGTGCGTTTAAAGCCTACAGGGCATACTGCCACACCAGGAATCAATGTTTTGTCAACTTGTTGATATTCAAAGACCTACTAAATGAATCTATTGAATAATGTAATAATTGAAATGTTTGGTGGTCTGTTTCCTCCTTGAGGCTTCAGAAACAGGAAAAGCTTTTAGTCGTATTGCATCCTGTCACTGATTAGCATTTAGCTTCACCTTTTTGCCACAAATCAAACAAACTGCAGTTTTTCTGGATCTAACTTCAGACAGAATTGGTCTGCAGAGTCTCTGTGGTGTTGCAGTTTGGAATTTGATCCCTGATGCCGATGTCTGTAAATCCTTACAAAATGCTGCTACTTGAATAGTGGAAGGTAAGCACTATGGTAAAACAAGACGTTGGCACTAAATCGAGATGCACTGAAACACTTCAACTCAACTTTTTAATGTTTCCGGTTTCAACAGAAGGTGTTTCTGAGTGATGTACAGAGCAAAGGCAAAGCCTAATATGCAGGTAAGAATTTAAAGTGTTAAAATATTTAATATTACTGAAATATAGAGCAAAAAAAATGTAAAAATTGCATTTTAATAAAGCATCTCTGTGTTAATAAACAAGCATAGCTCAGCATCCCAGCCTCTGTGGAAGAACAATGAATCAGATCTGGTAGCTCTACAGAAAATGAGAAAACATTTTTTAAAATAGCAATGTAAGCATTTTTCTTCACTAATTAAAAACATTCCAGCATAAGCTGAAAAAATGCTTTAATGTTTAGGTTTCCTATTAATTCCAGGCCTAATATTGAGCTTTCTGACCTCTGAGAACTACTGGCTAGATGACACCTAAACATATTTCAGTTCAGTTCACTTTCATTCATAACTGCTCTACAAAATGAGATGCTGCAGTGACTCACCTTATGCAGGTGTTGTCAACGCTGATGGGTGTGGGAAGAAAGGAGCTCCTGTAGCAGTCTGTCTTTCAGTGATTCTAAACACGCCTCTGACAGAATGTACCCAGTTGTATGGCGGCTTGGTGAAGAGGAAGCTCTGGATGGTCTCTAATGTTTTCCATGATTGTAGTTCTGTAAATTAGATCTGGTACATTTCTGTAAATGTAAAGTACATTTACATTTACAGAAATGTAAATGTAAATGTAAATGTACATTTACATTTAAAAGAAGAAATCTGTTTTCTTTTGATAAAAGAAAACAGATTTCTTTTATCATCATCTGTCCAGTTTGTTGAGTGCCATGAGAGCCATAACTTCTATCAATTACTCGATCAATCACTCAATCAATTAGTTTATTTGTACAGCACATTTCAGCAAAAAGGCAGTTCAGTTTTATTAATTTATGTATTAATTAGTTATTGTATTATCATTTTATGATTTAATTCCTTGTCAATGTGATCTTTTTGTCATTTTTTTTATTCTGTTGTCTCAGATGCTTGTTTTTGAGTCCTTTTATTAAAAAAATTACTTGAAAATTGTGGTAAATAAAGTGTTAAAAAGATAAATAAATAAAAAGTCACACAAACAGTCAACAACTGAGAAAACCAGTAACAAACATTACAATTGATGAGTGCCATCACATCAAATATGTTGGTCAGTGATGAACTTATTATGGATCAAAAGCGACTCAGATGGGTTTCAGTTACCTTAGACACAGCTGAAGGAACATATGAGTAATGATTAGACTGAGGTCTAACTCAGCTTGTAGAAGAACTCGACTATTCTGCACAGAGTCCTGACTGAACCCTACAGATCACATTTAGGATGAATTAGAGTCCTCTCGGCCAACATCAGTGTCTGACCTTACTTCTGGAAGAGTGGGGAAGAATTCCCCAAAGCACACTCCTCAAGCTGCTCTAAAGCGTTTAAAACACGAAGCCTTTATATCATCCCAAACCCTGCAGGTAGATCAGCACACAGCTTTAGTGAAACACTGAATGAGCCAATCTAATCATATACTGCATGATGTGAGAAGGGAAAATAAACAACCACAGGACAAGAGTAGCAGTCTTGTTTAAGCATCAACGGTTTTCAGGCTTGCGTCCTCACGCTCTGCAGTTACATTACTCTGTCCAAAAATATCTGCTCTCACTCTAATCTGCAGAGACTGGGTGAACAGATTGCCATGCACACGCTGCAGATTGAACTCTACAGGACTCCAATAGCTCACTGCCTGAGGACAGAGCCACAGTTTCAGTCTGGTGTCCTCATCTGTCCCACGCAGAACAAAACCAGCTGCAGAATAAGGAAGATGTCTGTGACGTATGAGGAGTCTAAATAGTTCATGGTTCTAATTAGAGCCAGGAAGGAACAAAAGAGCTTCAGTACATTCTCTATGTTCTGGATTATTGTTGTGACAAAGGTCTTCAACTCCAGTGCCTGACATCTGGAGCCCTGCAACTTTTACATGTGTCTCTGCTTCAACTCACCTGAGTAAAATAATGAGGTCATTAGCAGGACTGTGGAGAACTTGACTGTGTGCTGAGGAGGTGATCCAACCGTTTGATTCAGGTGTGTTGGATCAGGGAGACATCTGGATCTGTAACTTACACCAGTAGGTTGGTTTCTCTTTGGTCTTGAGCACGGTCAGGGACATGGCATCTGAAAGGGCTTTGCTTTGGGACAGAAAGGCTACTAGTGCCTGCAAGGTTCCAACCTGGAGACCGATTGGTGAACGCAGGCAGTGATCCTTTCTCTTAGGAGTCGTGAAGTATTGGTTACCCAATGATCAGAAAGATTCTATTGTTGCAGAAACAGAAACATGGACATTGGAGCAATCCATTGAAGCCCAGAAAGGATGTTTGGTAAGCCTCAACGAGATTCTGGGAAATTGGAAGAGAAAAACACAGTATGAAAAAAACACGGTATGAACCGGTTGGAATCCTCAGGTGTTCAAGTTGACTCTTCAACAGATGTTGGGGTTCAACCTTCAGTACACACCAGAGTTGTTTGCAGTTGATGTCCAGTACTAAAGTTGGAGGATTTTCACCATCTCCAATGTTGCTGCCTTGCATTTCTCGCAATGTAGTAAACTTAAAACAGTCAAGTAAGTTTCACTCATCTTTACAGGCTGCCATGTAGAGTCATGATAAAGACAGTCATATGTATAAATTCCACTAAAAACACATTTAAAGCATAATTTCAAAAAAGTTCCAGCTTTTCCTTCTGCTAGCTGCTTCATAAAAGAATTATTATTACTAAGAGTGACAGAAAGCCGACATCAGCACTTCGGGACTTGTCCAGTACAGTCAAACTGCTGGCTGTTGGCAGCCATCTGACCGCCGCATCAATACAGTCTTTTTTAAAGCCATTTGTGTTCTTTTTATATGCAGCAACTGCTCCAAATAAGTAATGTTTCACAATGCGAAAGCAGCTCCCCAAAACTGAACTTGAAACTTATAAAAGGGTACATTTGGCAGGGAGCTTGCATATCCAGCAACCTCTGGTAATCAATACAGCGTGCATGTAATTAAAAGACTGCCTCAGCAGGCTTTCCACTCAACTCAGTGGGCATTTTTCAGCTGCGAACTCATTTAAAAACAGCAGAAAGCGATATAAGAAAAGATATGAATTCTGGCTTCGTTAAAAAAAAATGCTTTCCTCCCCCAATGTTTGAAGAGCTGATTAGACAGCACTATCTCTCGCTATAATTAGATATGGAAAAATCAAGCAGTCCATCAAAGCTGGACTCAAGAACTTAGCCTCTTATGGAACTTTATGTCAATTTCTAAACTTCAAAGACAGAGTGATTAAAAGAAAGAGCAGTGATATGTTGCTTTATTCTAATCAAATAGAGCATCCAGCCTTGTCTTACACACAGAAATTTGAGATCTTAAATATGTCTGTCCATCCATTTTCTATATTTTTATCAGGCCTGTTTCCATGTATTCACTTATCATTTTATGGGAGAGAAAACCTCAAGGTAATTGTGAGTGGGACGGAAATGATATATACTTTTGGAATTTTTCACCAGATAAAAATCTGAAAAAGATCAAGCATCAGAGCATATGGACCCATTGTGGGTCCCATTGTGCATATTGGACATATGGACCCAAAATGGGTCCAAATGCTCCAGTTGCACTTGGAAGTTATGTCTTCCCTGATCCAGTGGCTGAACTTTCTTCTCTTTCTTTAAGAGAAAGTTTACAATCAGTTCAACTAGATTAGACAGACACCGTCTGTGAACATCAATTTTAATGTCCTGCCAAATATTCCCAATCGAAGAAGTGATCAACTCCAGCCCTCATTAGCTGCTCACTATGTCCACACAGTAGGGCTTGATACTCAATTCAAATTTGTTTTGTGCTGGAATACATTTTTTTGTGTGTGTGCAGCGGGGGGCTCGGAGGGCTTTTGCATGGTCATTCATTCTAGTAATTAAGCTATGAATTCTAAGGTTTATTCAGTAATGGGAGCCAAGAAATCAGAACAAGACAAGTGGTGGGATTGAGATGTGATACACTTCACTGACACAGGCTCCTATTGTAACTTTCAGTTATTGTTTGTCATGTTTGATGGGTATTTTTGAACCTTCATAAAATAACCACTATTTATTGGAGTATCTAATAATTGCATTCTGATTTGTAGAATATAGTTCATTATATTTTAGAAAACAAAAACATTTTGGTGGTTGAAGCACAAAGACAACACATGAACAGTGGCTAATATTACATTGCATATACCTTTTGTATTTGATAAGTTTTGCAGCTTCCACAGAAAGTACATCTGTATTTTTTTTAGCTGAGGGAGATGATGTCGACCACCTGAGGTTGTGGGTGATGAAGGCGCCCAGAGAGCGGCAGCGTCTGCTGCGAGGTGCTGAGGAAGATGGAAGATGGTGGGCGGGAGATCTTCATGAGGTCCCAACAATCTTCGCTGTCTTCACAGCATTCAGCTCCAGGCTGTTGATCCTGAACCAGGTCATCAGGTTGCTGAGCTTACTGACTCCTCCCCCTGTGAGGTGGGCCCAGTGAGGGCGGTGTGCTCTGCTAACCTCGTGAGTGTAATGACCAGAGGTAAAGCTGTTGGTGCACAGATGAGCGTGGGAGAGAGAACACGGCTTTGGGGACAACCTGTGCTGATGGTCCGTGGGTTTGAAATGGACCTAACACGCTGTTTCCTGGCAGGCAGAAACTTTGTGATCTGCCTGTAGTTGGGATCAGGAACATGTAGGTATCGACCCTATGCCTGTCCTGGCAAAGGCTCGATACCTACAGACTACAAGAGTTGTTAGCATCAGTGTTGAGCACTGCTAGCAAAGTTAGGAAACTAACTATAAAGCTCTAATCATGAACATTAGCTCTGCTAACAACAAAATGCCATACCAACACAGTATTTTGCTAAATCTATCTGTAAGATATCATAGCAACAGCATTTAGCAGAACCTAGCCATAAAGTGCTATACAACAGTGCTATGGTATCAGTTATGAAAACTAGCCAAAATAGTGCTTCCAATACAATCCATGGTTTGTTTAGAATCAGTGAGCATATTGATAACTTGGTTCCATTAAGACCAGAAGGTCAACAATGGAACCTTAATGGGCTGAACTTCCTCCCTGCCTGTCTGCTGAGTTCCTTTTATGATCTGGTGTAAATGGTTGTAACATCTGAGGCCTTCACAAAACAGCTGGATCAAACTAAACACAGATCAACTAGATTGATGGTTGATTTTATTCAGGCAAATCACAGTTCAGAAAACCGATACTAATTTACATACTTTGCATGTTCACATCTGTAAATAATTGCATCTTATAACTTCCTTCTATTCTGCATTCCTTTATGTGGTCAACCTGACAAAATCTGAAAGCGCTGAAATAGACTTTCCCAAGAGCTCTATCTTTGCAGATTCTTCTTGGATCTGCAATATTCAGACCTCCATAGAAAATCTGCAGTGTTTCTGCATGACGACTGCTGGAGAACTGTTGGCTGAAACCTTGGAATACAGAAGTCATCTGTATGAGTCACCTCTGAGGTTTTTGTAGAGATTCTTGTTGGATTCATTTCTGTGTCTGAACAACCTTGAGGTCCAGTTCATCGGCTGAAGGCAGTCATTTTCCTCTCCTCTCTACTTTTGAAGTTTTGTCTCTTGTGGTTTACGTCACATGGCAGGCACTTGAACACTTTTAACCGAGCAAGAGCATTAAGAAAATGTCCAGTTTGTTCAAATCTTACAACTTGAGCATGGACAGGGGTCAGAGCACACACAAACACACACACACAAACACACCCACACACAGTTCACCACTACTATAGTGGAGTTAGAGACTCAAATCCATTTCCAAATAATTTAACATTTACCAATAATAAAAACTTTTTTTTTTGTCTTCTAATTGATTTAAGGCAAAAAGTTGGACTTTAGGCAGATTTTAAAGATAATTGCAGCTGTAAGCGGTTAAATGACAAGAAGGTGAGATTCTAAGTAATACTGCAGTAAGGTTTGGAGTGACATCGCCATTAGTATTGTGAACATGTTTGGACACCTGGCAAAAATGTAATGAGTAATATTTATGTTTCATACTAAATCAATATTTGCAAGTTTTTACATTTTTATAATAAATAAATACCACTCTGCTGCTTTGTTCTTAGTGTACAGTTTTGTTCTACAGATAAATAGACTTCCTTGATGTTTTCATTAATTTCTACTAAAAACAATTTAAAAAGGAATCATTGTGTGTGATTGTAGTCTAGGACATTGCAAAGGATGGATGGAGGAGCAGCTTTAATGATTTAAACCTTAGTAGGTCAGTCACTCTTCATCCTGTATGATGGAGCTACTTTAGAAAAGACGGGCGAAACCCTGGACTCTGATCAGCCTCTAGGCTTACCACCGCTGATAGGAACAGACCTCGAAAAGTGATTTCTAAAAAGCATTACGTTTCAGGGGCTGAATATAAATGCTCCAGAGTTTTCTGGGTTTTTTTCTTCTTTCCAATTCAAGATGATCCCCTACATTGCTCTATAAAGAGATGAGGATGGTTTTATTTAAATGTCAGACGCTAAAGGGGTATGAATACTTCTGTCCCACTGCAGGCCACAGTAGCTCAGGGTTTGCGGTTCAGACAGCCGATCCAGTCAGTCAGTCCGGTTCAGGTGTTTCACCCCAAAACTGGAGCGCCAGCAGCAGGAAGGCTGACTCAGCAGATCTGCTCTGTGAGCTGAATCTCTGCTGATATGGGAGCGCTAGCAGCGGAGAGGTAAGTCACTGCCATTACTGATACTTGCTTTAATTCAGTCGGCCATTAAGAGTGGAGATAAGCTCATTATTGGAGGTACTGATAGGCTATTAAAGGGAGAAGGAGACGTGTGGGATCAGAGTGAAGGTATCCCAGCAGAGATTTAGGAGCTGAGACTGAGGCGTGTCGTCCTCTGTCGTGTTTACAGACATCGGCCCCTCATTAGGGTCTCTCACCAAGTGGATTCTGCACTCATTGAAGGAAATATGAGTTAGGAGACAGGGCCGGCCCAAACCTTTTTGGGGTCCTAAGCAGTTGACAAGTTCATTTGAACTTTGTCAAAACATTGCTGATGTTGAGAAAAAAACACAATTTTGCAATTACAGTGTTTCCATTAAATAAGAAACGCAATTTATATCACAGGTGACTAACTCTGTTTATGCGATGGGTCTTTGGAAAACATGTGGTTCCGTGATCTTCCAACTACTTCCTGTTGTCTTCTTCATGGTTTGCGCCAGTGATAACATCTGTTTGTTGATCATGTGATTCTTGTGATGTGAAAAATGTATTTCCATCACAGTCTTGCAAAAGTAACCACATTTGTTACAGACAAAAAGCCTCACATTATCCTAGTGCCAAAATGTCTTTATTGATAAAACAATGTAACATTTATGTTGTACTAATCATCTGAAAAACCAAGATGTCTGTTAGGGAGGAAAACAAATGCTTAATGCCACAAACCAAAGTATTCACAAACCTTTAGATTGATATTTTGCTGATGTCTTGCTTGGTTCAGTTCTACATCCAGTAACTTCTTCTTTGCTTTCACTGGAGTGCCTAGCTAAAGCCCAAACAGCGTTTTACATGTAAAGTCCTAATAAGGGAACACCAGATAAAAGGCTCAGCCTCCCTCATGCAGGTGCTTTCACGCTTTGGGAACAGAAATAGACTTCTGCCCCACAGACTATTCTCAGGATGCTGTCAGCTCTCACCCAACCTCTGACTCCCCAACCTTAAAACACAATCCTATCCCTCTGCCCCATCTTGCCCTCTCCACTTCACACCAGCTGTCTCAATAACTCCTCCGTTCTCATACATCCCTTCATCAGTCGCCCTTTCTTCTTCGCTCCCTCTTTTACTTCCCTCAGGTTTTATCTGCTCCCTCCAACATATTCTTTAAACGCAGGTCGGCTGGAGCGGCCGTCTCATTCTGCGCCCAAAGTTTGACGCATTACAGTAGCCCCCCGTTCACACATGGTAACCCTGTCTATTTCAGACCTGAAGAGCTGACACAAGGGGGTCGGTGTTTCTAAGACGGTCTGCTGATTTTTCTGCGGCTTCATCTTCAGAATGTCCGTTGGCGTGTTTTACCCTTCACCAAGTCTGACCCATTTCTCACGTGGTCATAATTTCAATAAGAATGTGTTGATAAAAGATATTTCTTATGTGACACATGGGGTGAAAAAAAGCTATTTTTCCAGCCCTCCAAGTCTTGGTTTTCAGTAATTAAGTTACAACGATCTATGTTTTCTTTTCTTCTTTTTTTATAGCGATAGAGTTAGAGCTGAGTCTTTAACATCGTAAGGTGTTGGTTGGTGCACGCCATTGCAGACCTCATTTAAAAATAATATGCTGAAGAATTTGCTGCAGTGATTATATTATCCTCCTGCTTCAAGGTCCGTATTCAGGTGCAGTCTTTCAACTGTCAGAAGACATAATGGGGTTCTGTTGCATGGTAGAGAGACTTTAGGGAAAGATGAAAAGCGTAACTCTTTGAGGACACAAACAGTTTGAAAAAGTAAACCCCTCATTATTAAACACCAACTCTGTCATTTCTGAAATTGCATTTACAAGTCTTCCTTTGTAATCATGCATATCTTTATAGACTATGTTGCCAAAAGTATTCACTGACTCTTCAGGTCCAGGACACGTGGAAACCTGCAGATATATTCATAGTTCAGAATGTGGATGTAATATTTCTTCTTCTCTTTTCAGAGGTAGTCGGTGTGGCTTATATTCAGGCAGTAGTTCAGAAATTAGTCCGAACTCCATGTGACCTGCAGATTATCTCAGGAACAGCATGTAGAAAACTTCATGGAATGGTTTCCATGGTGAAGTAGCAGCATCCAAGCCTTACTTCCCAAAGAGCAATGCAAACATGGGATGTAGGTCTGCGAAGAACAGCCAAGGCATGTTCTCTGGAGTCATGAGTCACATCACTCTGACTGGCAAGCCAATGAATGAGTCTGACTTTGCTGGTTGCCGAGGGAACGCCATTCACCAGACTGCATTGTGTCAAGTTCAGCAAGGGATGATGGTTTGGGGATACTCTCAGGAGTTTGATTCAACTTCTTGGTTCAAGTAAAAGAAACTCAGTTCCACAGCACCAGGACATCTTGGACAATTTCATATTTCCAAGTTAGTAGGGAAAGTTTGGACATTTCCACATCCGTGGACAAACCAACCTCCAAAAAACATGCATTAGGAAGTTTGGTAAGCAATAATGTGACTGACTATCTTTTTTTGTTAAAACTGTCTGTTATGGTGATGAGATAAGTATCATTCCCAAAGCAGCTTTAGAAATGAGTTCAGGATTTTCTGCATCTGAAGGAGTCAATAAATGGTTCGGCATCTAGACAGCCGCTGAAGGCCTGTCTTAGCGGGACCAGATCTGAAGGCCAGAAAACACATTGGGATCCAGAGCAGGAAGCTGCTGCTGACATAAAATAATCTATGGTGAAATGTTTAAGAGTGGCAAAACTGAATAATTTACTTCTTCCCATTTCAATAGTCCTACTTTTAAAAGTGTATTGTCTTCCACAAAAAAACTACTTGAATAACATTTTTAAAAAACTAAACATCCAGAAGAAGAGGTTAGTGTGAACCGTATCTTTCCTTGGCTCAGAAATGTTTTTGGTGTCATCTCTCTAAATGTCAGAAAACTGCAGCAGTAATGGATGTGAGTAAATCGTGGCATCAGTTTGCCCCTGTGCTCTCTGTGATCAGATTGTGCGAGGCCTCAGTCAGTCTGCATGAAGGCGTCCCCAGACAACCGATAAGGCCTAAAGCCTCTCCCCCAACAGAAGCAGTAAACACGTCACGGCCCTCCAATGATGCATCCCGTCTTTGACTCTTCGCCCTCAGGTGAAACAACGTCACTTTTGGATCTGGCTCTGAACTGCACATCCCAGCCTGTCTGGCTACGTTTCTGGCTCCGCTGCCCGGTGACATCGAACTGGAGCTGAAAACCTGGGAAAACATTTAATAGTTTCCTGCAAGTGCTAAAGCGTTAAAATAAAAAAGTGACCTCTCCCCCATCGCGGTGGTTCTCATCCATTACCTGAGGATGTTGATGCAAGCTGACAGGATTAAATTTTGCTGGCGGATTTGCTTCTGATTATGCCAGGAGTGGACCCTCTGGTGCTGAGGGCCGTCGTCCACAGGGATCAGCACACTCAGGCTGAAGACTCTCATAAATATGAAAGATTCAGCGAGGCCTCCCACAGCCTCAGTCTCCTTCAGGAAAACCCTCTGGAGGTTTGCAGCCCGCATTTTCCTCCTTTTAAAATGTTGCAGTATCTTTAGCGGCTTTGGGCAGAGCCTGCAGGCAGCGTGACTGAGCTGAAAGATCCATGTTTGTTGCTCATGGGCGATCAGTGACCCTCTCTGCTCGAGAGCAGAACCAGCTTTTTTACAAGTGGCAGAGCGGTCCTCCTGCTTCGTTTAAGGTTAGCTACAATGTCACTGTATAAAAATGGTATCAAAAGTGTCTGATGAGCTGTGTGCAGGAAGAAAAATAAATCAATGTGGAGAAGGAGACAGGTTTATGAAAACCTGCAAATAAAGGCTGCTTGGTTAGAAAGAATGCAGGAAAAGAAGTACCTGGAGGAAAGTGGAGGTCTACAGGCAAACAACAGGAACACACCGAGAATCCAAACTGGTGTTTGGATTAGGCCAGTTTTTAGCTTAACTGGTGACGTCCAGGTTGGAAACTCCATCTCTGCCATTTTACTGCCTCATGTTCAGGGTTTGTCTTTAGGTCTATACAGTAGCTTTTTACTTTTTAAATGTTTTTTAATGTTTCAGAGCAACACATTGTAACATAAAACAAAAATAACGAGCAAATACAACAACAGTTTTTAGTTGATATTTTCATTTATAAAAGTCAATAGTCATAATGTCATTGGCAGGATGGAAGTTTAGGAATTATTAAGAATCTGATGCTGCCCTTGAGACATGATTATTAGCTGTTTTCAGTTTATTAGCTTAGTAGCTAATAACACACTTGTGATTTTAGATTGTAATTAGCTGTAATATTAGATTGTTATTTGCTTTTCTCAGCTGTTGCAGTATTGACAATTATTAACAAAACGTTGTGTCCCCTTTTCAGATTCCAGGTGTGATGGTGTCATTTTCCTGACCACAGATATTTTATATCACTTGTGTGGCACACGATGAAACACCTGATGCCACACCCTGTAGAATATATATTCATGCACGCACTGTTTCATGTAATATTGGATGGACATCCCACCTTGAAGAAAGAACTGTTCTAATGCAGAAGAGAATCACACTCATGATGGTGAAACCTGTATGTCAACATGCATTACCATATTACCATATATGGTAATATGCATGGTGCATATTACCATAATTGCATATGCATATGCAATGTTGCATATGCATGTAATATGCATATGCATACAGACATAGCATGTATGTCTGTATTTTTTTTCTTTGCCCTTTAATGCCACTATAGTCAAGCCGTAGCACAGGTAATATGTAAATGAGTGTACCCTGTAGTGAGGGCAAATGTTGCTCATGGAGCTCATTGTGCTTCTGAGTGAGACACCCCCCCCCGCCCCCCACACCCCACCCCCGAAGGCAAATCAGGTCTCCCAGAGGGCACGTGACATGCAGCGCAAACATTCAGAGGCAGAGCAGCTTCAGACATCATGATCAGCAGAGAAGCAGCTCTCAGTAGTTCTGCTGCAGGTGGGTTTGTGGAAAATGGAAACATGCCTGAGCATAACTGTGATCTAAAAGATCCTGTATCAAAGATGTTGTTTTTTTAAATTCATCTGTCCTGAGATTATTTATCCTAAACACACAAAAGTATAAACAGGTTTCCATCAAAGAAACACCAACTTCCACATTCCAGTTCTGTGAGCAAGACAAGGATGGACGCAGTAGGATGTAATTTACCAGTCAGAGACCAGATTGCCAAGGCAACATGATGACATAGTTCATATGCTTTTTAATGCATCACATTATTAGGAGCATTTCTCTCTAAAATGTTTCAACACATGGAGGAATGAATCAGTATTAATTAGTTCATGTTGGGAATGTTCCTCATTGTGCTTAAATGAACTATTAGCATGAACCATGTTCCTTCCTGGGAGCTGGTTCATTAGCTGTGTTTTCATTACAAATGTGCACAAAAGCTTAACATATAAAACAATATTCCCCTTTGTCAAAAGAACACAATTTCACAATTGTGGTGTTTCTGTTAAAAAGGAAATTAAATCAAAATCACGAATAAGCTGTTCAGCAAACAAGACATTAAAAAACACGTAACACCATCATCCTCCAACTACTTCCTGTTGTTGTCTTCTTCTTCGTGGTTTGTGTCAGTGGAAACATCTGGCTGTATTTCCTTTGCAGTTTTGTGAAATAAACTAATTTTGATTGAGCCAAAAACAAATGAACAAAAAAAAACAAAAAAACAACCAACATCATAATCATAATCATCATAATTACCATGTTTCCATTCAACAAACTTATGTTGGAAATATCAACTTGTGCAATTATACTGTATGGTCTATGGAAGTGCAGCTACTGTCCACAGGATGAATAAAAAGGAAAAGAATGAAGGTGCTGCAATAGCTCCACTTCTAAATCCAGCCCTAGACCTGACACAAATGTTCTGCTGGAACCTCCAGAGAGAACGTTAACAAATGTCCCCAAACCTCTCTGAGCCGAAGTGACCCGGTGCAGATGGCTGGGGCAGAATTCCTAGATGAGAATTTTAATACTTCAGGGTATCCCTGGCTAAGGTGGCTCTACAAGCTGCTGATTCATGGGGCTTAGTTTGTTTTCCACAGACGCTTTCTGAATTTAGCTGCTGGTAAATAAATAATAACCCAGTGCAATATGTTATTGTTATTCATCTGGGGTTGAATCTATTTCTTTTTTCCCCCCTAATTTTTACTCTGATTTAATGTTTAGTGCAACATTACAGCCTGGCAACAGACGTCTGAAGCACTTTCATCTCAGTGACAGGAAACTGGCTCATCATCCCGTACATCCACTGTTAGAGACAACGACTGTGGCGGTGGATTTTTATCTGAAGTCCATGAGTTATTTACGTCATAAAAGGCCAAACTGATATGACTAAAAAGAAAAATATAAAAATTGAAGAATCTTTTCAGTTAATGAGCTTAGGGGAATTTTTAGCATTAAGTTTCAAATTGGCATTGTTACATTTATTCTGTTTATGAAGCAGTTTTGTCATCAATATGATATGAAATGGATATGTTTGTGTTCAGAGAGCCTGAGATTCACACAGCGTAAATACAATATTTCCACTGTAATCTGTGAAGAGGAAAAGCGGATGTTTCAGAAACCACACCGAGATCCTCCATGGAGAAGGAAAATGCACAATTATGGATGTAATATCTCATATACTTCAGATTTACTGGTGATGATGGAATGATTGTAGATTTTTTTTATTTCTTAAAATACATGTATTGTTTGTGAGTTTTTAAACGAAAACATTTACCTCACAGATGAGATAGAGGTGGGTCAGCCTCTGTGTGTTCTGATCAGAAGTTACCGAAATGGAGAAGTATTTGCTGAGTCCTAGTCTTCATTAAAGTTATTAACATTAATTATGATTGTATACTTGAAGTCAAATAACACACAGATTATGGTCTACATTAGAATGATTGTATCTCCCTTAACTCACTCACCATTACCATCGCAGCTGCTTTCTTGGCACCAGTACATATTTTATACAGAGATGTTTTCTTTTTAAATATCCAGTATGTCTGACTCAGCACTTACAGGTTACAATAAATGCATTTCTTTCTCCCTGCTGACAACCTTTTCAAATGGTGCAGTTCTCTGATGTACTGGCTGGAGTTAGCCAAATGTTGCTCTCACAACACTAATGGCTAGTGTGCCAGCTGATCGCTGTCCAGCTCCTCCCAGCTCCAACTATTGCAGAAAATTGAAGGATACATAATACCTTAGCCAAACTCAAGGCCTGCGGGCCACATGTGGCCCGCCACGTCATTTTATGTCCCCCCCCCCTAGCGTTTTATAGGACCATTATTGACTTAAAATAGGTTTTGAGCACGAATTTACTACCAACTACATCTCCCATAATGCATTCCTATTGTTACCAGCCAACATTACGGCTTCTCGCCACTAGAGTGCAGCAGAGTCACCTCGCGCTGATTATTGAATTTCCCAGCGAAGAAAACTGAGACATCGACAAGCTAATATCTAAACGTCCAAGAAGAGAAAAATCATATGTTTTCAATAATTAATTTAAATAAGACCAGGCACAGATCGCGCATTACTGACGAAAACTTACACGCCGATTTGCGGATTGGCACGGAACAAAAACTAAAACCAGACTTCGACGAACTGACCAGGGGAAACCGGCGCCAGACATCGGGCCAGAAAAACATCGGTAAGCACGAACAAACTGAATTAACATAGAATTAATGTAAAACCAACACTAAGTATACTAGAAAATGCATATAAGTTATTGATTTTGCTCGTGTTTTGTGTTTATTTACAGAACATGACCTGTGAATGAGGATGTGTGTGAGCTGCTGTCGATGTGAAGACGGATCAGTTGTTCAAGGCAACATTAACTAATTGTTTTGCTGTTATGTGAAATTCATGCAGGTTGTGTAATAAACAACAAAAAACAGTTTTGTGAATGATGTTGAGAGTTAATATCAAAACTTGTTTTTATTCTTTGCTTACCTTTAAATGCTGATTTAAGTATTGTAATTTTTAAACTCAGCAGTCATTTTACATCCATGCCAACTCTAATGAAATATTTAAAACTTGAATACATAAAATCAGTTATTTAACATTATGAGGTGTTGTTTATTAATATGTAGCATTGCATTTTCATACATTTATGCTAGGGGTGCCCAAGTCCAGCGTTCCAGAGCGACCACTCTGCGACTTTAGATCCTTCTCAAACACCTGGATCTCTACAGAATTGAGTTGCTGCTAATGAAGGAAGTCAGGCTTTTGTCTGGGATGCATCTTTAGCAGGGATGCAACTAAAAGTTGCAGTCTGGAGGACTGCACCTGGGCACTCCTGATTATACCGTCAATGTGGCCCGTTGAAGGTGGCCAATATGCTGAAGTGGCCCTCAGTGAAATTAAGTTTGACACCCCTGCCTTAGAACATCCCTAGAAAGTTTTTTTAAACTACTTTGATAAATAATTGAGGATACTCTACTAAGATCCAAATGGACTGCGCTCAAAAGGTTGTTGCTAGGTAACAAAAGAGTGAGTGCATTCGTTGATCCTTAGCATCAGTTAGTTGATCGACCCTGCTAGCTGAACAGTGAGAGCTTGAGCGGCTCAAGTGTTTCCTCTGCCTACAAACCCCAGAATGCTGTTCGGTTCAGAATCAGAGTTCAGGGAAATCTATTGATACAGAAATATCTATTGATATTGATTATGTATTTATATGTAATGTTAGTGATTTATTTCCAAGATCCAACTGTAATTCTGTTCTGCAGCAACATGTGTAGAAGAACATTTTATGTCAATATTTTATATATAAAGCTGTTTAGGTCTGAGAAAGAAGCAAACACTAACGCACAAAACACTACTTCGAAATCCAAACTCAGGTTGATTAATTCCATGCAGATGGCGGCTCCTCCCATGGTGGCTCCCTCTTTCATTGTGATGCCATGTTTGACTGTGAAAAAGATGTTTCACCTCACAGAAGATATTTTTCTTCCTGCAAGATGACTTACAGTCAACAAGATTCCACCTGTCAGCGTGACATTTCTGCCTGGAGAGGTAATGGCTCCACCTGCAAGAATGATGCCCCTGCCTCCTTCAGCTGGCTTCCTACAATCAGCATTAATACCCCGGAGCCAAGACTGCACTCACTGCACCACTCATCCTGCAGTACTTACTGTTTTTGCTAACATTTGTGCAGATAAAACTGTTTTTTTATCCTTAAAAAAAAATTGCCTTTGTGTGCACAAGACATATTTTAGCAATTGATATCTGTGCCCACTGTGGCGCTCCCACCATTAGCGTGTTTTTCATGCTATGAATCAGGTGTGCTTTATCTCTCAAGGTAATGCTCCACCGAGCTTTTAAAAAAATCACAGAGGATCAAAATCATTGTAAGACGTGATTATTTCCTTCTCACTGCCACCCAGCGTGACAATGTATGGGGAAAGCATTTCCATCATCTGTTCACCATCTTTACTGCAACGCCATCCGCTATAACGTCCACATCTCTCTCCTGCCTCTGTGAAAAGGTGACAAAATGAGGAGTTATTTCATCGCCGCAGGAATCAGGCACAACAGAATTTAGCTGTGCCAGAATGAGGTTCAAAACACATTACATTTTCTTCAAAACAGGCTTTCCATGCAGTTTTGCACCATTATTGAGAAAATGCATAACATGTTGAAATTACGTTACAGGTGATGAAGTGATGCTGCTGGTGTATCTTTCTTTTTTCAATGTTTTCTGCTATTACCATGTATTATCTATAAGAAATATATTATTTATTACCACAGTACCACCAGATACCATAAAGTGAACAAAAAAAATCAATGTACTGGAGAAGTTGAAAATGTTCCAGTGAGATCAGTTCTATGCTCTCACAGCATTGAGTAGGAACTGACACAAACAGCTTCAATTTTTTCTTGTAAAGATTTTCTTAACGCAACGAGAGTAGATGTAGAAACTAAAACTAAAATTGGTTTTAGTTCAATTCAACTTGAAAATACTTTTTCTTTTTATTGACTACTTGTAAAGTTTAAGTTAAAAATAGTTATTTTAAAATAGTTATGTAGAATTCTTTTATTCACCAAACTTTATCTTATTTTAACGATTCGGCAGTGTCAACGTTTTCCAACAAAAGACTTTCAGGCTTCGTTAAATCTGTCAGGGATCAACACCCAACATTCAAGTAGCCCATAGAACAACTACAGGTGGTCATTTTCTACCTGTGTCAGAGGAGCTAGCAAGCTAGTTAGCTTGATACGTCATATGTCCCAGCGAGGGCTGATCTACAGCTCACACAGATTTCACCTCTTTTTCCCACACAGTTGAATCAGCTTGGACTGTTTCTCTCTAGTGAATACAGTAGCTGCTGGTGAGGAGCTCAAACTGGACACAGACTGCTATTTTGAAGTAGAAAAGGAGGTATTTATTGAGCTACTATCTTGTGTTAACAGAATCTTCTAACAAATACTCTGTATAAGTTGATTGTGCTTCTGGAAGTGTCTCTATATAATTAGTAAATGGACAGAAATTATACAGCGCGTTCCTAGTCATTCTGACCACTCATAGCACTTTACACATTTACCTTACCACACTCAGCACCATGCACACTGATATGCAGGCCAGTAGGTAGCCTGGTGTTAAAGTCCTTGCCCAGGGACATACTGACATATAACAGGCAAGTAACAGTAGCAGAACATACTGAAAACGATAAGCTGAATCGTACAGATGGGACAACTGGAGACTTATTTCTACCCATTGTTTGAGACAACCAGTCATTTTCAGTATGTTCTACTAACAAGTCATTTTGATATGATAATGTGATCATTAATCAGTATCAAATTCTTCTGAACTAACTCTGCTAAACAGTGCTAGCCACCTTTTTGGAAGGTTGCCATGGTTTTAGTCGACCACCAGGTGTCTCTGTTCTTGGTAAGACTGAATATTTGAAATGATTACTCTTTGTAGGCACAATTGAAAAGAAAGCTTCCATGAAGCTTTATGTGCTTGAGAGGATTTGTCAAACTCTTTGAGAATACTGACTGGCTGTCCACATCTAACAGATTCATCTGGCAGATGCTTTGTAGCTCACAGACTCTTTAAATTAAAAAGTCTGGACTTTATAGACGTTGGTAGTTTTATTGCAGCTGATGTTTGCATCACAATGTTCAACCTAAAATTTCCAGCTACCTCCTAACACAGTTTACTGATGTCTGTTGTGGGGCTTGAGGTTATTGCGAACCCCCGGCTCAGTTTTTAGTACGTTCAAACATCTGCCAAGCACAGAACTCTTTTCTCATCAGCCTGTTGAGCCACCTGTTGTTTTTGACCATTAGGCTGCTGCCACAGCACACAGCAGCATAAAGCAGGATACTAGCCATCACATGCAATCTGTGCAGCAATATGTGCTAACACTGATTGTGTGTCAAAGTACCGGAGCCTCTGCAACAATCAGGTTGCTTTGTGCCTATTTGTACAGAAGTTTGTTCTTTCTGGTGCAGTACACAAAATGGAAGTAGAGCATCTTCTTTCACATCTCTTGACACTAATTTCCTGAAATAAACTCCTTGAAGCAGGTGAAGTTCAGTCATTTTAGTCAGCATTGTCTTTCCATCCAGCAGTGGTGTTGTGTCGCTGCTGGATGGTGCGATGCAACACCACTTTTTTTACTGGTTCAGATTGGAGATTTTCCCTAGAACAGCATGAAAGCTGTAACCACTGCTGGTGATCCAGCTGGATTCTGAGATACCAATGAGGAAACAGGCCAAAACTCAAACACAGCAATTGTCCAAAAAGCCTGTGTTCAAGTAATGTTAGGTATTTCTAGAACTTTACCACCAACAGTAAATGTTCTTTTGTACTGGGAAGAGTGGCAGATGAAACCAATAAGACATTCACAAGGTGCCTGGGTTTCTACCATGCCACAGTATCACCAGTGTGAAGTGTGATACTGTGCTGCTGATGGCCCCTGTGCTGCATCTCACTCTGCCAGCGACAGTTCCTCTAATTTGGTTGGTCTGCTTGTCTGTCTTCAGGATTGTCACAGAGGGGTCCATTCCTATCCCGACCAACTTGTCTCTTAGTATGAAGGACTCGATTGCGTTGAAATAAAAATATAACATTCTCACATCGCACCCTCTCCCTCTGTCCAGTGACAGTTTTGGCATGTTACAGACTTGTGTTTGTTGCAGAATGCTATACTCTATAGCATAAATGTTGCAGTGAATGGGAAAGTAGCCTAGACTTGGTAAATTTGAGATTTCAGCTTGTCTTTATACAAACCCTTGTTTATCATGATTCTTCTATTAGCTTGTTGTTTCTCTCTGCTAAAAATAGGACAGTTAATCTCAGCTGAGGTTTTCAGTGTCCTAAATGCAACATTCATGATACCTTTAATAAGCAGGCTCTTCTTGTTTCTGATTTATTTTTGTCATACGTAAATGTTTCAGTTTATTAAATATGAATGGCATATAAACAATGAAATTCATAATGCAGTCTTTGAATATTAATTTTATGTTTCATGTTAAGCACCTCAGAATTATAGGCCCAAGTGGAGCCTCCAGTTGCAGTTGTTGATCTTCTTGACATCCACAAATATAAATGAACTTGTATATCTTAGTTTGTTTTTCCAACAGATTTGTCAAAGACATTTTAGTCATGAAGTTCTAGATGCAATTTAATGAGTTACATATTTAAAACGCACAAAGTGGGTTCTGATGATGTAACAAGTCAGAAAAGTACTCTATGGGAGTCATTAAGATGTCTTCCATCCAGTCAGAGTGGCGAGACATTGAGTTATTATAAGTCCTTTTGAATACCCTAACGCCTCACCCTATTCCAACTATTCCAAAAGGTGAGACTTGCCACAGGACACAGGAACCCACAACGTAATTATCATTGGTGCCGAGTACACTCACATCATTACTAACTGCTCTCTAATCTGCTTTTTAATCTCCAACTTCATTCTGCCACCCTTGGTCAGAAAGACCTCAAGATGATAAAGTAAGGTTCGCTTGAGAGTGAATCATTTCAACAGCTGTCTAGGAACCTTTTATTTCCACATTCGCATTAAAGAGCACAACGGAACAAAAGTGTGTTTCTCTTATCCAAAGGATATTGTAAAGACTTGTTCAGGTGAAGATCAAGAGAGCACTTGGAAGGAAAATAGGGATGTGGCATTGATCAGGCACAGCCATAGTTACCACTGCCATTTTTCAATCTCCCAGCAGGTGTTTTCAGACAATACGTTTCCCAGGGGGTTTGTACACAATGTATTTGTTCTGGGATGATACAATAATAGCAAATGGGGATAGGGTGGTGTTTTAGCAAGGTGGTGATTTGATTGGGATGTTATTCCCCCCTTAACTGTCATGATGGCACCGTTGTCCTCATGGACCCATTGACTAACATGAAGGTGTTTTGAAGGTGACAGTTAAGGGAATCAAATATTTGAAGTTAGTATTAGTTTGTAAGTTAGCATCCTGCATTATTTTGTTTGCTACTTATTTAATATATGAAAAGGTACAGTATTTGGTATAGGTCTGTTTTAAATAATTGTAATATCTTTGTTTAAATGATACATACTTATTACCAAGGCGTCTGTTATAGCTGGGGTAGGAAGGATTAGTATTAATATTGTAGCTGTTTCAATGTTCTTGTCTTATAAATTGGGTAGAGAAGAGCTTCAGTCGGGGAAGCGTCTGATTCTCAGTGGGTTGGTGTTCAGTGTGATCTTTTCCTCTAGATTGTGAAACAGTTGCACTGATGGATGCAGACTGTAACCAGTTGTGGTAATTTTAGGGTACATTGTCAATTTATATTTACATTTAGTAGTGTTCATTTTTCTAAGTTTGTCAATATAGGAAAGTCAAAAGTAACCCTCTCATTGTTGACATTTTGTTCTATCACAGTTTCCAATCAGTGATTTTAACACCAATTTGATGTACTTAAAAAAACTCTTCTGGTTTTAACATTATTTACCACAGAAATGTTTTATTAACACTAATAGGTGTAAGAATTTTCACTCTGTCACAAGTGTTTAATGCTGCAGCAGTGGTCACTATATAAACTCTGCATGAGTGTTCATTTTAACTCTCAGTGTTAAATCTGCGCTTTCAAATTTGCTGTGTAAAAACTAATTAAGCAGCCTCTTTGTTGAGCTGTCAATAAGACTACAACATTAATCATGGAGCTTAAGCAAGAAAAGCCGGCCATTTTGTTCAAGGAAATTTCTTTTTACCAGAGTACAGGTACAGTAGGTGGAAGAGGAGGCTACACCCTGGACAGGTCGCCAGTCTGTCGCAGATACAGACAGGACAAACAACCATACACACTCACACCTAGGCAGAATTTGGAGAGACCAATTAACCTGACAGTAATGTTTTTGGACTGTGGGAGGAAGCCGGAGTAGCTGGAGAGAACCCACGCATGCACAGGGAGAACATGCAAACTTCATTCAGTAAGAACCCAGGCCAGGAATCGAACCCAGAACCTTCTTGCTGCAAGGCAACAGCTCTACCAGCTGCACCAACTGTTAATGAACAAACCTTCAGTGGAACCCATTAGGCCATGGAGAATAATACGTTGATAGTTGCAGCAATTCCTTCCATTCTGGGACTTCATCGTTTACAAGCCAAGTAGAAGCTGACCTTCAGAAATTCAATACCCGCTATTTCCAATAAAGAAGATAATCCATATGTTTATAGCGACATCATATTCTAGAAAACTGCAGTATTAATATGACATTTGTGGGGGCCACTGGTGTCTATCCCTAGTGGTCTTTAGGTATGGGAATCCAGACCCGGTTCTTGTATTGAAGTGTATACTGAAGAATATCAAATTGCGTCCTATTTTTAAAAAATTTGAATAATTCAGAAAGTCAATCCTGAAGTTAATTATTCTACTCTGAACATATTTAAATTTAGATTTATTAAACCTATTTGTAAAAAAATATTTAGACTTGAAATAAGTTTGAGGGCTGCCCAGTGGCGCAGCTGGTAGAGCTGTTGCCTTGCAGCAAGAAGGTTCTGGGTTCGATTCCCGGCCCCGGTCTTTCTGCATGGAGTTTGCATGTTCTCCCTGGGCGTGCGTGGGTTCTCTCCGGGTACTCCGGCTTCCTCCCACAGTCCAAAAACATGACTGTCAGGTTAATTAGCCTCTCTAAATTGTCTCTAGGTGTGAGTGTGTGTGTGCATGGTTGTTTGTCCTGTGTGTCTCTGTGTTGCCCTGCGACAGACTGGCGACCTGTCCAGGGTGACCCTGCCTCTCGCCCGAAATGACAGCTGGAGATAGGCACCAGCAACCCTCCTGACCCCAGTAAGGGACAAGGGTGCAGGAAAATGGATGGATGGATGAATAAGTTTGATGCAGAAGAAAGGGTTCAGCATTATGCAGGAAGTGAAACTTCAATTTGCTTTCCGTGGGATTTGATGTCAAAGATTTTCTGAACTGCAACAGGAGGTCGACAAGTCAATTTATTTGAGTTCAATTCAACTTAAAAATACTTTTTCATTCTTTGAAGAAAAAGTCAATACATTCCTTTCAAAGAAGTTCAATTAGCAGGAGACAGTGAAATAAAAATAATCTTTTGCTTTTTGCTTCTGCCTGTTCCTTCTGCCAGTGCTATACACAGCAGATCATGGTGGCATGCTTCACTTCCTGCCAGGAGGTACAGAAAGAGAAACTTTCTATGCAGTATGATACAACAGAGGGGAGAAAAAAAGAGCAATATTCAATGCAGCTCAGGTGTCTGGGGTGAAGAGAAGCACCAGATTTGACTTCTTTTCGTTGACAGTGTGAGAAAGGTCTGCGCTTGAACACGCTGCACTCTGCTTCTGAACACGACTGCAGCCTCCTTTCACTTGGTATTAGAAAGAAAATTGGAAATGATTGTGTAGAACTGTATGGAATAAACCTGAAAAGGCTTAACGTCAGTACATAATGATGAACCATCATAACACAGACAGATAAAATTGCTCAAATGAAACAAGAGGTGAATATTCCAACTGTAAGGCAAAAATAAGTGATACATTAAGCAGAGTCTGCTTATTATATGACCTACTGCTGGTGTGATTGATTCAGATTTAATGCCTTATAAAAACTGTTTGATGTAATAAAAAAAAATGTCTTGTATGTATTACTTGATTACATATTCAAGCCTTTACCTTGAAAGAAGATCTCAGTGGGAGCCAGGCTTCACAACGCTGTGTATCAGTTTGGATTTATAATATAAGTAATAGAAAAGGTTATCACTCAGAGGTTCAGTACAGAACATGAGTCAGCAGTGGTCCACTCTACAGCCCACTAAATTATATTTTACATTGCAAACATGTATATCCAATGTTATATGTCAGTGTTTGTAAAGGGTAGCATTATTTTAAATCTGTCATAAGCCCATGACAGACAGGGCTCAGTCTGTCATGTGGACAGACTGAGCCCTGTGAAGTCTGACAGTTTAGGTGAAACTGCAGCCCTGAACACATGGAGACGAGCGCGGTAGATTTAAGTAAATGATTAACAGAAAATGTTAATCAGGATGCAGCGCCACAGAAAATAATGTGGTAGGTATGCCGGGCCAGTGAGTGGCGCTGTGACAATACCAGAGAATCTCACACATACACAGAACGGCGCCATGTGTGGTATTAGTGAGAATGAGGCAGATGTGGGATAGAGAATGAAAATGAACAAAGACATCATCGTTCTGTCAGTATCCCGTGGCAACCAAACACCTGGGTGAGCCCAGCTATGCTTTCCAGGAAGCTCCTCCTCAGAGATGCAGTTTACAAGCTTCAGAGTTTCCGCCTCACAGAGCAGCCCTCTCTTGGAACCCCACACTCAGCTCCTCAGACTAGCCAGCAGCATTTAGCAAACACCTGGTGGAACTGCTCATCTGCTGAACTTATTGTACGAGCTACTTCTCAGTTCAACACTGATAAAAACGTTATTAAAGGGTTAATAGAGGAGTCATGTTGGGATGTCTTCCTGAGGGCGGAGGTTCTTAAAGAGACAGAGACCCAATTTCAAGGCACAAATTAACGACAAATTCCTTTTATGCCATATTAATGTGTACAGCATTTTTATAACATGGTAATGTAACAGTTGCTTAATTGTCTAATAAAAAAAATAAAAATACCTGAAAAATACATAATGCTGCCATTTTGAATTAATTCTAAACCCTTACAGATGCTGAAAATGATCAAGACTTTTTTACTTTGTAACAGCATTCACACCAAAGAGTATCGTCAAGTTGTTGCTTTAAATGGTGCGTTCGTTGATCTGAAAACGCTTGGATATTTTCAGCTTCCAACCAGCTGAGCAGTAGTTCGCCCTAATCAAGATAAAATTGGTCAACTTCAAGAACATTTCACTTAAAAAACATTTGTTCGAAAATATTTTGTGTGAAGACAAAATCTACAATAGACATGTTCTCCTGCTATATATCTCAGTGTTTTTCTTTGACTTTTCTAAAACACAACAGCTCATCTGTTTGGACAGCAGAACAGTCAGCAGCCAATACAGTTTCCATTTCACAGGAGAAAACAGATTTACTGAATTAATCAAATAATGTCCACATCTGCAGAAGTCAAATAACTAACCCTCCTGGCTCAGCAGGGATAAAAGCTTTTTCCGCTTCCTGTTAGGATTTACAATTTGACACTCAAACTTTGCACAAATGCATCGAAACACATAAACATCAAGGTTCACCAGCGGAAGAGAAAAAAAGTCATTATTCTGGTAAATATGAAATCCCAAACATGCCATTCAGCTTTCCCTGTCCTGAATCATGCATCAGCCGATTTTATTTATATTACCCATGTTTGTCCTCCGTGACACCAGCTTGAGTGAAATAAGGAGACCACATTTACATAATGTGTCATTTCATCTCAACACTAAGATGGTTCTTTCCTATCTAGCAATCAGCATTTTATGACATCCACTTACTCTCAAGGCCTCAGCAGCTTGACAGAGCTGGAGCTTCCTGCCGTGGAGTAACGCCACGGTTCCCCGGCAACGGCTCCTCTGGTAGGACCATTGTTCACCACTAAGCTCACACCTTCCCATGAAATTCACATGTGATTCCCATTTTCCACATGTGGGTCACATTATCACATCATTCACACATGTAAAAAGTGGTGTGATCTCACATCTCACATCAAATGTGAGATGTGATCTCAGATCACATGTGATTTTTTTGTTAGGGCATCCAGACGTTAACGTAGATTTCCCATAGAAACAACAATAAAACTCGTAACATCAACCAGGATGATTACATTTTACACAAAGCCAGAGAGGAGACAGAAAGCTACCAGCTATTTTTGAATTGGCTTCTGAGTATGTCTCACTTCTTGATGTGAATCATCAGACATAGCGTCAATGAAAGAAAAGTCGTCATAAAATCACCAGATGTTTGGATTATCAAGTTCTTTCAACATGTTCACTTGTTTCTTTTTGAGAAAAGATTTAGAATTAATTAATTACTTTATTTTCATATGTGATAATTTATTTTATTGTACGGTTTTAAATTAGTTTATATAATGTATTTTTTAGATTTCTATATTGAACTACACAAATAATAAAACAAAAATAGTAACAAAAAGAAGGACATGGACATTAAGAAAAGAAAAGAGAAGAAAGCTGGGCATACCGTTAGTCAAAGCGTCCAGAATTTAGTTAATATTAAGCCATATTCATTTTTCATGTTTGAGGTATATGTTTAATATAAGTGCATATTTTTGAGTTCCAGTGAGATTCTATTCCAGCTGCCAGACTGGATAATAATAAGGCTGCGCTCATGGGGGAATTCAACTGATTGTATTTGAAACGTTTTGAGTGCAAACGTTACAAAATATGAAATCCTGCTGTCAATTAAAAATGTAAGCTCTTGACATCGGGCATTTTAAATCCTGCATGAACTCTGCAAGGAAGTTTGAGTGATTTGCTTAAACATATGGAAGAGAAACTCGTACACCAATACTGATCCAATACCAATACTCAGTCTGGTATCGACAGCATCGGCATTTAGATACATTGGATGTTACAGTCGTTACAATGGATGGATAAAACTACAATCAAGTAGCAACGTTTGTGGAAAATAACACTTTTGTCCCACTGAAAACCTTTGGTCAGTTCAGTTTGAGGAACAAATGTTACTTCTTAATCCATCCAACAGCTTTCTGCCTGACTGCTGCTGTGTCTCTAAGCCTCATTTTCTGCCCTTCAAAAAACTTATTTTCTGCTCATGTTTTTCTGCTTCTCTCAAGGCCAAACTCAATATCTGTAGAGAATGATAGAAACTCCCAAGCACTGGGGGCCAATACAAACAGCAGTTTCTCACGTATTAAAAATTCCTATCAGTCTTATGAATAAAACATATTGTTTTCAGCACACTAAAGTTGATCAAAAATCAATCAGGAGCAGTACATTCTCTTTGTTAGCCTTAATTGCATACTCTACAGCAAAGTAAGAGCAATTTCTTTGAGCATAAAAATTCGCAGAATCACAATATTGACACATCAGTTGGAATTTGAATGATGTTAAAATTGTTGCAAGATTCCATGTATAGGCAAACATGAAAACACTGAATGGCAGATTTGAACAAGGAATGATCTGAGAGAGTATCAATTAGGGAGTTCAATTAAAGAGGTAGTATGTAACTTTTATTAACAAAATGTGTTTCAGTATCGCTACCGTATAAGAGAAAATCTGTGAAAAATCCTGAGCTCCAGCCAATCAGAGCCAGGAGGAGGTTCTTAGTGCTGTCAATCAATCTCCCATTTGTCTCTTCTGCATTACAGCTTCTTTCCCACACCAGAGCCAGCCATGAATGCTAGGCTAGTTAGCATAGCCACCAATGATGGCTATGCTAACTGGCTATGGCTATGAATAAAGAGTTTTCCTGGAACAGTAATTTGTTTTTCCGTGACGTTCTGTGACGCGCTGTGAAGCGCCGTGATGAGCCGTTGCTGTCTGTGACGTTCTGTTACGCGCCGTGACGATCTAACGAGCCTTGACTGTCTTTGACGACCCGTGACGTTCTGTTACGCGCCGTGACGAGCACTGACGGTCTGTGACGACCTGTTACGAGCCTCGACGGTCTTTGACGTGCCGTGATGAGCCGTTGTGGTCTATGACGAGCCGTGTCGGACTGTGATGCTATGTGACGGACTGTGACGAGCCGTTGCGGTCTGTGACTAGCTGTGATGCGCCGTGACGAGCCCTTACGGTCCGTGACGACCTATGACACCCCTTAACGAGCGTGACGAGCTTTGACGGTCTTGAAGAACCGTGACGAGCCGTTGCGGTCTATGACGAGCCTTAACGATCTGTGACGAGCGTGACAAAAGCTTAAAACTTTAGGCAGTGCACCATACAACACACTTCTGGATCATGGATGATGTGATGGTTTCTATTACATGTGCCGTGGCCTTCTACGTTCCAAAAACCAAAATTCCAATTAAGGCCGTAGGTGTCACCAGGTGTTTGATTCTCACGCAATTCCGAGTTAATTGTCTTGTAAAAATATATTATTTATTTCTTGTAAAAATTATAACAACAAAATAATTACTAAACATATCTTTAAGTTGAAAGCGAAAATAATCTTAATTTGATGTTTCAAACTCTAAAAAGTGGTCAAAACATCATTCACAAAAAACTCCCGTCAATACACCAAACATTTGCCAAACAACACCTCCACCAAGCACCGGGTGTGTTCTTAATTATTCAAATTAATGGGAGGGTCAAACAATTGTCAACGTCATCTAAACAATTACAAAATATGCAAATTAATTACAGATTTTGGTTTTAAACTAACTTAAATATATTCTAACCACCCAAAGAAGAAAAACTAAATTGGTAGAAATTAAAATCCACATATTTAACATAAATCGCCAGAACAACATGCTTCGTTGACTAAATCCAAAGTTAGCTTCTCTCCTCTCTACCAGTGAATGCAGCGATGAAAGGGTTTATCACTGCAGATGAAAATCTAACTTAGCTGGTATCTGCTTCACATCAATGTCAAGCTGCTCTGGGGTCTTCCATTAGGAGTACAAAGCTGTGCTTGACAAGTTGTTTTCTGTTAATTATCTTATCTGTCCGAACCATCTGGATTTTATACTTGACACATAGTGGAGGCAGCAGCTGGGCAAAATAAAGCCTTAAAAAGATTACAGGGCGGATTTACTGGTAGTCTCGGCAAATTTAATTTACTATTTGATCAGGGATGGTCAAATTTAGTCGACGAAGTAGAGAAAGCAATATGAATATCTCTCTAAATTGTTGTAGGAGTGATGACTTTGAACATGCCTGTGATTGGTTGGTTATCTGCTCAGGGTGAAAACTGTCTTTTGGCTGCTCAGAAAAGCTCCAACCATTGAAACAATGCAACCTTTGTGTAATTCATCTGTGAGATCTCAACTGACATTCGTCCTGGTACGTTTTGCTGTCCAAAGGAACCGCATGTAAACTGCATATGCTCTTGTCCCCTTGGTGCTTAGGAGTGACAGATTGGACATCCAACCAGGAACCAATACACACCTTTGGGAACCTGGGGACTTCATCTGACAAATTTGCGTGGGACTCCTCCATGCCTGGCGACATTGTTTGACCTGTCACCTGGTTGTCACTTGTCAACACTGTTAGCATGGAAACAATGCGTTTTACCCTGCGAAACAGGAGCAATAAGGATCCACCAGGTGATCAGTACGTTTAAAGAGAAAATCCACTACGGTGACATCAGCTGCCAAACAGAGCAAGGACAAATAGACTGTCCATGCTTTGAATGAGAGGCAATCCTGAATCCTGATGAGGAGCCTTCCAGGAATGGAGCCACAACAGCACAGTGGCCAGAAATCATCACAGCTGACCAGGTTGGTTGATGGTGTGTGGTTAAGTATGATTGTAACTTCTACCCTGGTGTCATGTCATCACAAAGGTGGAGGAAACGAAGATCAACGTGAACTGTCTCCATGAAAAAATAAATCAACCCAAGAAAAGATATCAGTTTGTATGAAGACAACCAGGTACTCTGCAATCAGAGGAGCCAAAAGCCTCCAATAAGAGACATTACCAGCTTGATCCTGACACATGGAGGTTAACTGAAGAATCGTGTAGTGTTGATCATCCGTCTCTCTTCATGAGATGGTTTGTGTGTGATAATGTTGTCAGCAGTCTTTGTTCATGTTTGATGTTTAACTGTTATAATATGTTTTTGTTACTGATTGCATGTTGCATTTCTTTTGCTATGGATTTTCCAAGCTTAACTTGTGTTTTTGCTAATGCGTTCCATTTATCTTATATAAATTACAAATCCAGAGACGATTGTTTTAATGAAAAAAAATAAAAAATCTGCTACAGTCCATGTCCCCTCTAACACTTTTCTGTCTGAGCAGAGGAATGGTTTGAACTATGCAACGTGTCCACATGTTTATATTGCTTGGTTTCTTCAGTATAGATTTTTTAAAGAAATCTAGGAGGGAAATTATTTGGCTTCATTATCATGATACATTGTTACATAAAGTATTATTCTGCATTTTCCCATATGGCAAAAATGCAGAACAATGATGAAAATAGGATACATTGATTTTCCAAATTGTAAAGTATTTAATTAAATTTAAACAGACAATATTAAAATAAAGCAAAGTAGTCACATTTTTGTAGAAAAGGAATCTGCAAATAATTGTCAATCCAAAATAAAAGCAGCTGATGTTTTTTTAAAGGATTTTTTGGCTCTAGTGGCCTTTATTTGAAAGTAGCTTGACAGGAAATAGGAAAATGAGAGGGGAAGACATGCGGCAAATGTCCCCAGGCTGGGAATCGAACCTGCAACTGCTGGCCTGAGGACTAAGGCCTCCATACGTGGGTTGTGCTTTGCCCCTGCGCCACACACAGCTGATGTTTTAAATGACAGGTACATATTTCTTAAAACTTTTTGTCCTCTGTTTTGTTTTTTCTTTGAACAATGTTAGTTAAAAAATACTTTGTCTTGCACTTAATTGAATAAATATTTTAAAAGGTGTTTTTTCTTTTTTTTTTTTTCTCTGTAAAAAAATCTGAATTAATTGTAAACTCGCTACAATGTTGAATTGTGGACAGAGGGGCCGAACAAAATCATCCAGAGGCCCACAAATGGCCCCCGGGGTCCCTTTTGGACATCCCTGGTTTAGAGAAAAGAAATTGGTTACGCTAAAAAAATGAATGGAAAATCTATGGAAATCAATGCAAAGTCCTTGTGGAGATAGAACGATGTACTATTGTATTGTCCAAAGTAATACGAGCAGGGTGATGATGAATGATCATTCAAACAGGACAAACACAAGAAGTTACCCAGAGTTAACAACACTTATATTGTCTCTCAGGAGATCCTGGCTGCCTCTGCCAGGCCTTTGTGATTAAACTCTCCATGGCTGATTACTTTGCAATAACGGTGCAATGGGAAGGCAGCAGATGAGGCTCATGAAGGAAATAAGATGAGATTTCCTAACCAGAAAAAGGTGGAGCAGTGGAGCTTGAAGGCCACGCTCACCCTGGGGATGCTGGGAGCTGTAGTCTCAGTAACAGGTTTCCTTCAGAGAAAGGGACTGCTCAGGCATCACATGTAGTCCCAAAGAAAATCACAGATTCTAATTCCAGAAGGGCAAACAGCGACAAAAGTAATGTGAATTGATGTTAAAAAATCTGATTAATATACAATATGCAGAATTGTTAGAAATGATAATTCAATTATGCTAGTTTTAACTTTAAGCACATGTTTAAATATTTGACAGATCAACATTGCCTTGGAGGACTTGTAGGACTCAATTTTAAGTTAGATTTGAGAGTCATGGCTTAATCAACATAATCTGATCAGTAGAAGATAATTGTGCCAGTTCTTAGATCCAAATCAGCCCGTTTTGATATTCTAGGTAAGAGGACGGCTCTGAGCCATCAGCCTCCTGCTGTGCTTGGAATGCAGCAGCATCTGTGCTGGGACAGAAGGAGGGGGTCTGCCTGGAGATGGCTGTTTCCTGGACCCATATAAGGATTGGGGCCCTTTGTTATGGGTTTGTGGGAGAGGACACCTGGAGAGATTCTAGGATCTCACAGGGAGATGTGAAATGCTGCTTGTCTCAGGACTCACCAGCCCAGCAACGACAGTCATAAAACATTTGGAGTAACTTCCCTTTGAAATTTGAACCTTATTCTAATTAGAGAGCAGGGAATCTCCCAGATTGCATAAATTAGAGAAGAGAACACACCTTCCTTTAAAAGTTTCGGAGCTAAAAGAATTAGGCACCGGCGCTCTCCGGAGACGCGCTGCGTCTCCGTATTGGTCTCTGTATTTGTCCATTTTTCTGCTTCTTTCAGGTGATTGATGTCTGTCTTGTGGTTTTGAGTTTCTGTTGATTCTGGTATGTTATTGGTGTGATTTGATGCATTTGCTTGTCTGAATAAACTTTGGATATGTTTGAAGTAGAACCGTGAATGTTGTGAACTGCCCTTACGCACGGGGAAACCCTCGACCCGGGGAACGAGAGGAGACAACGAGCTACAGGTGTTAATCATTATCTTCTCAATAAGAACTACTATGAAGAATTAAAGTGTAAGAATTTTCAGAGCAATAAAAACATGGTTCAAAACAAATCAGTGCTGTTCAGTAATAATTCAGCAGATAAAAACCTTCATGGAGAGAAAGAAGAGCGTATGAATATACAAACCTCTTTCAAATTGCTTCCCTTCGTGGTTTTACGTCAGACAACGCTGCAGCGAGAAAACCCTCAAACAAGAGACAAGAGTCTTCATTTATTGACTCTCTTGTCAGAAATACTGAGCCTGGTATTAAGCATTACAAAGTGTTGCAAACCCCATCTCATCTGGGATCTTATTTCCTCAACCAACACAAAATATTGCATTGCATAATGACGTGGAAGGAAAAAATGATATGTGGTTTTTAAGATTTGCTGCACACAAAACAATTAATGTGTTTCATATTTATTTTGATGCCCCTAAATAAAATCTAGTGAAATCCGTTGCATTTCAAATTCTCCTTATAAGTACATAAATCCACTGGAGAGTATTTTCTAAATGTCAAGATGTTTAAGATGCTTAAATTATACATATATATATATAGATTTTTTTTTTTACAGTGTTTGTATATTTCTGTTCCCTTTCACAAAATGGAATGGAGGGTTTCCTGAAAACCTGATTATGGAGCGTCATACTCTACGCTCTTTGAGGTGTGGTGGAAGCAGTCGTGTCCTCAGTGTCCTGAAGGTGCAGCGATTTAATCAACTGAAAGAAAAACCCCTTAATGGGTTCTCACATCCAAACACTGCTGGATGACAATATTGATTAGAGTCACACATTAATCTCTGTCAGCTCACACTGGAAATTACTGACATGCTCTGGAATAAATGGTCGCAGTCGAAAGCATTCAGTAACGTAGTACACACGTCATCACTTTAAAATACACCAAAAAAGGTTTCAGCGATAAGATTTTGTTTATGTATTTTAGGCAAATGTCTATTTTTCTTTCATTTCAAGCAATTATCCAACAAAACAAATACAGGAAACAGAAAATCATGACGGAAGTGTTTCAAACATGGATTTTCATACAATTTCTTCATTAAAATGGTAAATTTTTGATGCAGTTGAAAACAGAATGAAGAGACACGTGCACCTTTTTTTTCACTGCCTAAAGTTAAAGCAGGCTAAACTTTTCTTACTTTTAGTCAGTCAGGATTATGTTTGAGATATTTTAACTAATATCTTCAAAATCATAAGTTTACATACAGGTCCTCAGTGCTACCAGGCAATGTCTTTGGTAGCATTAACTGTAAGATTGAACACATATTATGAAAGTATTTTTGCCCTAGGATGAGCTGGTCTTTCAGCCGTATTGAAACACTTGTGATTACCACCAATGGAAGGATAATATCATCACTCGGTTAGCTTGGAGGAAAAACATTGCAGAAAGTTATTTGTCTTTTGCTGGTTAGCTACGATGATTCACACACACCAGCCTCTGCACAGGAGGGTGCGAGAATCTTTATGTTGCATTTAAAGACGGTTGGAAAAAATTGTTACACAATGGATTAAGCAGTTGTAACAGATGAAAAAAAGTGCAGGAGGCAGAGGACACAGATATGGGAAGTGCGGGAGCCCCTACTGTATCAAATAGAGATAGAAATAATAGAAAGTTGGACACTTGAATTCACTTGTTGCTGTAAATGTGCTATAATTAAAATTACCTCACCTTACTCTGGGGTAAAAAAAAAAGAAAAAAGTAAACAGACATTTTATTTTATATAAATACATAAACAAGAGTATAACCTTCAAATAAAATACTCATATAGTTTATTAATACAAAAAATAATAATGATGTAAATACTGACAAGTAGAAAATGCTGAGCAATTATTCCATTTCCAAATAAGGTAAGAGACTGCCATGTGGTCTGTCCACACCCCTTTCAGTTTGCTGCACTTGAGTATTAGAGTGTGTAGGGCAGAACATTTTCAGGTTGGGAGGGAGGAAGAAACCAGTGATGCATTCATGATGTGTCAGATAAACAACACTCGCAGTGATGCTGAAAGCTTATTATTTGAATTTATACTCGATGGTTACAACAGAGCCATTTTCACCATCATAAATTGAAAAACTTTCGATACATCGATTATTCTCGATACATCGCCCGGCCAAAACATTTGATTTAGCTCTTTTACATTTTCAGTAAACCGACAGTTTAGCCCCTTTATTTTTCTGCACAGATTTAGCATTAATTAAAAGTTCTGTGCGGCTCCAATATCTTGGATTCATTGCTCTAAAATTTTTGATTGTGGGGATTTTTCTGTGTTCTGTAGGTCAGGTTTAAGTCAAAGGACTGCTAAGCAACATCACCTCCATTCTGACATTTATGACCAAATTTTGGAATGTTGTTTTTGACGTCACAGTGGTTGGTGTCAGAACCCAACATTCTATTTGAGTTCAGTTCGTCAGAAATCTCTGGTAGAGTAAGACGCAACTACGACAGACAAAACTGCCAACACTTGTAGGTGAAGTAATCAATGCTGAAATCTACTGGAAAACAAGATGTTCAAAGAAAGTAAAAGGAACGGAAAAATGAGACTAAGAGGTAAAAGAGTTCATTAGATTATCAACATATGGTACATGTCATGATAGAGATGAGTATAGATTTAAAAGGTTGTTCATTTTACCTACTGATTAGTATAAGTTAGAGATTTATAGTTTTTATTATTAAAGATTTCTGTTACTGAGTTGTCTGTTGTTGGGAACATTGAGATGTGTGAATCTGGGTTTCACCCAGAAGCATGTGTCTTGGTGTTGAACAGTTTGTGTAATAAAGTTTATGATCAGATGTCAGCCTGTGAGGTGATGTACAATTAGGGGAGGGTGATGTGGACTTGACGTTTAACACAATATTGTGCTGCACTAATGCAATCACGATGGAAGTGGCGATACGATGCATTTATTGCTTCTTTTTCAGGTAACTGTATGACTGACATTTGCAATGTTTCCATGAACCATATAATTGTGGTCAATATACCCAGCCAGCATACCTAGGTGGGCCCCATATGGGGAAAAGGAGGGCAGACAATATGGGTCCCACATGGGTTTGTCTGCGGTTTCCATGGTTTTTCCATGGGTTTGCCTATGTAGGGCTACCACCTACATGGGGCCCTACATGCCAGTGGCCTTACATGGGCAAACCCATGTGGGGCCACCATGGAAATCACGGACAAACCCATGTAGGACCCATATTTTCCTTTTCCCCATATGGGGCCCACCTAGGTATGCAAATGCATCAGTTTAGAAAAAACTCCCATATCAATATTTGGTTTATTTTGCAAAACTGCAATGGAAGCACTTTTTTTGTATCACACGAGTCACATGATCAACTGCAGGATGTTGCCACTGGCACAAACCACACAAAAGAGCGGCAGGAAGTAGTTTTAGGACAATGGCGCTGCATGTTTTTTTAATGACTTTTGCATGAAACTTATTCACACATGATTTGATTTCTTTCTTATTCAACATAAAAACCACAATTGTTACGTTTTGTGATGTCTGCACTTATGTAATATGAACATGGCTAGTGTGTCACAGCAATTATAGACCCACAAACACAAACACTGCTCTTTAAAAACCTTCCCACCTGTAATGCACTTCTTTAGGGCGCCAGTTGCATAGAGACGTGTGATTTGTAATTCTTAACTGCACACAGAATTAAACATAATTAATTAAAATTTATTATGACAGTGAAAAATCAGAATTGTTGTCATTATCAGAAATATTTCACGATAAATTATATAAGTGCCCATTCCTATGTGGAAATACTAAATATGACAAATTGCAAAAAAGTAATAAAACAATTTTCCTTATATGTGACTTTAGATAACAGCAGACCAAAGAAAAGGAAAATACCTGATATTGAGACGCCTAGAAAAAGGAGGAGGGTCTCTGACAAGGCCAGACCCTCCTCAAGCTGCCAGCACCGGATGATTACGAGGAGCATGGTGGAGAGAAAAATGATAGAAGAAGCAGAGAAATCTTCACCGAAGGCCAAGAGGAAGAAAATGGAACGGGAGCAGGATGAGAGCAAAGAGTCTTGCAGCTCAATGGATATCAGTGCAGGTTGGCTGCTTTGGTGAAACTATTGTCAGTTTATACTCAGATCCTCAACATGATTATTAAGATGTTGCAGAACAACAGCATATTAAAGTTAAAGGGAGGGAAAACAACACAAAGAAGAAACAACACTTTGTAATCTCACACTTTTACATTACACTACCAAACTCCATTTGTATTTTATGTGTTATTACTGTTTGCATCTCTTAAATTCCTATAAATTATACTGAAATTAGGGACAGAAAATGCTCTGAAAAATACCTTCATAAGCCACTAAGTGGAATCTTTCTGTCAGGACGTTTTTTCTCTTGTGCTAATAGAATGTCAATATGCTCATGTTGTTTCTACGGGTTATTCCCGCTGCTAAAGCAGCTCCAGTCTGGTACGTTACAGAACAGGACTTGAGATTTAACCCTGTAAAGCCTGAACTATGAAATACTTATCAGAACATTTCATTTTTGATCTGGATTACTTGTTGAATCTTCTGACTAGAACAAAAGAGAAAGGTTAATGAGCCAGGAGTCGAACCCTTTGAGGGCCACATAGAGATCAGAGGCCTTCGAACATGAGTCTCACACTTTACTCTGTTACCCCTTGTAACATGATGTAGGACATATAATAAAGCCGAAACAAGAACCGGCCCCAAAATTTGTCCCAAGGGTGGAAAATCTTCTCAAAATGGGCCAAAAATCGCATTGCATATCTTTAGTTGAAGGTCTGTTTTAGGAGAAATCACTAATCCATGATTCATTTGTAAACTGTATGCATTTGCTTATATTCACCAGGTTTTTCTGGAATAGAAAACACACTGAAAGGTCTGAGAAACCCGTATATCAAACATGAGATGTTTGACATTACAGGGATCAGAAAGGGGAATGTGAAAAGGAAGCTGGAGGACTTGAAGGAACCACTGACCAGGAAGAGGACGAAGATGGTGATAGACAAAGAAAACGAGGATTCCCAAAGAGGTTGGGATTTATGTAGCAGTAGATTTGTAGCATAACCATGTATTATGGGATAGAAATAAGATGTGGTAATAATTAGATCCACGCTTTAATTCTGACGCCTTGTGAATTTCATGTGTTTAGCTGCATTCCTGCAAAAATATGTTGAGCTGCATCTGCTGGGAGACGGAGGCTTCGGTTCTGTCTTTGCTGGATATCGGATAAAGGGTAAATTACCTGTAAGTATTACACTCTCTAACATAAAAATACACAATCCAATTCAGAAATCCACACAGTCATTTTCACATTGTTTTTATTATTTACATATGAAGTTAAAATCAGATATAGTTCCCTTACACTATCTCTGTAAGTGATACAGGGTAAGAGTACCAGACTTTGCACAATGAATGGTAAAAGCCTCAGAGTTCGTGGCAGTGCTCTCAGCTTCACAATGTTTCTATCAGTGGGTCTCATCAGCTGTACATTGAAGCTGCTGGTCGGAAGTTAAGCAGAACATTTTACAATCAACTGTGAAACCTGAAAACGCTCAGAAACTTATTGGAATAACTGGATTCCTCAACAGATGTAACTTTAGCATGGAAGCATTGCTGTTGTTGAAGCATTGCTGTGGTTGAAGCATTGCTGTGTTGAATTGCTGTTGTTGAAGCATTGCTGTGGTTGAAGCATTGCTGTTGTTGAGGCTCATTAATCTGATTCTTCAGATTAATGAGAAACCACATTTTCCCATTAATCTGTGGATGATTAGATTCTACTAAAATAGATTTGTATTCTACAGATATAAACATTTTCAGTTTCAGTTGTTTCTTTGAGCTAATATCAACCAAAAGAGAGATTCAATCTGACTGTCTGTTAGTCTTCCAACAATCTGAGGATTTTAGCTCTTCTTAACAAAATCTGACATCCAGTAGGGAAACTATGATTGATAATATCTTCATGTAAAAAAAAAAAACTGTATATCTATCCAGTAAGAAAATGACCTCCCCAACATGCTAACCAAAGTCCTGTTGCTATCGTGTAGGTGGCTATAAAACACATACCAAAAGACAAAGTAGTCATCAAACATAAGGTAAGTGAGCAGCACAATCTAGCACTGTATTATTTTCTTAGTGGATTCCAGATGCATTGTGGGTTTCTCATGGTTGTTTGGATGTTTCAGGATGAGCACGGCAGGGAGCTGCCCATGGAGTTGGTCATCATGTTAGAACTTGCGAGTGAAACAATGCCACAGTCAGCCATCTTGACCCTGTTGGACTGGTACGATCTGGATCAGGAGCTGATTTTAGTCATGGAGAGGCCCATGTTCGCAGAGGACCTCTTGCTCTATCTTAATGAGCGTGGAAATTTCATAGAGGAGAGTGAGGCCAAGGTACCAATGCTAGACCCACACATAACAATAATGCAGGAAAATGACCCAACTTCAACTACTTAATTATAAAATCTTAGGAGAAATTATGAATCAATTAAGGTCAAGTTTCTGCTGTCCTGATATCATACCCACACATTTTTTTAAAAAGTCCTGCCTGTCATTACAAATAATCTGATGATTCAAATAGTAAACTCAGTGCTTTCATCAGGAGTTTTCCCTTAGGCTTTTAAAGCTGCAGTTATCAAACCACTGATAAAAAAGAACAATTTGGACAAATCACTACTGCAGAATTACAGGCCGATCTCCAACCTTCTATTCATCAGCAAAATGATTGAAAAAGCTTTTTTTCAACAATTGAAAAATTGTTGAAAAATTATCCTATCAATAACAAACCGCTTTGGTGTCTTTCAGTCTAGTTTCCGGGCCCACCACAGTACTGAGACTGGCCTAGTCAAAGTGTTCAATGACATCCATATAAACATAGACTGTGGAAGAAGTGCACTGACATCTGATCACATGTCAGTACAGTTTTTGACACTGTTGATCATGACATATTACTAAAACAATGAGAGAGTTGGGTCGGACTCTCCGGTCCAGATTCAACTGGTTTGAATCTTGCATAAAGATTCAAACCAGTTGAAACAAAGAAAGTGATTTCTTAGTTTCAATTGGAAACTTCTCATTGAAGCAGACAGATGTCACATATGGAGTACCCCAAGGTTCAATCTTGGGGTACCTCTCTTATTCAATATAAGTGCAGAACTTCCAGAAAACTGCAAAACTGCTGAAACACCGAGTGCCTTTAAATCTAGATTAAAAACCCACCTGTTTGGAGTTGCCTTTGAAGCATAACCAATTAAAAATTTTACGATGCCACTTGACTTAATGTAATGTTTCAATTGTTAATTCTATGTTGCATGACTGTGTTTTTATGATGTAAAGCATTTTGAAATGTTTTGTTTCTGAAGTATGCTATACAAACAAAATTTGATTGATTGACGGTAAGCTGCTGGATAGACTCTCGTTGTGTTTTTGAGATGTTGCCATATCTGCTGCTTTGTTTGTTGCTTTTTCATGCTTAATATAAATATGGGCAGTTTTTAACTGTCACATTCCCTTGGCGCCTTAGGTCATACTAAAACAGCTGGTGGAAGCTGCTATTTACCTTCAGAATGCAAACATCTTCCACAGAGACATAAAAGTGGACAATGTCCTGATTGACAGCAGGTCAGAAGACAAACAGATCTATCTGATAGATTTCGGCTTAAGCTGCTTTGATGACGGAAAACAACATGAACTACTCTGTGGTACGACTGAAACAGAACTCACTCCATTTTCATTTGTAAATGTAGTTTTAAAAAATCTTTTTTCATCTTTATGATTGTCTTATTCTTATACATCTTCAAGGTACTCCTGGTCACATCCCACTGGACTGGATGGTTCACAGTACCTACAGGGCTGGACCGACAACAGTGTGGCAGCTGGGGGTTGTTCTGTTCGAGATGCTCCACATGACGCGCTTCAACATTAACACCTACATCTCAAACAACTTGACGATCTGGCATTGGCTTTCCGATGGTGAGACAAACACTTGTCCATCTGTCTTACAGAACATATGTTCTGTGTCGTTCTGTTTTGTTCCTTTGGTTCATTGCTGTTTAACCTCTAACCTTCCAGACTGCTTGGATTTTTTGTCAAAGTGTCTGATAGGTGACCCTAAGGACCGTCCTACCTTGGAAGAGCTGCTGTGCCACCCATGGCTTTCGTAGACTACACACACACACACCCAACCACACACATACTGCAACATTAACTTTTTTGTTAGTAGTTTCATCTAGATTAGGCTGAGCTGTAGGGCACTATTAAACTATAAAGGATATTGGGGTTAGGGTTAAATGACATAAGTCGGTTAATTTGGCAATTGATTTTCTTCAGGTGCTGCAGTTTCCTTTGCTACTCTAAACAACATCCATTTAGGTTCATTAAAGATTGAGGTTGACTCCCACAGTCCTAGAGACATCTGGTTAGGTTCATTAGGAATTCTTACCACCAGATTCTGGCCCCCGTCCACTATGCACTCAGACACATCCACGCATTCATAAACACAAATATATATATTTTTTATGTATATATCAGTATATTAAGCAAGTTTGAGTTTTTACATGAATGTATATATTTTCTTATGTATCTGTCTATTAATGTGTCTGTAAATTTTTACTAATAAAAAAATTTATATACGTATATATAGTCTGTTTTGTTTCTAATGTGTCCATAGTTCATCTCCTAAATCAAACTTGTTCTCTCTGTGTTTTTTCCAGATCTTCCCCGACCCAGGATGTGTGTGTGCATGCGTGTGTGTGCGTCTGTTTATCTGTGTGTCTGTTTGTCTGTCTCTCTTTCCTGTCCTCTCCAACCCCAGCCGGTCGAGGCAGATGGCCGTCCATCCTGAGCCTGGTTCTGCTAGAGGTCTCTTCCTGTGAAAGCGGAGTGTTTCCTCTCCACTGTCGCCCCGTGCTTGCTCAGGATGGGGGATTGCATCAGAGTGAAACTTTGACGCAATCGGCTGGTTTCCTCCCCTCCGCAGAATCGCCACCTTAATGTGGTGGAGGGGTTTGAGTTCCCCCCTTGAGCCTGAGGTCCAAGTTGTCTGGAGCTTTGACTTTTGTTGGGGTCTTCCATGGCAAAGTGGCTTCAGAGAAGGGGGTCACACTAAGAGCGATTCAAACATCTTGATTCAGTGAGACATCCTGAGAATTGTGAACATGTTTGCTAATTCATCTTGTTTGAATGATGCCTGGTGGAAGAGCTACCAAAGAGCATTTTGGGCAGAACAATTTTAGATTGAAGAAGAGATTGATATCTACGTCAAGGAAAGGGTGCATGCCCCCGTCAGGCAGCTGCCAGTCAAGCAGCCGCCCCAACAGCTTACTTTATTGTGTCATGGTTTTAGTGTCATGGTTTCACGACCTGTTGGAATCTGTGCACTGGCAGAGAAAATTAATGTGGAATAAATTTATTGTCATGTGTTATTGGTGTTATTGTGTACTGTTTTGTGTTGCTAAGCTGCTTGAATTTAAAAAGCCTGCTGGGCTTGAGTAACTTTAGGGGGTACTTTCTATTAACAAGCTGCAAAATGGAGAACTACTGTAGAATGCTGTGCAGCGTTTGCATTCTTCTGTGTGGTTTTTTCGGTTTGGTTTAAAATGGCCCTATATTGTTGACCGTTTCTGTCATTATGGTACTCTATGTCTCCTGTCAGAACTAAAATTAATGCATGTAGGCGTTATATAAATAACTTTCCAGCTAGAGCACTGTGCACTGAATAGTAGCACCAAGCAATTGACTACTATTTATTACAGTGTAATAAATACTATTCTGCTTTATTCCACTCTAGGAGTAAGAACAGTACTTATTACAGCGTATTTAAAGCTGCAGCGTGTAACTTTTATATAAAATATTTTAGACAAATGTCACTATGTTGTGACAGTTTGTATGTGAGAAATTGGAGTTCCTCTGCCTTCTTCCATTGCTGCCAGTGCTAATAAGAGACAACCAGTCAGAGCCAGGAAGAGTCATAGTGCTGTCAATCACCTTCAGCGTGGCGCTACTGTCTGTTGCGTTTCAACTAGCATAGCTTGTTGTGAATGCTCAGGCTAGTTAGCATAGCCAAAAATGACGGCAGATAAACAGTTTTTCTTTAACAGCAAACTGTTTTAGCACATTTAGCAGCAAGTAGATGAGGGTGATTGACAATGTTCAGACCCTCGTCCTGGCTCTGATTGGTTGTTTTTGATTCATTTCATCAGATGTCAACAGTAGCTCCGGCTGCCATAGAAGTTACATAAGGCAGCTTCAAGGAAGCTTTGAGGCAGGTAATTTGCCTCCTGAATTTTTAGTAAACAAGGTGCCCCAAATGATTGAGGTTCTTATTTTAGCCATTTCCAACTATTTTTTAAAACTGCTTCTGGAAATATTGTTTTAGGTTACTTTTAATTTTGACAAGCTTTCTGTTAGATCTTTCTACGCTTTGTGTATTTTAGTTACCATGTGACACGCCCTCCTGACAACAAAGACCATATTATATATTATATATATATTATAATCCTGATAAAACTCGAGCCTGTCGGCAAACATTTCCTCAATTTTAGACGAAGCTTTGTCCGATTGTTCATCAGCGTTTTAATGCATGTACATTAAAACGCTAAAGGAATACACTCCCACACATTTTCCTATGTAAATTCAAAAATCGTGAACAGTATATTAGAATATTATTAAAAGCTGTATGATTTCTGTTGGAGAGGGCCTTTTTTTCTTTAATGTGAGATAAAAATGCAGAACTCGGCAAAGGGTTAGGAGCGGGACAGAAAGTCAGCAATGTAGAAGAGAGGAGTAAGAGAAAAGAGGTTTCCATCCTTACTTTATATTTTAGCTTTAGCTGTAGGTGTGAGTAAACAATAATAAACTTATTTGGGAGACAACTTCACGTATCCTTCATAGCCTCAGTGACATGGATTCCCTTTTTGATTTCATTTCCTCTTAAGTGAAAGTGTGGGAGTTAAAAGCTGTTGCATCATTCAGCAACCCTGGCCTTCAAGGCAACCAGAACAGGCAACATCCTCCAACGACCTCAAAGGCTGCATCGAGTCCCCATGAAACGAGCTGGTGTAACCTACCGTGGTCTCCATGGTTACGTGACGAGCTGCATCTGCCTCTCACGATGCAACCTTTGACAATAGAAAGTCATTTTAATTCCCCAGAAAATGTCAGAAAACAAAAATAAAACATTTCAGTCAGTATTATGTAAAGAATCCCAAAATGTCCTAATGAATACCAACAAACCTTAAATAAATGTATGTTAAAAAACATAGCAATAAGATTTGTAGTCATGTCTTTTCAAAAACTTTACTACTGATAGAGTGAAAACAGTTACTTTTAAAATAACTTAATTTTTAGACTGTTGATGCTTTATTCTGCTCTTGCGGCTTATCAACATGTTCTAATCATTTGTTTTCTTTAAAGCTCATTCCGACTCAAAAGAGTTTGGAAACAGCCACTGTCCAGTAAATCATCATCACAGCACATTACCCATAAGGCAGTGTGGCGTCACCTCAATTTATTCACTTAGAATTCACAGTGTATTTTGTTTACCGAATTAAAATACTTAATTTTAAATAAAAGCAAGACCCTAGCATGTGAGCATTTATTTCATGAGACCTAAATACTTAACTGGGTGTCCTAAATTTTTTACATGCATGCATAGGAAAGTGTGTGTTGTGCATCAGTGATGGAAACTTCTTCCATTGCCTCCAATCTATGATGTAGAACTGAAGAGAAGCTTAACAAGCTCAACTTTTTCCCTCCCCACAAGCTGCAACTTTAATTTGCTGCATCTAATCTACTGTCTGTCCTAGTCTTAGCGGTGCACTTTCAATGTTTGTTCAATCAACGAGCTTGCATTTGTAAATTAGACAAGGAGGAAACATTTGCTGCAATGCTACTGCAGGTCTGGTGTTGTGCAGCAGCTCTTGCCTGGCTCAGTGTGACTACCAGCTCCGTTTCTGACACAGCACTGATGCTTCCTGATGAAACGGGTGGAATTATAACACAGGAAGCAGAATCTCAGAGCGCTGTGACACTAAACTGATGCTTAAATTATAGGGAATCGTCACATCAAGCAAAACAAACTATAGCAGATCTCTGCTCTGAGATGTAAGATGTGAAATGATGTTAAATTTCAACTTTTCATATTTAGAAGATAATCAGGCCAATATATTGTTCTACATTTTTGAAGTACTTTCAAGTCTCTGGCTCTGCATGACTTTCCTCTTAGTGTCTTTACGTATTCTCCACAGCGATGACAGCTGTACTCCATCTCCAAGGTATTGCTGGCAGACTCTTACTTATTCAGCTTGACTCTGATCAGCAGCCTTGATCAGAGTCAAGCTAAGCTCCTGAAGCTTGCAGCCGTTCACGTCTTTAAAGTCACCCCCGATCCTCCTCCTCCATCACTCCATCCTGCGCAGCATTGACTAAGGAGACAAATGATAGAGGAGAACACCGCTGCTTCCACAGCCTTTGTCCTTTTGTTCTGCATAATCTTAGCAGTTTTCTTCTACATAAAATCTTTAATTCAGTTTCATTCAGTCACATAGGTGGCTGCATAACCAACCTTTTTATACAGCAGAAGTTTGTAGTGCAGTATTTAGCCACTAATTATGTTCCAAGTATCCAACATTCACATTTTATAATTTTTCACTGCAGTAGATGCTCATGCTAGAGCCCAAGATCCTGAACGTCAAAGAAGGTTTGGGAGTGTTTAAACTTTTTATTAATTTGTAATGTAACCATGTAACCATGAGGAAAGTTGAACTGCATTATTTCATCTCTAGCCATTTGGCTGCATTTCTCCCTCAAACTGGCTTTGATGAGAACTTTGTTGTAACAAAAGTCACTTTTTGATCAGTTTTCTTTCTTTTCTTTATGGGAAGAATAAAGCATATTAACTACCACAAGCTAGTCTTTGTCTTGGTCTGAAAAATGTGAAGGATTCATCAAAATCTATGCCCCCAAATATTTACCATTGCCAATAAGGTCAACCTACTGTTCTTACTAACTAGCATTAACGGTGAAGCCTGGCAACTCATAAAAGCAGTAACAACATTTTTCGGAAGCTCAATGATACCAAGGCAAGAGGGTGATTTATTACAACTGAATACAGTTCATTTTTAGTTCTCAAATATATTCCAACGGACAGCAGACTATTTGTTAACCACAGGCAGGAAAATCAGTTTTAGCAGCAAAACTGGAAAAGAAAAATCATTAGACTACCCGACACGCTCGCCAACATACTTATTATAACAAATACATTGTGAAGTTGTGGACATTATAGCTCAGATCTGACTTCAAAAAACTTTGAACTAGGTGACCTGCAAGATGTATAAAGGAAAAGGGAGATCACTAAAACTTTTGTCTTCATAAACTGGTCATGACATCAGTAAAAGAAGAAACTCTGAAGCATTTGTGGCACAGTTGGTAGGACCTGTTGCCTCATATTGCCATGTAATACGTCAGCAATCTGGTTGCCTCTGAAGATAGGCAGAGATGACCAATACATGATTGATTTTTTTTATTAAAGTGAATTTTTTATTATTATCTTGCCTTGGGGATGTAGTTTCTCTAATGTTCTAGAACATTCTGCTCCAGGAAACGGCTTTTATTTTTGACTCCGTGCAGTACAGCACAGGATTTCATTTTTTTTGTGCAGATCTAGATCCTGTAACCTTTGTTGTTGTCTTGGTGACAGAGGACGGGTTGTTCTGGAGTGAGCGCTGAAGTCACAGCCTGCTGACCATAAGGATGCATAGTACAAGGCATCCCAAAAGACGGGACTGAGCAGCATGGCCATTAGCCCAGCTAATGTTCCCTTTAAGCCAAGAGCACGACTTGAGAGGAACACACATCCGAAGTGGAGCTGTGTTTTGTGCCGTTCGGCGGCACAGTGTTGTTTGAGTAGAAGAGGTTCAAAAGGGATGTCTGGGCGCCTCAGAGGGTCAGCTGCTGTCAGCTGCCAGCCTGGAACACTTATTAGAAAATAGTAGGAAGAATTCTTTTAGCAAGCGTCATACACCACTCAAGTGTGTCGCCCCTTTAAGTAACCCACTTGAAACTACCTATATATATTTTTTTCTAATGTCCGTTGGATGCAGTATTTACATTAGCAGTGTGCAACGAGTGCATCTGGAAATGAGACTGTTGTGTTTTTGTTTCGAGAGCATTTCTCCACACACGGATGCTAACATCCAAATTTAAGCTAGTACTGTATCATGCCCATGTAGGGCCACTGCCATGCAGGTGGTGGCCCTACATGGGACCCATATTGTCTGCCCTCCTTTTCCCCATATGGGGCCCACCTAGGTATGCTGGTGGGGTTACATGGGCTGCATAGTGGCACAGTTGGTAGAGCTAACTCTGCATTGGTTACTAGGGAGACTCTGACCACAAGTCAGTCATTGCTGACCAAGGACTCCGACAGACTTCTTAAGTCTGAGGTCAGAGGTCAGAGGACATTCTTAATGTGATGTTGAACATATGCTTGCCTCTTGGAAACCTGCTTGCTTATTGCAGTGGGCTATAAAATACCAAGAAGGGCTTTGGAATTACTAACAGTTTATGTAAGGAGGACGTCTCCAGGGTTATTTTTTTGCTTATATCAGGTATTCCACTTTAGTGATGTACCAGAATTGCCACCTATAATAGCATATTTTAAGAACTGTGTAATTACACAACCACATACTGTCAGTTACTTGACAAATAGCTGAACTGAATGGTGTGTGTGTGAGAGAGAGCTGTGAGAGAAGAGCCAGTGATTAGAAGTTAATTTAAATTGCACCTCTGACAACAAGGGTGCATTACCTTTAACAAAATTACAAAGTTAATTAGAAACAGGTACATTTGAGGAATGTATCTGAACTGCTGATGCGGTGTCACATGGAGTGCCATGGTTTCAACTCAGCGTTCATTCACAGGAAATAATGATGACCACACGCAGTGTGACTGATTATGTCCACATTAAAATGAGCCATTAATAAAAACTGCTACCAGAGACATAATAGGATTTTGATTAAACTCATCAATTTATTACTTCAGTTTGTTTGTAAGCACCGAAGGAGTGGTTGGACATTACAGGGCCCTTCTCTTTGAATTGATTTGCAGACGCTCTAGTGTCATTACTCTTGAAAAGGCAATGATGGCCATCCATTCATCTGTTGGCCCAATAAATTGGATCTGGGTGAAACATCTCTTGGAGGTCGATTACATGACATATGGTGCGAAGCGTACAAAGGCTGCTGAAATGAATTATTTCTCTTCGTTCCAGTTCTTCTACTTTCTGACAAGGCTGGAGAATAATGTGTACATCTGAATTATTCTAAGCCACTTACAATGTCGAACAATTTTATTACATGCATGCAATGCCTGGAAAGAATCTTTAGACCCCTAACAAACAAAATGGTATTTATCTGTGGAGTGGGAACAAAATAGATTGTTCTGAATGTGTTTCTGTGTTCACCAAGAATTTTAAAAAATCTAAAAAGTTTTGGGGGTGTTATGCATTTTGTCCCCTGGTCAAAAAAATTCTGTCCAGTGAAAGGAAGCAGGACACTGCACTGAAAGAAATGCTTCTTTAAACCAGCTTTCAAAAAATGACTCCTATTGGTTTCAGATAATTTTATTAGTTTTTATTTTCTTTGAAAATCAAATTACAATTTTACTTTGAGCAAAACTAAAATGCTTAATGAGCATTTTAGGTCAATACTTGGAACTAGGAAAATCAGTTCATATCAAATTAGAGATATTTTTTCAAGTTGGTTAAAAAAAACTTTTTTCAGTGTATCATTGTTCATTTATTTTCAAATTCAGGATTTTGTTTATTTGTAAAGTTCAGGTTGTTTGTTTATTCTTCTTACTATTCCAGTCTTCTCACCCACAAAGGTCCTCTCAGGTTTGTTCTGTATCTGGTGCTGATTGAAATTTTTATTCACTTGTTTCATAAGGTTTTAACATTTTGGATGGATTGAGAGAATTCAATTCAATCCCCCAAAATTAAACTTGTCCTCACCACGCATGTCCAATTGTGTTGTTCACATGTCACAAAATGAAAGGTACCATGTTATTAATGATAAAATATAATTTCATAATGGAGAACCAGCCCTGCTATAATTAAGAATAAACACAGAAATCAAGAGCATAACCGATGAATTACTTGCCCATTAAATGGTTTCACAAATGAATGAGTGAATGCCCCAAACTGGTGCTGAATGCTGGTCTGACCCGGCTTACGAAGCCTGGATCCTAAAAAAATCCTGGTCAATATGGCCAATATATCAATCACCATATTGATAGTCCTTTTAAAGTTAAATTGTTTGTTGTCCAAGGATGATTTTACTCCTACAAGTTCAATTTCTATAAATGTCACTCAAAAGTTTTCAGTCATATTTCATGTGGACTGCAGAGATAGAATATGTCTGTTATTCTGGGATGATGTCTTTCTAAATTAAGAGTAAACAATTCAAATGTCACTCAACAGTATTTTTCATATTTAATGTGGAATTTAAACACTGCCTGAGTAAATACGGCCGCTCCAAACCTTTCCTAGGGATTTGCCTCATGGATTATTTTCACATTACCTCACCATGACTTTTTTTCTTCCTTTCATGCAGCTGAGAAGTTGAACCGGAGCTCCGATAGGCAGCCGCTTCGATAAAACATTCAGCATAATAATGATGAAAGAAGGGACGACAAGTTGCACAATGCATTTATTGATCATTTAAAATGCTTGTCTGTGCTGCTCTCCCTGACTGTGATGGGTGAAGCTGCAGCTCGCCATCATTTCTGCCTATCGCTGCTTCAGTCGCTGCAGTCGTCCAATCCACACTGCCCTACATATGATTTATGGGACTTAAATGATTTATTTAAACCCGCTTCCAAGACAAATGGCAGATCAGCACATCCTGTTGCCTTCAGTAATACAATAGATTTAATAGAGTGCTTAGATATTAATGCCATGTGCACATGCCAGGTTTCTGTCGTTGTCTACCACTTTGTGCATATAATGTGCTTTGTAAAACTTGAGCAATCGGATTATTGTCATGTGTCCTTGATTGGCTCAAATGATTTAATTTCACTTCAGCTTTGATGTTTCCCAAAACCTAACCAGTTTTTTTTTTGATAATGAAAAGAGCCAGGAGATGATACAGATTTTTCTGTGGAATGTAACTCCAGCTAATTCACAGAAAATTTGCCTATTTATAGATTCCCCCCCCCCAAATTATCTGACAGGAGATTTAGCTTGTATAGCTGATATACCTAGGCGTAATGCTACTTAACACGCTATTGCCTGCTGTTTTAAAGCAGCCAATCCAGCGGCACCATTTACTTACTTGGCACCGATTGGTTGCGACCCGAAAAGTGGAGATCCATATGTTTGTAGCCATTAGCTTCTGCAGTAATGAAACAGTCTTTAATTAAGTTAACCCACATGAAGTGTATGGATGCATTCACATCTGATGATGTGGAAATTTCAGTCTGACGTAGGATAAAAATGTAAACATTTGTTTCAGTCTCAGCTGTTGTTGTTCTCTTTCACACAACACTGTGTGAAACAAGCCAAACACTTTGAGCAACCTGTTCCAGCACTCGCCATTGGGGGCGCTGCACCAGGAACCACTAAAGCAAACAACATGAAAACTTCAGAAGCGCAACATCCTTCTACATGAAGCATCAGATTGATCTGACAGATTGATTGATTGATCAGATCTGACTGATTGATTTGTCTTTGGCTAAAAACCACAAGTCCTTTTTCTCGCTAGCGCAAGACTAGCATGTTTATTTAGTTGTATTTACCCAGAATGCCCTGTGCTGCTGTAGTCTGCTTCCTGTTTTGGCATCGGTCTCCCGGCCGCTTGGCGTTCATGTATGCATTTGAACCGCACCAGAGTTCACTTCAACCAAACTGAGACCGAGGTCCACAGTTTCATTACAGATTCACTGCTCCCTGAATGAACCAGACTTTCTGGGAAAAGCAATAGGGTTGGTGTGAATGCTCCCTAAAGGACTAAAGTTCCCAAGCTGTCAGGTGTCCCAAATCAGTAACCAGTGATGCAGAGGAAAGGTAAATATCCAACATAACAGTAACAGTTAATGCACATTTAGGTCTGTTTGGTCTGTTTGGTATTTGAACTTTACTCAAATCTACGCAAGACAATGGGGACTTTGGGCCCCATTGTCAGGAGCAGTAAATCCTGACATTTTATTTTATTGTATTTATCAGAGAAAAAGCCCTGACAAAAGCACACACACACCAGCAGCAGCAGTGTGCTATCAATGTTCCATCCATTAAAACTGTGTCACAGCCATGATGGTAGCACCTATAGGACAGACGTGGCTGTAGCGACAATCACAGTGACAGCCATGTTGTCCCAGGGCTGCTGTCATTATCAGAGCCCGTCTGTCTCAGTCTGCCGCTGGGAGAACGAGCGGCGAGGAGAGAGGAAACTATCTTGTCTACTTTTCTTTCTGGTTTCTCCTGCAGTGGAGCTGACGGTGATGGGACGGTAACTGAAGAGGTCCTCTGTCACATTTCAAGTCAGCGTTTTTCCTGCGGCCCAGAGGCAATGTGTTGGAAGCAAATGTTAAATACCAGTTTATATAAAATTTCATTTCCTTTTCTTTCCACAGAATAAAATCCTCATATATAATGCTCCTGCCATCTTGCTGCTTGTTTTGCATGAGTTCTCTGGGTTTACTTTAACTGTACTTTAATCTCTCATTTACATGTTGTTAAACTTTTGGTGTCAGACTGCTAAAATGAATTGTCAAAAGCACTACATTTAGTTTTAGCAAGTCATAAAACATTTATTTTAGTTAACATTTTTTATTTTATTTTTTTTACATTTTTGAAACATCAGTCGTGAAAGCTACAGAAGCGTTTAACTGCCACTATTTCCAATGGAAAGTTTAGAATTTAGAAGCACTGTCTTGTGATAACACGATCCAGAACTAGTTAAAATTTTGTTACAAGACTTAAATCTCATAAAACCAAAATGTATTATGTTTCAAATAAGAAAGTAGTAGAACAGCAATACCTGTTGGGACTTTTAGATGTGGTCTAGAGGAAACCAGGTGAGCAGAAGGAGGATCATATCAAGCCCCTTTGTGCATTTTTAACAAGTTGTAGTCTGACAGAGGAGTGTATATTTACATCTTATTAAATATACCTATAGGCAGTGTCTTGTTAGAACAAGACACTGCTACTGAATTTATTTCCAGGATCCATCCATCCATCCATCCATCCATCCATCCATCCATCCATCCATCCATCCATCCATCCATCCATCCATCCATCCATCCATCCATCCATCCATCCATCCATCCATCCATCCATCCATCCATCCATCCATCCTGTCCTTAGTGAGTTTGGGTGCTGGTGCATATATCCAGCGGTCAACAGGTGAGATCTGTCACCGCCACAAAATTCAATTAAAAACTTGCTGATGTTTATTTTAGTGAACAATAATCCAAAAGAAGTTCAGACCCAAACAGCAGCTGCGTTTCCATTCACCATAAAATGGTGAATGGAAACGCAGAAAATGGAAATTGAAAGTAACAAAATATATCAATCCAATGGAAACATGTACTTTGATAAAAAGTTTTTGGAACAGCATAAGGTGGCTTTTCAGCCATAGAAAATGCATTTGTTTTACAAGACTGGAATGGAAACATTTGTTTTGCATCGTATTTTGCACATGACCAACAGGCGGATTTAACTACCGGTGAAAACGGCAGGAAGTGGCAGGATGATGGTTTGTTTTTGAATTCTTCAGACAGTGTGCCGTTGGCTCCAGCAGAGCTCTCACAGCATCACAGTTCATAAAAAGTTGGGTGTAATTCCAGTGTGTAGAATCCATAACTCTTGTGTAGAATCACCAACTGCAATTTCCCCAAAACATAGCCGCTCCCAAGTCGCGCTTGTCGCTCCAATGCCTGAATGAGACGCTGACGTCTCCTCTGATTGGCTGATAGATGACAGACGAGCGTTATTGTCATGATGAATTATGTAACATCTGTCGCTGTTGTTATTTGATGGAAACACACCAATTGTGAAATTATGCTGTTTCAAGCTATAATAGAATAAGATATGCGCACATTTGTAATGGAAACGCTAGCATCACTTTTAAAACCAGCTGGAGAATTTTGATGTTTAAGACATATGGGTTTGATGAATAACCTTTCTATTTAAGCATATTAGGCACACAGTGTGGGGCATGAAAGCGCTCTGCAAACAAAGGCACCATTTGTTTCAAGGAATAGGATTTCTTGACCTTCTGTTTTTAATCAATTCACATGACATTGAAAAAAAATCCTACACTCTTCATAATAAGGTGTAGAATTCTGAGGAAAGGGATTAATGCAATACAATTTGGAATAAAGCTGTAATCTAATAAATGTGTAAAAGTGAAGCCGTGTGAATACTTCCCAGATGCTCTGTAAATAGAAGGTACATGACCTTTTGATTGAGGATATACCAGAAAAGATGCTCTTACAGTCTCAGAAAAAAGCTCTGATCTTAGCAGGAAACGCAGTGGAATAAAGAAGTGTGAAAAGATCAGTTTATGCTCCCAAAGTTAATTGGTACAAAATCTTTTCTTCCCCTGTGCAATTTCTTCCGATTTCATGTGTGAATTTGCTTTAGGCTGCTCCTTCATCCGTTTGTTACCGTGCCCTGCTGCATCAAATGTGGCTTCCTTCGGCTTCATTTATAGATAACGAGGAGTCAAGTGGAGGTTCTGCCAAGCAGATAAAAAGGATCATTTGGCTTTCATGCGTTTCTGCTGCCTGCATGACTTTTTCAGACTCTGCATGTTGTGTGCAAAATATGCAGAGTCTAGTAGATCGCACGGTCTTCTGTCTATTGTTGCACTTGAAAGCGGGATCAAAAACCAGGAGGCGTAGCGTGATCCCAGCAGGGTGCGAGGGGCCAGACTGTGCAGTGAGGAAACAAAGCAGCCTCATTAATCCCAACTGATAGAGGTTTAGTATCTAAATTATAGGAACAGAGATGCCCCAGCTTTTACCCTGTTTGGTGAGTCAGGAGCATCCTTTAACCTCGCAGGATCCTTGCTTTGCTTTTCGTGATTAATTAACGTAAAGACACCCTGTATTTACGGTGCGTCGAGATAAACTTGATCATTCCTCAGCCTTTTGGTTTTGTGAGGTTACATCCACTAACTTTTGAAGGATTTCAAATGATGGATCAAGAAAAACAGGTGGAATGAAACATGGCTTTTTTAGTTTTTTTCCTATTAAAAAACTGAAAACTACGACACGAAAGCCACTTTGTAACCAATGGGACAAAGCATGGAGAGGCTCAGCAGATCAGAAAACGTTTGCAAGTTGCTGTAGATTCTTGCAGGAGTAAACAGCCCAAGGATGTGAAGAGATATTTCAGATTACAAGTGGCTGATGTAAATCTGGGATTGGAAGTGTGCTTGTAAATTTCTAACAATGTGTCTGTGTGTGAGCCACACGGCGAAGCCGCTGATAGGCCTTTGTTTAGGCCGTTTCATTGTATGCTCTCTATAAAAGCTGCAGTGAGTTTGAATGGTGCCCTGGGAACTATCTCTGTGGTATGTGAAGGTTATAAAAAAGATTACTTACATGTTAGGTTGCAACTTAAATATGACAACTTTAATATTTAAAAAGCTATAATGGGTAACGGTGGCAGAAGGCCACACCAGCTGCTGCTCCAGGCGCCTAACAAAGGGAAACTAAGTTAACAAAGAAGGTAACTGAACAAACTTTGCCTTTGCTTTATAAGTTAGTTTATTTAATAAAATTCTATAATTTTTCATTATTTTGCATTTTTGTCCTTTTGGACATAAAAACATGACAAGTTTTCTAACAGGTGACCCTGTGATTTTTTTATTTTATTATATGTGACCTCACTTCGGTGCTTCCTGTACTGTCAGCAATGACAGGCATCTTGATAGAGTGCTCCGGTGGGATGTTGGAAATTTGTTTTGAAAATTTCTATAATTTGACACATTTTCTGGCCCAATGACAGCAGAACATGAGCCGTGGCTGAAATGGTTCGGCTCTATTAATTCCAATTGCGGGTTTGCTGATTGGGAAGGTGTACACAACGGAGACAGAGCGGGTTTGTGCTGCGCTCCTCAGACATAACTATCTGCTGCAGCTCATATTGATTTGTGGCTGATTCAAACCAGGCCACTAAATTCAAACCAATCCAGTAATTATTATATTTTGCTTGTTGGCTGGGTGGAGGATTCCTAAACTACCAGGCATTTCTAAAGGAAAGTTTGTCAGACCAAAAGATGCTAAAAAAAAAAAAGCTAAAGTTAATGCAGCTGTGAAAACAGTTTCATTTACAGTGAGAAATATGTCTTTGGTAAAAACAGGAAGAAACTTCCAGAAGAGTCTTCCATACTGACAGTGGCCATATATATGAGCAACTGTGGCTTGGAGAACACAGACAGAAAATCGCAGAAACTCTGGTCCAGAAGTGCTCTCTATGTTAAAGAAGAAGAGTTGATAGTGGCCTTGGCTCACAAAGGAGACAGATATCAGTAAAACATATCACTGTCTAACTGGCTTTATCAAACAGGAAAGTTTAATACACAAAAACTTTGAACTCATTCCAGAAAACTAAGGGATTCTGCTTTTTGAAACGGCTGGTCCGGTTTAAGGGTCTGGAGTGGCCTGATGGGTCATGACTTGGATGCAATGACCAACCTCATGTTTTCAGGTCATATTTTGCCTCTATCACAACTATCACAGAAAATACACTTTCTACTTTATGAGAGAGAAAACCTACAACACCAGCAGGGGATCAGTTAATTATTTCCTCCACTGTGTGGCATAATCATAAGGGTGGCCACATGTAGCTTAACCTGAAGGTACGAGAAAAAGAGAGAAGACAACCAACAGGGAGAACTGAAAGTTAAGTAAAACTAAAAAACGAGGAGTTCTAATGAATTCCGGGTCCCTTTCTTCTCGCTGTCCTTGCCTGCTTCCTCGACCTCCACTCTGTAACCTGTGGAGCCGCTGACAAGCCGCTACAAAATCTTCTTTGATACAATCGCTTTCATTCAGACAGTCTTCCTAGTAGACAACGTCAGCTGGCTCCCACTTCTGCTGCAATATTAATCTCGCCGAAGCCTATTTGCCATTCGTTTTGATCTTGAAAGACGCAGTCATAAATAAATATATGTAGTAGTGGAACGGTGCATAATGCATGCCAAAAATGAGCGGGTGGCATGACGAGTGAAACCCACTCAGAGGGGTACTTGAAACAGACGAGATAATAGAGCGTGCTCAGATGTGCTCGCAGCTTGGCCTGGAAGTGGCACGACCGTGTCGACGAACGAAGGAGCCGGCGGACGCGGCGTTTAGGTGGCCTGTGGCGTCTCCACTTCAGCGGCTGGAGCTCCACTGATTTGGGTGCAATTAGAGTCAGTGCTGTAGGAAGGAGATCAAATAGACACATTCAAAAGTCCTCACCAGTCCAGTCTCTTAACACCACTTGACTGAAATTACTGGAAGCTAATTTTCTATCCCATTTTGAACACCGAGTAGTTTAACTGTTTACTCCATAAAATTTGTCCTTCAGAAGCATTTGGATGTTTTTGGATGTTCTTGGATTTTTTTTTGAGGTCATTTTTACGAAACATTTCCCACTGATCTTCAGCAGCTCAATAACTTGTGGAGTTCCTCAAGGCTCTGTTCTGATCCAATGCTTGTGATATTTCACAAAATAATAATACATTTTTTATTGTATTACTTACCCCTATGATTGATTGGTGACAGGCCAAGGTCATCAATCTCCAGCTCTTTAGGCCAAGACACACCATTTGCATCCAACTCTTCACGTTCTGGTCCGATTCCGTCTATGGGCCACAGAAGTTAATGAGATTGAGTATTTGCATGAGAGTACAGTAGTCAGTAAACACAAAGCTCCAGTTGCTGTTTGAACAAGACCAGCACTTTTTTGTGTACTTTTGAGGTTCTACCTTGAGTCACTACACTGCTTTTTGTGCGCATAAAACACTTTAGTTTGTGTTTTTCCTGTCATTTTCTGTCTCATTCATGACCTTCCTGTCAAATTGCCGCTGGGTTCCTACCAAAAGAGAGGTCTGCACATCGTCTCTGCGCTGGACTGTCCAGTGAGATGCATGTGGCCAAACCAGTGGCCACATTTCTCAGAATGATTCGGGTTTCAGATATCAGATGGAAAGGTGAGAGAGCATCATAGCGTAGTTATACCGTGGACAGCCCCAAACTTTCCAAGGTTACCAGAAACTTGGTTAGCACGACTAACCAGCAACCAAATGGATATTACTGGAAACCAGGTACAGTGTAGTTATTTAATTAAACTACCCAAAATGAAGGCAGTCAGCTAAAACATGTGTTAGTTTTGACAGGCTGGAAACTATTATTTTTGCATTAGCCATTTCAGTGACTATTTCCTATTATAGTATTTGGGAATGCTTTTACGTCTTTCCTACTGTAGTGTTAAGTCTGTCCTGTTATTTTCCGTCTTGATAAATGATTGTACCCTGCCTGGCCCTTGACTGCCATTACAAAGACACTTTTACTTCTGATTGTAATCATGATGAGGTTCCTTTTATAAATGTGTTTCATAGCCAACTTACTCTTAACTTTGTCATTTTTAGAAACTGGACATCTTCAGGCCTTATTCAACTTTCTTGGTTATGTCCGTCCGTCTGTCCGTCCGTCCATCCGTCCATCCATCCATCCATCCATCCATCCATTTTCTCAGGGTACACCCTGGACAGGTCGCCAGTCTGTCACATCTTGGTTATGTCAAATCTCTAAAAATAACTGGCTTACTTCAACGTTTTTTGGTTTGTGAGGAATCTACAAAGCATATTCTGTCTTTGACAAAAAGTCTGAGGTCTAAGGGCATCCAGTCTCTGACCTGTTGACAGTCAGGTATGTGCTGGGTCGAATGAATCAATTATTTTACAGTATTCTGAAAACTTTTGAAAAATCCAAGTTAAAGTCTACAACTATGTTTTGCTTCTTCGTCACCTAAGAAGCTGAGTTTTAACAGCTTGAAAAAATTACTTAGCACGGTAACATTGTTTCTTCACAATGAAAACAGAAAAAAAACAGACTCAAAAAGTGACACCACTGCCATCTTTGAGAAAACTGATAAACAGAGTCTCTTCAGCTTATGTCACAGAATCGCCGCATGCAGGCAAAGAGGAAAATTCTTTCTACAGTTATGAAATCAGCCTGTTTGGTTCTGGTTAAAAGCAAGAAAATTTGTGAAATTCTGTACAGTTTCTTGGCAACTAACTGCTTTGGACAAAACAAACCTGGCGGGCACACCCCGGACAGGTCGTCATTCTGTCGCAGGGCAACACAGAGACATACAGGACAAACCAACATACACACACACACTCACACCTAGGGACAATTTAGAAAGGCCAATTAACCTCACAGTCATGTTTTTGGACTGTGGGAGGAAGCTGGAGTACCTGGAGAGAACCCACGCATGCGCAGGGAGAACATGCAAACTCGATGCGGAAAGACCGGGGCCGGGAATCAAACCCAGAACCTTCTTGCTGCAAGGCAACAGCTCTACCAGCTGCGCCACTGTGCAGCCCCTGGCTTTCAATTGTTTTCTGAAAATCACCTGAAGCAGTGGCACACAGTGCTTTTCAAAAGTGTGGGAGGCTGTGTGTGGATGGACTGGCTGTGAATGGAAGCCTTCAGCAGCAAACGGGGCTGATGGAGGGTTAGCATGGTTCTGTCAGACAGAACTCTGTTCTGCTTTTCATTATTTGGGAATTTCTGGTACGGACATTAAAAAGCTGAGAGCATTGTTGGATAAACGACCGTCTTAAGACAAAATTTGGATCTGATTGATCCATTCAAACATTTCATCTTGGTTCTTATCTTCTCAGACCAATCAACAGTCTCACTTAAAAACAACAAGCACAACGGATATCACCGGATAAATGAGGGGCCAAAAGGGGAAAAACTTTGGTGTTTTGCTGTTCCAGTCATGTAAACAAGGTCTGTTATGATCTGTAGGTGTTTTCAGTTTTGTATCATGACTTTAATTATACAGCTTCTTAAGCCATGTTATTTTAGTTTTCTGCTCTGTCAGTTCTATTGTTTGTCTTTCTTGCCCATTCATGCTCCTAGTTATGTTTTTTTCAGAGTTATTCTTTTCTCCTGTTCTTAGTTCCCTGTTTTCCTGTCAGAATTTCCCGCAGCCTGTCAGCCTGCTTCTCAGCACAGCTGTTGCCCATTTCCTCATCCTCCTCTGCCTTAGCCTAGAGGAAACCAGCCTGTTGTTCTACGCTTCACTTTGTCCAGAGGGTCTGGACCGTTGGCTATCAAATGATTGCTTCCTGGAGGTGCGGACTTTGTTGAAGTTTTACATTTTACCCAATTGCTAACGTTTAGCCCACAATGTTAACGGCCTCATCAAAAATAGAGGAGTTTAGCCATGTGTCTGTTCGAATTATGGCATAGCTATACTTCCTTTTGTTCTCCAAAGAACTTTGGTGAGTAAGATGGAAGGAAGCGGTGTTCTCCAAGAGTTACTCTTTAGTTTCGCTGTTAGTCCTCCCCGACTTCCTGTCTCTTCCAGGTACGGCGCTGGCTGCTTTCACTGCTCCGACGCCCAGTGGGTCTTATTGGTACAACAATCTGATGCTATTCAGAGTTTACACATTTTCAGTATCCGCTGTCGGTAATATGGAAGATACGCAGAGTTTTAAACTGTTGATTGTATATTATCCTGCCATTATTATACCAGAGGTTTTCTGTTGTATTCGCCTGTATAAATGTGTTTTCATGCCTAAGAGTCCAATGTTTTCAGGAGCTGTTGTGGTCGCACCCAAACAGGGTGCCACCATGGCAACAATCATCTAATTCAATATTTTCGAAGCGTGGCCAACATTAGACTGAATGACTTTGAACCTGTACTGTGGTGCCATTTCTAAAACTACACACTGTCTACAGGGTTTCCCTCAGAAAACTTGCTAAGCCCGGTTGTCGGCGCCGAGGTGGATACACCAGCGGATTCAGAGGTGGATACAGCTTCAGGTGGATACAATTCAGAGGTGACGCGATCAGGCGGATACCAGGAGGGTGGATACCAGCGGTTCAGGGTGGACAAGCGTTCGAGGTGGATACACCAGCGGATTCAGAGGTGGATACACCAGCGGATTCAGAGGTGGATACACCAGCGGATTCAGAGGTGGATACACCAGCGGTCCACCGGTGGTTCACTGTGTTTTTGTATTAAAAGATGTCAAGTAGACGGGAAATGTAAAAATATTACTGGGTAATTACATGTTATGGGAAAACATTGGCAGTGAAACGCTATTTAAACACACAAATAGTCTTAAAAACGACAAATAAAAAGTACATTCTCCTTTGAAACAGAGTCTACAATCCAGCCTTAAAAAAATTAAAAATTAAGAGATATTTAAAAAAAATATTATTATTTTTCTAAGCACATAAACAAGCAACGCTTTGCCTGGCGGGGGCGCTAGTAAAGTGCAAGGCCTATAATATACTGGGGGATACCCTGGACTATGATTTATTAAACAGCTCAATGGGAGAAATCCCAGATATAGAACTGGGAGGAAATGAGAATCAAGAGGAACAGGAAGGCAGTTGCGAGGTTACCCCTGCCTGCTCTGGTCTTCCTGCTGCTGCAGGAGAAGTGACCCATCCAGGCCCCGCCCTGGTCACTTAGCATGGACTGTGATTTGTGCCATTTCTGTGTGGAAGTACATGTTTGGTTTTATGTGTGTGCAGGCGGCTGTTTTATTTTATTTTTTTGCTTTTTTGAAACACACAGAAACACACAGTGTGTGTTTCTATGGGGAAAAAAGAAGAAGCTTCTTCTCTTGTTCTCCATTTTGTTCCTTCTGTTGAACTCTGAGCTCATTCTGTATGACGTTTCCTGATGAACACTTGCACTTTATTCTCTGTCAGTGTTCATCTTGATGTCATTTAAGATATCTTCTGAATATGACTGCTTGGCCTCCAATGGCAAAACCTTGCCCTTAAAACCTGATTTTCATTATTGAGTATTATGCATTGTCCAGGCACAATCAAGTAACTGTATTGCCTTCAATTGTTATGAAAATGCTGATTTTACTTTTTAAAATCTGTATTATTATAGTTAATATATGTATCTGTTGTAAATTAAAGTTATCAAACCTCCAGTCTGAGTGTGATATGTTTTGCAGACAGACTGGCTGCAGGTGCAACAAAAGCTGTTTTGTTGCAAAGAGTCCTTTGTAAACTAAAAGTAAAATAAAGAAAAAGGATGCATTTCACCTCCACACTTCACAATTATCATCTACTTTGTGTTTGCTCTATGGCAGAAAATCCCGAGACAACACCCAATAATTAGCGGTTGTAACATGAGAAAACATTTGGCACTTGGTGTAAAATTCCAGATGCCCTATCATTCCTCCCACTAATATTTGTGAACATCCTTATGACATCGGAGACGTGTCCCTCCTGAGCAGCCGGCTCCCTCCTCTCCCACACAGAAACAAACACAGCTGCGTGTTGAGGCTGACGTGGTGGATCACCACTCCGTTGCCTGCCTGTGATTATCAAACCCACTCCCTTTTCTATTTCTGCCGTGCATTAACCTTTGGAATCATAGTGTGTCCCTCAAACACACTCAGCTTTCCTGTGACATCAGACAACAATGCAAATAGTATAGTTACATCTTGGCACCATATGGGGGTAATTTGTGCGTCACAATTCCAACTCCTTCTTTGTTGTGCGGCGCATGGCAATTTGTGCTGCTGCTATTGCTGTGGTGCTTGTGAGGCCGGCGCACAGATGTGAGGAGATCCTGCCATCGTTTGTTACAGGAAAGGATGAGAGCGTTCTCTGAGGAAGGGTATGGAGGGGGAGCAGGGACATTAAGCTAATATGCAGTGTGTGTTTCTATGGGGAAAAAAGAAAATCAGAGCAAATACAGTAAATATTGAAAGTGAAGAATTATGTTGACGATTTAAAAGGGATGAATGAAAGCAGATGTTTATCATAGAATCCTGGCTCTGAAAGGGGTACACTGGGTCTGATGTAGAAGGCTGGGGGCACATGTGACTTTCACATGTGATCACATGTGAATTTCATGGGATTTTTTGTAAGGGCTGGTCAGGACAACAGCTCTCTGTACTCACCTTCTTGTTCATGTCCGGTAGACTCAGCGACTGCAGAATATTTCTGGTTGTGACTTATGCTGGAGCAGAAGTGAACAGAGTGAAAAGAAATGGTGAGAGTACAGAGCCCTGTGGTGCTCCTGTGCTGCTGACCACTGGACTCCTTCAGTGGTCTGTTCCTCAGTTGGTCAGCAGCTGTGTTTGCACTACAATTGTGCACAAAACTTTGTGGATAGTCTGCTAGTTTTGGAAAGATGCAATTTTGCAATGACAATGTTTCTATTAAAAGAGAAACGCGACTAAAATCACATGTAATAGTTTCTTGACACAATAAATCATTAAAAATCAAAAAGCTGTGTATTATCACATGGCTTCATGATAATGCCATCTGTTGCCTAATATCGAACACATCTGCTTAGTTTAGCAGGTTAAGTTACTGGAATAGATCTTTTTCTGGAGTGTCTACATGTTTTGTCCTGCTCCAAAATCCTTGATCAAAATGTAGACACATAAAATAGACTCTGTTTTTTTTGTTTGTTTTTTCTTTGCTCCTGCAGTTTTTTTTCAGCCCAGAAACATCTCCAGCTGCTTTTTTTCTCTACGTAATTGAATCTGCAGAGCAAAGGTTATCTGGAGCCTGATGTTTTTCCTAATGCTACGCTGCCGCTCTAATTAATGAAGGCTGCAGAAGGTGCCCTCCTGCAGTGCAACAAGAGAACAATTAAGGAAGAATGCCTTACAAATAGATCAATTCACAAAATCATGCTAGTGTACAAATCACGGCCTCTGCTGATAGGACTTCTTCTCCCAACATAACTAACAGACGTGTTTGTGTCAAACATCATTTCCACCTTTCACACAAATCAGTGGAAAAGTCTCATTTGCTTTACCATTAAAGGGAATTCTTTTTTTTGTGAAAAAAGCCAACATGGTTTGATTGTGACTGATTTATAAAAGCATTGAAACTGCTAAAACATCCAAGGTGGTGAATACTTTTCAGAAGCACTGTAGTATGTATCAGACAAATCGACAAACGGTAAATCTGCACTAACCCAAAGCCTTGTGTGCGTCAGCTGAAAGGACCTTGATTCAAAGCTGCTGCCTGTCTATTTTTTTTCTACCTCAATTTTCCTGGAGCCATACCTAAAAATGATTAAGTAAAAATTCAGCAGCGTGCAAAAGTCATCCGTAACTACATTTTGTTGAGTAAATGCACCATAACAATGTCCTACTTGGGCTGCACTGCGGGCTAAAAGCAACCATTGAAAAGTTATTGCGTTTAATTTAGCTTGCTTCTGTGAATGGCTCATATCAATGGCCCATTATGGGCGGAGGGAGGCTCTTTCTTATGAACTCGGAACGACTGAGGTAGACCCTATTAGCAAATCCTTGTGCATTAGTCACCTTGCTAGTGTGAAAAGACACACATAAGATCAATCAACGCCTGATGTTGAACTGAAAGACTCCTGGCAGAGGGATTGCCTTTTGAATCCAGATAAAGATATGGTTCACTAAGCCTAAAATAATAGTTTGAATCCTTGAGGTAAGTCACGTCAATCTTGTATGACCGCTAAGAGTGAAGGGAGAGTCATTTAATGCATTTAGTCATAAATATGGAGATGTTTAAAGGTGACTTCTGAAAGCAGCTAATGACTTTGTACAACCTCAGTTATTATTATCCCAGTGGAGGTGTGGTGTATGCAGATGGAGCTCAGTGCACATTGTCTGGAAAAAACAAAAACGAACTGACATCCTTTTTTTACCTCATAAAAACATCACAGTCATCAGTTATGAAACAAGCAACAAACATAACATTTGGTCAAATATCATCAAAACCATCAAATAAGTTGATTGACGTTCAACTTACTGCTGATCAAAGGTAACTCTATAACCTAAGGTGAATTTTTAGTCTTCACTTGTTCCAGCTGTTTTCTGGTATTTGGTTCCAGATTCGTGCCGAATATAAGCTGAATGCCACCTCTACATGTTTGGTTCTGGTTCTGTTGATGTGGAGCAGAACCAGAACCAGAATACCTGACCTGCCGAACTTCGAGCGAGCTTTTCCACAAGGAGCTGAAACGGTGCGCGCTCATAGGAAGTCAAGCTGATCTGGAGTCAAGGATTGTAACGATGTGAGTGCTAAGGGTCGCTCGCCCTTTGTGGTTAACGGTTCCCTGAGCTTCTGCTGCTGTTATAGTACTATTTTTTCAACCTGAAGGTACAAAGGAATACCATCAAATCTATATTTCAGTAGAAATTGCTTCACAAATGAAGTCTTTGGGTTGATTAGAAGTGCTTTGCTTTAGCGTCAGACCTCGTTCATGGGTTCATTTAAATCGTAGTTGAAGATCAGTGGTTAAGACAGGCAGGAACAATGACGACCATGCCTCAACATGCATTCGTGAACCCAAGGTTTCAGTTTCAGCCCTGGCCCATGGAGGACTGGGACTGGGAATCATCTCCATATCAGGAGCTCGTTTGGCTTGGCTTTAACTCATTACCTGTCCAGACTGAAGCAACCAAAGATGGCATCTCATATCTGTGTGACCTAGGAAGGGTCAAGTGCTACACATACACACGGTTCTAATCATAAAATGCTTTTACTCCCCTTCTTCTTCTTCTTCTTCCAATTCTTCTCAGAAATAGAAAAACAGATACGATATTAACTTCTGGTGCCGACATGAAACTTAAATAGTCTGTCAGCCTGGATTTGTATTCATACCCTGCCTGCCAAGCGCACATGAAATAGATACAAGAGAAGACATAATAGAATATTTTTGGTCTGTGCCTTTCAAAGCAGATGGAATAAACACCGAGGGCTGTGTGGAAAGGAGGAAGAGTGAATTCAATAGTGGGATTTTAATATCTGAGAAAAATAGTAAACACAAGCGACGCCAGTTTTGAGAGACCGTGTGTTTTAATTATTTCTTTAATGTGCTACTTTAAGCATCATCAAACTGCTTTGTACGCCAGCTGAAACAGCAAGAAGTTCTCAGCTGGTATGAGCTGGAGCTGCAGGTGAATATAAAGGAACTATTCTTTACTCAGTTCAGTTCCTTTGGGTTATGTTGCTGATTTTTTTTCTCCGCTTTGTGAGTCAATGTACTGCTGACAGTGATTGCACATATCCTTGCCAAATAAAGTACAAGAGTTTGATGTCAACATTTGTTGTCACTGCAGAATGAATACAAAAGGTAAAATGTCTCTGATTTTGTAGCATTTATACCAATGGAGGGTTCGAAAATAACTTTATCGAACGTTTAGGAGATATTTTTGAAATCAATTTTAGCTTGATGGTACACAGTTTTAAAACAACAGAAGGACGACATGTTTCTCCACAACGACAAAAGCTAATCTTGCTCACGCGCCTTGAAGAGGAGTTTTTCCAACGTGACCTCAAAAGGAAATTGAAAGGTCGGAAAATTGTACAGACCACATCCCAGCACGGAAACCTCAACATGCCACTGTAGCATGAGGATCTTACACTTTTACCTGGGCCAGAATGAAACGCAGGGACATTTTTTAAATGCACATCCTCCACATTACCTGTATAATATAAAATACCAGCCATGATCATCTCCTGACATTTTTCTGTTCAAGCAGGGCTATGAACATTCAAGTAGGTTTGCAACAACCTAAGATTGAAGTTTTACCTTCATCCCAGCCAGCATATCTAGGTTGCTGGGACCTAGCTCATTTGTCCTGTTGTGTCATGTTTCATTTATTTTACATTACATTTAGATTTCCTAATTGTTCTTCCTGAGCCATTTGAAAGAAGTTTTATTGCAGCCACCCTATAGTTTTGTTCAGTTTCAGTTTCTTTATTATTTATTCTCCATTGGTTGTTCTACTCCTAACGGCACTGACTGAACAAATTAAAGTTGTTTCCACATGACCAAGCTTGTGAAGCTAGTGGTGAATTTTAGTGTGCTGTACTGCTGTTTAAAAATATGCGTTAAATCAGTTCAGTTGTTTTTCTGTATCAGATCGGTATCAGCAGATTCCAAGCCTGATAAATATCTGCATCATCGGAAGTGCAAAAAGTAAATAGGTGCATCACTATCAAACTTGTCAGTTACAGGAGAAGCTGGTTAAGTGCCATCCTCTGTCAGATGCTCCAGTAGCTGTCTGTGGCTGCACCACTCCCTCCGCCCCTCTGAAGCAGCAGCTTCCTGCTAATTGTTTCTGACTGGTCTTCATAAGCAACAATCGCCGTCCAACCTGGAGTTTTGGTCCTGATTGGCTGCATTCCCACAAGCAGCATCTAGAGTAGCAATGGCTCATTTTAAGCTTGTGGTTGTGGGAGAAGTCTATGACAGATGATTGAGTCTTTTTGAACAGTTTCAACGATTTTGAACACGTTTTGGATCGTCTTCACTTTCCTTCCTACTGTAGAAGGAAAATCTCTGTTCTGCTGGAACTCTGCAGTGTTTCTTATTTATGTTTTGTTTGTTTTATTGCACCAGTGTTGCTCTTTCTATAGTTCCATAAAATATTCATCGGAGTGCACGGGCTGCAGGAACCATGGAGGACGCGCTCGGCGACAGAGCCGTCCCCGCAGACAGAGCCGTCCCCGCAGACAGAGCCGTCCCCGCAGACAGAGTCACCCCGTCCTCCTCTTGACCCCGGCCCGCCGTACGACCCCGTCGTCTCCGCTGCTGAAATAACCGCAGCTATTCGACGTCTGATTAAAACCTTCATCTGATCAAATCAGCCTTATTTATTCACAGCACCAGAGGCCACGCGTGATTGGCTGAAAACTGGCATCAAGCTGTACTTGATTAGTGATGTCTGATGAGCTTCTTCCCGCTCCGGGTTGGGGGTGTGTGGGGGGGGGCTGTTGATTTGGGCTGATGAGACTTAATCATGCTAATCAATGGGATGAAGGAGACGGTTGCAAGACAAATAAGAGACTGTCTCTTTGTAGCTGGGCGGCATTTATGCCAACACTCAGAGCATCAGCTCCATTTAAATTGATTCTGATTATGTAACGTGTTGATGGTTTCACAACGGCTATTAATACCCCTGATGAAACTCCTATAATAGACTCTTGGATTTCATTTTTACCTCAAAGTATTGAACATTACTTCACTGATATTCAATTATAGATTCTAAATTGTTATTTAGAAATAATAAGCAGAAAAAGCACTTTTTTTGTTTTGTTTGTGTTTACCATTTACATCTCCGGGAGAAAACTCTCGATCACATAAACACAAATGCACATTTTTCTGTTATTTCATCAAACCAGTATTTAAACATGTCTGATGTCTGAACGCTGAGCAGGATCTCATTTGACTGGTGGATTTTCATCTCTGATTTTTGCAGATGGTTCCACATGTGGTGGCTCGCCAAACGAGGCCAGGAAAAACTACACAACCAACGATTGAGTTCGCATTGAAACAATGTTTCATTATTTTGCTGAAAATAGTTTTACATCTATTCCAGACATGTGTCTCTATTAACTTTGTTTTAATAACTCCTGTGTTTTTGAGTTTTAGCTTTTTCAATTGAATTGAATTTAAAAAGCAGTACCTTGGTATTCATGTGTTTATGGTATTAGCAAGATGTACCAAAAACAGCGATGGACGACGAAGCTGCGTCTCTCGGCCCACTGGGCCTTCATGTCTGACTGGACACAGGGAAAGACTGTTGTTGTGTTCAAGTGGTTCAAAAAGGAGTTAGCCAATCAGCAAAGCTTTTCAAGCCTGAAATATTCTCAATGCTAAACAAATAGCTGCAGCACAGATGCCCCCAATGCTAATATCAGGCTCACAGTCCAGGTTTCTAAAGAAGCTCCATGAATGAGCCAGGAAGGAATGAAGAAATAAATATCTTTCTTGTTGTGCTCATTCAATAGTATTTCTATAAGGTGAGATTTTGAATTGAAAATGTTACTTTTTTGTTGCTTTATTGTTTGTGATTAGAAAAAAAAGTCATTAATCAAATATCCTCTAATTAACTCGATCAAAAATTGAGTCCCCACCACTTTTATGACACAAATCCAGTTCAACCAGTTGATTTTTACTATTTTTAGAAAGTTTTTAGATGTGTAAAACTGCTGGAGCAAAACCATGTAACAGCTGCAGATGTAACTGAAGTGAACATAAACAAATATTGCGCTTTTCAGATTCCTGCTTGTAAAAAAAATCAAACTCAAATGATCCATAAATCCCTTTCGCCAAGCGTTGGAGACTACCACATGTTTTCCTCCCATGTTGCTTTCGTGGTAAATTGTGAGATTTTCACTCAGTTATCCAGAACTGACTGTACATGCTTTTCACACATGTACTACACAGATGTTGCTCCACTTTGCCCTCAAGCAAACATGGTAGAAAAAAGTCAAGTGTCAGTGAGCGAGGAGGAAACGGGTCAAAGATGTTTATTTGACGCTAGCGCTAATATAAAGCTGCTGTATGTTCTGGCATGCAGGAATCTTAGACAGAGATCAGTCAAAGTGTTTGATGTTGAGTAAACGTTGATGAAATAGGCTGAAATACTATTGTAGTGGAACAAGATTTGCATAATCCCGGTTCTCAGAATAGAATCTGAGCAGAAGAAGTGCACACCCCTTTGGATTCTTCAAAGCACCAAGTCTAGCCTGGATTTTACAGGAACCCCCTCCTGGCCCATGCTAACTTTTCAAGTTGCTAATTAGACCCAGTTCTCCTAAAACAGATTACTGAAGCCTGCTGTAATGGAAGGAGGCATGCACCAAGTGGCAGTCAAAGGTACGCCGTTAAAGACGAGTTAGGAGCGACGACTGAAGTGAAAATAATCAGTTAGTTGTTAAAATATTCATCCTGACCAGCTGATTGATCCGAGGATGTCAAAAATAATGGCCGGATTTGAACGTTTTGACCAGAACGGCGACACTTGCTGCTTCACAGGGACATTGCTATTCGAAAAATATGGCTTGAAAGAGCCGTTACATAAAGCTACAAATAAGGATGAAGTTCAGAACGAGGCGCTGAAGTTTGATTACTAATTCAGGAGATCAAGGTGGAGCTGCGAGAGAGCTCTGTGTCTCGCTGCGCTGGCAGATGAAGAACAAGATCAATCCTGGAGTGAACTTTGAGGTGTTTTCTTCTCGGTGGGATGATTAAAGCAGCGCCGTGTTTCTCTACTGACTTAGCTGACATGGCAGCAGAAGAGATATCAAGGAAAATTCTTGGCAAACTGTAAGAGTTGGATGTGGATCTTAATAGTTTCACAGGGTTTTTTTTTGTTTTGTTTGTTTCTTTGGTTTTTCAGCATATCGCTGCCAAAAGGGAGAAAAGAAGCTGGAGAGGCAGACATGTTAGAGCAAACACTTAACCCTGAAGTTCAGATCCTCTGGTCAAAACAATCTGATCCATTTCAAACGCAGAACTGTGAAAGAGTATCAACCTCCTTACTGGTCCCTTTAGTTTTGTTGATTTTCTGCTGCGCTTAAAGCTTCAGGTCATGATATAATCACACATAGATGACCTGTTTTTAAATTATGTTATTTAATAAAGAAACAGACCAGAGTCCATATGAAAAACCTCCTACCTCAGTAGAAATGTATGAATATGTAAAGTAGGCTAAAAAGAATTTTAAAAGCAACACATCATTACCTATTCATTTAAAAAAGACAAAAAAAAAACATCTACCAGTTTGAAAATGGTTACAAATTCATTTTTAAGGCTTTAGGACTCCAGGAACAGTGGTGAACCCTCTAGCAGAGGTCAGTGCACAAAAATGACCAAAAATAAAATGCCTTAAGCAGACCTCTGGCTCTGACACAACACTGTCTCCTCCTCCATCAGGCAGTATGACTGCTCGGCAAGACGCCCCAGCTGTCTTATAGTGAAGTGTGCCGACGACACAGCAGTAGTGAGACGCATCGAGAACAGGGACAAAACGGCATTTTGAATTTCATCTAGTTATCTTTGAGTCCCAGTAGAATAAAGGGTATTGTGGTTAAGGAAACTGGATCAGCTGGAACACAAAAGGTTAATGTCCAGCGGCTTGTCCAGCTGTAGTGATGCAACTAAATAGCATGAGGTGACAATATCACAACCGTTCCTAACCTGCCAGATACACAGCAGGCTGAGTGCAATTGAGGGAAGCTTAACAGTGGAAGCAATAGATATGGAGGTTTATCTATGAAAGAAAACCAGCAGCCAATTCAACCTGCTGACCTTTCTGTCTGCTAAAGGTGGATTCGTATAGATGCTTAAATACATCCATATGATGGGATAAGACTGACTGTGGTGTATTCATGAGTAGAAATTGCATGTTTTGCTTACAAAGTGTCCTGAGATAACATCTGTTGCGGACTGAATTGAACTGAATTGAATTGCAGGAAGCTACATTGGACCAGGGGGAAATACATCTTAAAAGCCCTCAGGTTTTACAATCAAAACACTTAAAAAAATGCATTATGATGGTGACACAGAGAAGACTGAGGCCTGCGAAGACATCTGAGTCGCTTCAGGCGGACCTTGAGCAACGTGGAGTGGAGCTTTCAGCCCTCTGTGCTCCTCACACTGAGCCATGAATGGCTTTAAAAGAAAAAAAGTGATAATGGGACACCAGCAGTAGGAGTCAGAGCCAAAAATGGCTGAACTGATTTTGAAGATGCTCCGAAATATCATAAACCCATCCCAAAGATGTTTATAATAATACACTGACTGCAGCACAGTTTAGGTCTGTGGGTTTGCTGGGATCAGTGTGTATTAGTGATGTAAAACACAGGATACTCCATCATCAAGATCATGATACAAAAACAAGTGTTGTAATTCAAATCAACACAGGACATCACTCTAATGTCTCCATCTTAAACTCAGAAGCGCTTTGTGATAACAGGATCTTTCACTACAGCTGGACAGAATGCAGCTCTGAAATGATCAGTTTCTCTCATTTTATTTTTTATAGTTATATGTTTGAGTAAAATGAACATTGAACTATTGACAACATGTCTTTGAAATTCCAAGCAAAAATGCAGTATTTACTGTATTTGCAAAAAATGAGAAATGGTCAAAATAATGAAAAAGACACAGAATTCAGAACTTGAATAATGCAAAGAAAACACGTTGATATTCATTAGAAACAGCAATACTAATGTTTTTAACTCAGGAAGAGTTCAGAAATCAATATTTGGTGGAATAACCAGGAGGTTTTCACTTTGTTCTTCATTTTTACCAGAACTGGTGGTAAAATATATCAGTAAATTTTACCACCATTTACTGATGGTAAAAACCCTTTTCAGTTTTCACCAGAACTGTTAAAATGGCTACAAACTAAAAAACAGAAAGTCATGTCAGCAATAGCCCCTACAGAAACAAATCCTTGTTGAATTATTAAGAACGACTATAAAATGAAAGCTGAAATAGCTCCAGGTGTGAGTGTGTGACTGAGCGGTCAGTCAGTGTGTGACTGACCGCTCGTGTTACACACTCAGCAGGTGGAAGAAAAAATGGTTCCCATCAATCCTGTCTCATTTAGGGAAGATCTGAATAATTCAGTAACTTTCTAATGCGCTTTTGTTGACACATTGTCTCAAATGACTGCATCATTGAAAGCAGGTCATCACTACCAGACGCCGCTGATGGTTTTCTGCCTGGCCTCAGCGGTTCCTCGTCCCATCCTGGACCTGCATTTTGTCCTAATGCCTCTGACTTGTAGGAAACGGGCTCCAGTCAGGCTTCAGAGGTCCGCTAACTTCAATTTGACGTCCTGAACTGCCAGAGGAGTTTACAAGGCTACAAACTGGAAAAATAATAATAATAATCTCTCCCTGTCATGTTACCGCTGTTGTTAGAGAAGTAATTGGAAGCTAGCAGCTCTTCTGTCCCTGTTGACCCGCATGAAGCTGATCTCAGGTCAGATCCAAGCTGATCTGTTTTCCATGTTACTCTTAGCTTTCTGCTCTACAGCTATCAGCCCTCTGTCGCCTCTCAGTAATGCTCTATTGCCCACAATACCTTGGTTCTGACTAAAATTTAAAAAATAATTATTAATCATAACAGGTATCTTATATTTTTCCTGAACTGGATTCACTTTCCACCTCAGATAATTTAGATAAAAAGTAAGTCGTTATAATCTAATACCTTTTACTGGTTTAACTTCATGCAGCTGATGATGGTTGTAGTTGACGCTTGGACTGGAAATCACACACAGCAGCAGAGACATCAGCAGATGGATCTGAACCCATAAAGAGTCGAGCAAAGACTAAAAAAATTCATTTGTGTTTCTGAATATTAAATGTTTAATTTCTAACAAGAAAATAATAATAATAAAAAATCACCCTCATGCAAAATAGCATTTTTTGAGAATGACTGCTTTAACTTGATGTATATGTATTTTGCAATAATGTAACAGTATACTGAGCAAACATGAGCAGTAAGTCATAAGATTAAAGTTATGACTTTATAATATAATATGCAGCCATTTTTTCCCCCGTTTCCTGGCTGGCAGCTTCACGCTGCCGCAGTTCTTTGTTCTGATAATTGCTATTTTTCCTTTCTTGTGTGTCCATGCTTTCTGCATCTGTTCCTTCTCAGAGGAAATTAGCAGCAGAGTTGGCTGGGACTCTGTCATCATCCATTACACCAGCAGCTGTATCCCTGTGACCTCCATTCACAAGCGCTGATCATCCGCGTTGTGACTTGGCACATGTCAGTGCTGAGCTACAGCTGAGCTACGGCTAGCGCTCTGCTCCAGCTCACGTCCAGTCCTGGTGTGTGTGCTACACTCCTGAAGGATTCCTTAGCAAGTTTCCAAGAAGATAATAATAGTAATATGAAAAACCTCCATACTTTTCTAAATTAATAAGCAAAACTTTATTTAAAAAAAAACCTTTTTAATTCTTATGGGACTGACTTGATGTTGATACCATTTGTAGTCATTTTGTCAGCAAAGTGAGCAGAGCAGAAGGCTGTCAGTGGGGACAGGAAGCGGAGACGTTTCTTGGTGATGTTTTAAATCTGCTGCCAGAAATGACAGTGTGACTGAATTCAGCTGTTAAACAGGTGAAAACAGCGGACATGACCAGAAGTGCTGAGATTCATTATGTCGTCAACTGGCATCCAATGATATGACAATAAATACAATAAATGAAACAATCAGCCCAACAATGCATACCCAGCCAGCATACCTAGGTGGGCCCCATATGGGGAAAAGGAGGGCAGACAATATGGGTCCTACATGGGTGAACCCGTATGGGGCCCACCTAGGTATGCTGGCTGGGCATATATCACGCAATATGTCAATGTATATTTTTACAAACTACACAGGCAACGGCGTACATAATTGAACAGTCAGCAATTTAGCAAAACTTTTCTATGTTCCCCGTTTGAGCTCATCAACCCAAACTGTTCAAACAGGCTTGCAAGCCAATCAGCTGAGTCCTCAGATAAATAAATATAACATTAATATGACATCAACTATGCCAAACTTGACCAATTTCATTATAAACTGAAAGTGAATCAGACAGGCCGTGTGTTCGGTTTCCAGCTTTAACTTGATATTTTTTCAATCCAACCTTTTAAAAGTTTTCTCACTAACAATGGCGGTCCTCCTCTCGTTTCCAGCTGAACTCATTCCAGTCCTTCTTTTCACTCAGGACTGCAGTGATTGCTAACTCTGTTCTTTCCCTCCTTTGTATCATCCCTCCTGTCACCGATGGCTGCAGGCAGCCAGAGATGTTTGCCAAATAAGATGTCTTTGGATTCAGCTCAGGGGAGGTTGTTATGAAAATACACAACCGAATATAATTTCTATCGAGCCAAGGGTCCATTAATTTGAGCTTAAAAGTGAATCTGTTTGCAGCAAGCCGCCACAACAGCGCTTCCCTGTTTCAAATAACTTGCAGTCTTTGGTAATTGCTTTGTGCCCTGAGTGGAATGGATGTGAGCTCATGATTGAATGCACAGCAGGTATTGATCAGAGAAAGGGGGGGATATCTGGAGGTTTCTATGCAGAAATAATACTTCACCGATGCCAGCTGGGATAATTCTTCAAACTACGCAAATAGTCAACAATTTGGATTACACCTCTCAGGATTGACTTCCTGGTGTGAAACTGTCGGCAACAAGCTGCTTGATTTTTCCTGGGGGAAGGATTCAGAGCACTGGCATATGCTTACTGTTTAACCTCATAAATACAGCTCATAATAAAGCTTGATTTTGTATTTTCTTCTTTCTGCTGGCTAATTTTGCTGTTTCATGATGGTGAGGCGAACCCGCAGCAGGGCCCCGTTGTATGGCCAGTGGCTCCGTTGTGGCTCCGTTGTGGCTCCGCTGCGGCTCTCAGGCTGATCAGAGTGCATTCAAACACATGAAGGTTCCCCAAGGCTTCGCTGTGGGTAACATTATTCACCATTGAGTCACAGCAGAAAACTGTTGTTCCTTTGAATCTGAGCAATGTGCAGCTTCCTGTGTGGAGTTGGCATGTTCTCCTTGTGCATTAGTGGGTTTCCTCCCAGAGTCTCCAGAGTCAGATCTGCTGGCTGTGTAGTGGTGATGGCCTTTCCGGGTCATGTAAGGCAGGTATGGCAAGATAAAATCTGATATTTAAAGGGGCGGTATTTAGGCTGGTCACCATTACAAATTTTTGCTTGTTTTAAGAAAAGAAGAAAGCTTGAGGACGATTCCTCTGTCATGACAACGTTCCCCCCCATGATGCCCTCGCATCGACATCATCACAGGAGGCTTTGCACTCCTGTGTCTTGGTATTACATGTTAATTACATACTTAAGCTAAAACTATCAGCTCTGTTGGACATAGAGAACAGGATGATGAGTCTGATATGGGATTGAAGCGTCGCTATGGAGAAAAGCAGACAGACAGACCGTTTTAGAAACAAACACATTACCTCTGAATATTGACTGTTTAAATGTGGCACATGCACCTGAGTTAAATTGGTTTGAGAGTAAAGACAGGATATTAACTTTGCTCAAGAAAACTCATCTCATTCTTTATTATATCGCCATTAATAGATAAGTGTAGGAACGTGAATCATGCAGATGCATGGTTTATTCATCTCATCCTCTCTCATAAGAAATGTAACAGCATTTCCTGGACTTTTCTTCCCAGCAGGATACTTTTTTATTTCACCATCACAACACATCAGTCATACACTTGTTTTCTTGTATACTCATAAATATTCTCTTCCTCCTGCTTATTGTCTATGCGCATATGCTTTGCCATATCGTCTTTGACAGGTTTCTGCTCTGCACAAACATAAGGCTTCCTGACAGACACGGAAACCTACTTACAGCCAGAGGTAAGGAGATCCAGGACTTTCAATGGGTGGACGAGGTGAAGATGTGCCGTCGTCTTTATGCCGAAATATGAAAACCATTTTGGGTCGTCCGGACACAAAAAAGCCCCTCAGAGCCATTTATGAGGCTCAGAGTTGACTTTATGTTCCCTGATATGAGCTGTGGACTTTAAAAATGCTTTATTGATCCCAAAAGGGAAGTTAGACGTCGTTGTAACTCATCTGGTACAAAAACATAATCTTATCCATCCACCATTTAGGACAGTTGGACTCAGTCATCAGCCTGATTGTGGAATATAATGTCACCTTGAGTTCGCAGCAGCTCCTCAGCACACTGGGGAGTTTTGACAGACAATAAAGCTTGTCATATAATTATAATTATGTAAGTGAGAGAGAAATCAATTGAAAGCACAGAAGGCTGCTCTGGGTCACAGTTAAACTCTGATTTATGAAACTAGTCATGGAACTCTACTGAGTTGAGCTGAAGTCAGAGCTGGAAGAAATGCAGGACTTTATCTAGACCATCATGACCCCCGTGTGCACGACCCGGTCTTTGGTAGGAAGAAAGTGTCTATGATGGTCAATGCAGTCGGCACCTTTATTCAGTTATTTTTTTACACTATAAGACAGAGCAAGACATTATATAAAGATTTCTAAAAACCTGGTCCAGTCAGGAGTGGACAAGTCTGACTTTCATGGGACATACACAAAAGGAACATGTGGCATAATGCATATTATGAGTCTAAAATGTATTTTTTTAAGAGCAGAGGTGAGATTGTTTTAAACAAACTAAACTGTGACACAAAGACAAAGTGTCATGATTTGGGGACGCTTTGCTTCGCATCACATGCCAGCATAATGTTAAGTTGGAAATAAGTTCTGAAGTTCGTCTGGAGGAAGTTCACACTCAACCATGTGTTAATGGACGAAACTATAGAACCATTAAACTGGCTGGCAGTGTTTGAGGTTTTACTCCTTCAGGAGTCAATCAGTGGAAAATGTTTAGCTAAAAGCACATTTTGTTAGGGAGACGGTATGTTCTTATTAGTTGAAAACTGTAGCGCAGGACAAAGTCAGCACCACATTTTCCCTTCAGCCTGCAACAAATCTCCCTATTATAAATAGAGGAGCTGCAGCAGGTAATGAGAAGACAGTTGTGTTTCTAGCCTAGCAGCTCAGCTGGTCATTAGAGTGCTTAGGGTAGCAACCCCAGGAACAGGTCCTGTCAGGCAGCCAGAGCGCATGGCTGTCACCATGATGAGCGCCAAAGGCTCCCTGCCAGACACAAATAGTGTGCGATGCACTGAAACATTTTCTGTTTCAGAATGTTTCAGTGCATTAATGCAAATTCCCAACAGGGAAACAGGATTAGTCTGCGGTTTTATAATCCAATCTTTTAGAATAATTAGACTAACAGTTCTAATGATGGCTGCTGCAGGCATTCATTCGGTCTGCTAGCGCCGCTGCACAGCTTCACTGCAGACCTCCGTTCTGTCCATCATGCAGATCAGGATAAATGTCTGCGAGGCTTTTTCTTAAAAACTGTCTTTTACGATGAGCATTACGTCTTGATTGGCCCACTGAACTGAAGATGACGTGCTTCCGTGTTACACCCACAAGCATTAACTTGGTTTTATTGGAATGTGATGAGAGCATTTTGACAGTTACTTCAAATAAAAATCTGAAAGGTGTGGACAGTCGGCTGCCTTCAATCCGACACCCCCAAATAAAATCCAGTGCATCCAACTGTCTTCACCTAATTATGATGGATCCACCAAGAAATTCCATCTTAGTTTAAGTCCATCAGTTCTGTGAAGTGTGTTCTACCCGACTATAGGGACAGCCAGTGAGCGCTCAGTCAGCCATGTTTGTTTACTGTGAACTCACGCTTGGTTTTGTGAGATTTCTGTGAAATCGGTCTGTGTGTGGTGTGTTGCTCCTGCCATGTGGCTCCACATCACACACTGTACAACCAATCCTGCTACATCTAGCTCGTTCCAATCACTGTGTGTGTGGTCTCGCAGGTTTTGGAAATCAGCTGTCAAATTTTAAATTAGTGTGAACCAGGCATTAGAGAACATTAGTCAACAAACAGCCTCCCCACTGTGAAGAAGCACGATGGCGCCATCCGGCATTGTGTTTCAGCAGGGACAGGAAGGATGTTCAGAGTGAATGGAAAGGAAGATGGAGGTAAATACTGAGCAAACCTGGTTAGAGACTACAGAAGAGTTTAGACTGGAAGATGTTCAAGCTGCCAGCATGGCAACGTCCCTGAACACACAGCCAGAACTAAAGAGGACCGCCGCCCATTCTCTGATCAACATTCACAGAATGTTCTGTGGAACGCAACTCCAAAATCCTTGCAAAAAATCTGCCTATTTGAAGACTTTCTATAGAGCATATTTGAAGTATTTGACAGAAGCTAGCACAGCTTGGCACAAAGCTAATTGACAAGCCACTGACTGGCATTGGCAAAACAGAAAATCCAGCCATGCCATTTATTTACCGTGGTGCGGATAGGTTGTAACCCAGAGAAAGAAAATAAAAACAGTGGATGTTAGTGTCTATATTTGGTGTTTAAAGTATTAAACCGGATGGTGAGCATTTCACAAGGATTTTTAGAAAAGGTCTCCAGTATTTGCCATCACACTGTTTACATCGAAGCAAATTACAATGACCCAGTCGAAGACCAGACCTCAGTCCAGTTGGGAATCTGTGGCTTTACCAAAAACACCTGATGATGCCAGACGTTCCCCAAACAGCAGTTCTAATTTCACTCACCATATAATTGATAATTCTGACATTTTGAAAATACATTCGCTGGATGAAAACACGGCAATTTTGAAAATCTCTCGATTGTTCAAGAGATGGATGATGTGTTTTTTTTTTTTGGTTGGATTATTTCATGAATCTGCAGTGGTAACACATTTTTTGCATCACACGAGTCACATGATCAACAACCAGATCCTACTACTGATGCAAACCATAAGGAATAATCAACAGGAAGTAGTTGGAGGATGATGGCACAGTATGTTTTTGATATCACATTAATAAACATATTCAAGTGTGATTTTATTTGCCTTTCTTATTAAAAAGAAACACCACAATTAAAAATGTGTTGTTTGTTTTTACATTATCAGAATACAAATAAAGCTTTGTGCACAAAGACAGCTGGTGTGAAAGACTTTGCAAAAACCTGACTCTGGGTGTAGAAAACCCCCATCCCCACCCTGAGGAACTCCTTTCAGCCTATCAGAGAAACTGCACAAAATCACTATAAGATGATCTGTTACTTAAAAATTCATGAACTGTGACTGCAATACACCCGCATTACACACCAACACATTACAAAAGGTATTTTTCTCACTGCATAGAGGCCTACTCTGGGCCTTTCATTATTTCCATCACAGAGGCCTCTGCAGAGGCATAATCTGAAGGCCTGATTGAAGAACTCTTGGCTGTAATTAAATGATAAGGTGTTTATGCAAATATATCTGATTTTTGTTGGTGGCAAGGCAGCAGCTTGTTTGAATGAGGGGGTTGAGTACAGATCATTGATTAAAAAGAGAGTCTAATAGTGTCACCCCACTTGGTTTCTGTGGGTAAGACACTCACTTCCTCACCTTATCAGCTTGGCAGATTAGCTGTGAAAGTAATACCGATGCAGTGAATGCCATCAGATATGTTTTAATAGGAACTGTGACGGCTGGAAATTTGCAGTCAGACGCCACGGCGATGTAAGCGAAAGTGGGCAGAGCGCCCGCTGCTTTTCAGTCGCTCTCATCAGTCATTAAGGAAGCAGCTCACTCCGGCATCTGCATGTTTGTGCCTTTGGCAGCGAAATTGTCTCTGACTTTCTGAGACAATTTGTTTCACATTTAATCGCTTAAAGTGTCTGTAAAACTTTAACAGTGGTCAAGATCTAAGCTTTGGGTTCAGATCACCGAAGAGAGAGATGGATGCTTCCTGGACCCTGAATGTGTGAAATGTAATAAACTTTACATTTGCTTTAATGACTGCAGATCCCTCCAAACTGTTGTTAGAAAACACACTTCTGGCCTGGATTAAACCGTGATAGGAGGATAAAGTTTGAAGGTGCCACCAACTCTTCGAACTAGACTTCACTGAACAACCATTAAATGGTGAACTCCATCTATGAGATCCTAAAAAGTTATGTGTTCCATAAAATTGCAGAATACAATTTCCCCAAAACTCCACATATGTAGTCACTCCCATGTCGCTCCAATGCCTGAATAAGACACCAAAATCTCCTCTGATTGGCTGGGTCCATGTGTATCCAAAGTGGACGTCTGCCGGACATGGACGTGTTTCTGTCCAGGTTTGGTGTCGTACTTGGTGTTCAGATGGAACTGTTTGGTACACATCGAGCATCAGCCAGACTGTCACTTCCTGCATTACTAACAGGAGGAGGAAATGCAGGAATTTGTTACTCGATACGCCCAATTATATGGAAACTTGGACAGAATGTGTGTGTTCTGTAGTTCAGACCCACAGACATGTATCTGTCTGTGGGTCTAAAGAGCCATTGTCCCTCTGGAAGCTGGACCTCCAATGTCCCTTTTGAAGAAAAGCAGCCCCTCAGCATAATAGTGCCACCACCATGTTTCACTGTGGATGGATAATGTGAAACATAGTCCTCTACCACAAATAGAAATTTGTGGACATGTTGAGTTTTGGTATCATGTGCCTACAGTTCATTTAAAGTTATTTTTAATAATAGAAATTCCACTTTATAACTTGAGTTGGACTGCCATAAAAAAATGTAAGTACATCCAATATTGGTTGTAACATGACAAAATGGGTCCAAGGAGGTAGAAATACTTTTGAAAAGCCCTTTATACTGTGAAGCTAGTAGCACATTTTAACTGCCAGTAAAGAATCCCTTGGGAGCTTTCTGGCATTGGACACTGCATCAGCATCGGACCATGACAATTTAATCAACATTCAGCGTTCCATGTGAAGCTGCATTGATTCCTTCTGTTCTGCTGGACCACAGTACTGTTCCATCCCTTTATCTCTCCAATCCTCTCTTTAAAATGTCAGTTTTTAAAAGTTAATGTCCTGCAGTTCATTGTATTTTACTGAGTTGTGAACTCATAGTAATGCCTGAAAGAGTCTCACCATATACTGGTGCATCCTGAACAGGGGGACAGCACAACTGCAAAGGAGCAATACAGCCCTGCAGATCCTGCTACTGTAGCCTGTATTAAGGGAATTCATCTCATCATAGTCATCAATCACCTCTTTCATGCTTTTAGGTGGTCAGCATGATGAATTTGTGTTTACCCCCCCACCCTCAATAAAGCACAACAGAAACGAAAACAATTTGCACATAAAAAATGACCCAATAGGAGCTCTGTCATTTGCCTGGGAAATGGAGAACTAAGTGCCACATGGACTTTGTTATGCAGGAACATCTTCACACTGTTTACTCTTCTGTGGAACAACCTTGAAAATGTTTCACCGGGTGCTAATTCTGCTGATTAAAATTGAGTCTTGTTCTCAGGTTGAGTACAAATCCATTTTATTGCTTATTTAGGTGTTGATCTGAGGCCATAACTTTTCTTGGGTGAGCCTTTTATATTTGGGACTAGTGGAGTCCCAAAAATCAAACATTGCTCTCGGACAAGTGGGCAAATGCATTATGAGCTCCAAGCATGGACATGAATATATAGACGCCTCATTGAATGCTGAGTCCTACGTCATGCTGCCGCCATCTTGAATGTGGCAGCAGAGAGAGTGGCTGTCCCTAACTATGGGTAGAGTGTGACACACACCTTTCTTTACACAGGCATTAAAGACCTTTCCTTCTTATTTATTTATTTTTTTTTACCAAACTATATCAATAAAGGCTAAAATATTGCTGAATAATAACAATGCAAAAGAACATCATCTGCAAATTCTTATGACAGAAACACTAAAATCACCAGTAACAGGAAAATGTAAAATTCAAAGATTAATGACTAATTTAATGATTCTTTTTAAGTTTTACAATATAATGGGATGTAGGGCAAAGCTCTAAATATTTCAAGGTTCCTTTAAGGAACATTTAAGGAATTACAAAGTTGTTTCATCACCAGTGATGAAACAACTTTGTAATTCTGATGATGGAAAGAAATTAAGAAAAACGCCGACATGCGAGGGAATGAACCGAAACAAGGCAGCTGCACTGGCAGGTCGCAGCAACAGCCCCTGTTAAAACCACCTGTCCATCTAAAAAGAGATGAATAACAGAGCATCTATTCATGATGCCAAATTTCTAGTTGTGGGACACACAGGAAGGTAAACTGATGTGTTAGAAGCAGGAAAAAGGGCCGCCATATGTCCTGACGCAAGTTTGGCCAGATGAAAAGTGATGGCGAGATGTGACTCAAAATCAGCAGCTCCCGTTGGACGTTGCTCTTCTGCACAGTTTTGCCTGCAAGAGCAGTTCAGTGAAAAAACTCAATGTAAACAGCAACGCAGTTACAGGCAACCAGTTTTTGACCAACATGGAGGGTTTGAAGTAGCTGCGTCTCCATTGCTGTGCAAATTAAAATTACAAAAATAAATTGGATAAATGGGATCATGCCATTTTTGGAAAAACGACAATTTTTTGATAAAAGTTTAGCACCAGGATGAGGCGTTTCTCAGCTCTATCGAAATGAATGTATTTCACAAAAACTAGAAACACATTTTTTCATCACATCACACGAATCATATGATCAACAACCGGATGTTACTACTGGAAGAGAAGATGAAAAATATGACAGGAACCAGAAGGAGGATGAAGGCGCGACGTGTTTTTTAATGACTTGTCTCATGAACAAAATTGTTCTTGTGCAAATTTAATTATGTTTCTTAATTAACGGAAACACAGCAACTGCAAAATCGTGTTTTTCAACAGCGGAATATGGACAAAGCTTTGGAAATGCAGCAAGAACGAAGGTGATCATAATAATATGCCTGATCACTTATATATTGTACCTGTACTAGGTTATGGGCCAGTCCCAAGGTTTTCTATTCTACCAATACAACAGACCAGAGGAAGGAAAATCACATCATCAGACTGATGACTTCCGTTGACTTTACTCTGTTAGAGAAAAGTCTAACATTGGAACTTTGAAAGGTGTATTTTTACAAAATCATCAATACATTTATGACTGAGTGAACACATTCATCTCCAGACAACCTTAAGCTGCCCTTTAGTGGCATCACTACGGTAATCAAGAGAAAAATGCAGTGGCAGTGAAAGAGATGCAGAGAGGCAGTTTGAAGCAGAACAGAGTGAAATCTGGGCTATAAAACATTAGCTTACCATCAGGGAGAAGGAGAAAAGGAACATTAGAGGCAAGGAAAATGATTGAGTCAAACAAGTAGAGTGTTCAATGGACTGAGAAGCTACAAACCTAAAAACCAAGCTACTGTAACAGCTTGCAGTGATTGGCCCTCTCTGCACAATCATGCACATTTTGCAGAAAAGATGTTTTAATTTTTTATTGTTTTTGCTGGATTTGCACTTCTCTTTCACAAGAAAACAACATGTTCACCAGGACCTTGAAAAAAACCTTTCCAAAACTTTGTTTATGCGTCTTCCATGTTTACTGGGAAATTATTTAAAAATGTAAACTTGAACAGAACAGGCTAGTCGGTATTTTCCACAACCACAGAGGAGCCATTGCTAGTGGTGACTACAATGATAAAACTTTAAAAGTAAGATAAAAATGTCAAGCTGCAAATCCAACAAATCTAAATCTGCAGCTGTGTGTTGGGATGTACAGGGAGTACAGGGGACTGCCGGTAGTCACAACCTTTAGGGACCACAGACAGTCGTGAAAACCTGAGACCTCCTGTAGAAACATTAATTACCTGCCTGTTTTAGTGGTCCAGACACTAAGTATATCTGAGTATGCATTAATACACACAATGGAGCCCAACTGCTCGACTGCAGACGCTTTTCTTTATCTCGTCTCTGGGATGTTCAGACAGAAAAATGAGAGGCGCACCTTGATTGGCTGCTTTGCCAATCCAGTTTGTGTCAAATTTGAAATAAATAAAACAAGAAAAGATCTGAATAAAAGACTGAGACCACTGAGCAGCAGTTCAGTCTCTGCCGTGAGGATCGCTCTGCTTCAGCCTCATCAACGTCTCATCGAGTTCCATAAGTTCTTCACTGGTATTTTCTTGACAATCGTCTCAAGGCTGCGGTTCTCCCCGGTCCGGCCTCACATTTTCCTTCTCAAGGCTTTACATGTATGAAACATAGAGCACGTCATCCCCCTGTTTGTCACTTGTTTGCTTTCTGTTCATCTATTCATCATGTTTCCTTTCTATTTGTTTTTCAACAGGATGTCCCTGCAGGTTCCATAACTAAAAAATGACCGACTTAAAATTTAGATCCTAAATAAAAGGAGCTGAAGACACTTTCAGTCCAGAGAGACACATGGAGAATGTCTAGGAACTCTATATCTGGGTTGGAGTTGGACCCGTTTGTCCTGTAAATTCTCTTGGGATGACAACTGTTATGAAAACGGAGCAACACAAGTAAACTGAAGGGGACTGAGCGGAATTATTCCTTCACAACCTGCAAGATTAAGACTGAAGTTCTCCAACAAAACCACTTCAGTCAGGAAATGCATTTCATTTTCGTCCTTATGCTGCCTTCGTCGACAGGGTGCCACTTTAAAACATCCCAGGAGTTGTGGAAAGAGGCGTAGTTGAAAAATTATGCAGAACGCCACCAACAGAGATGACAAGTAACCTTTTCTGAAATTCGCCTGTCAAACAGGAAGCCTTACTTCTGCAGCACAACAAACCCATCCAACTCTGACGCTGAGCAGAAAACCAGACATTTGTGGGGAACAAAGCTAAACGGACACATTACTAAAACAATCTGCGGCACTACTTAGAATATATGTACACAAACTATTCATGCTGGACAGACACTGCCTCTGTACTCTCTGTGTGTGAGGGTGGGCGGGGGTGGGTGTAGGGGTGTGTGTGGGGGTGTGTGGGTGGGTGTGTGAAGTCACCCTAACTCCGATTTTGTGATGTGGTTCATTTGTAGAACAACAAGCTGAGCTCTGCAGGGAGCCTGACAATATTCATCTTCCACCCAGACATAATAACGCTGTCGTGACTGTAGCAAGTTAATATTGTCACCTTGATCAAAACAGCAGTAAGCTGAGCACAGCGAGCGCCGCAGTCTGACGAAGGAGGAACACGTAGATGTTTTTAAGATCGCTGAGGAACAGTTTACTCTTCACACTCTTACACCTGCATCTTATTTATGGATTCAACATCTGCTTTTAATATTCTGCACATTTACACTTTGCCACGCTGTATTTCAGACATTAAAGTTAATCCCAAACAGGATTGATGTATTTAAGTTGTTTATTTTTGCAAGACAGTAGAAGGCCTAGTAAGCTGGTTCTATCACCTTCTTCAATATTATCTGTGGCAGTGAAGGATCACAAGTGTTGAAATATGCAGACGACGTTGTACTTTTGACTGGCCAGATTCCAGCAGGTGGTTAGCAAGTCGCAAAGGATGTTAGCAGGCGACGTTCCCTGCAGTTGTTTGTAACCAAAACAGAGGAGCGGTGCTAAACGGGCCAAAACGGACCCTGGAACCCGGGGACTTCTGACTGTACTGAAACCTGAAACACTTGAATGTTTTTAGATGTAAAAATCTTGAAAAATTATTTAAGCTGCTTCTTAATTATGCATCAATTTGTGTTGATCTGTCAATTAAAAATGTTAATAAAATGTAAAGTTATTGTGTAGCGTAACAAAATGAGACAAATCTGAATAAGTATAAACACTGTATTAATGCACTGTTTTATGAATAGACTGATAGTAAAACAGAGAAATGTGACATCCAGATGTATCTACAGCCATGAATCTCCAGGAATGCACCGATCCACTTTTTTCACTTCAGATAGTGATATCTAAGGTTCAGTGCCAGGCGATACTGATCTGATACAGAAAGACATCTAAACTGACTTACATTGTTTCTTTTTTAAAACAAAGATAAAAATGTACCAATTTACAAATGTATCTGATAAATCATCACACTGTAATACACCACTAGCTTCACAAGCTGAGCCAAACATGTCAAAACAGCACAACCTTAGTTTGTTCAGTCAGTGCCATTAGGAGTAGGACAGTCACTGTAACATAAATAATAAAGAAACTGAAACTAAATAAAACAATCCATTGACCTCTTTGGTCAAACATGTAAAATTAAACTGCAATAAATCTTCTTTCAAACTGTTCAAAGCGTGCTGTTAGGAATTCTAAATAATATTTAAAATAAAATAGATTGTCACTTACAGGTCACTGGTACCCGATCTAGAATCTCTCTCAACATTGGGACCGATACAGATATTAATCTCTGATCGGTTCATCACTAGGCATCTCCTCACCACCTCTGGTTATTGGATTTTAACACTAACTGACAATTGCACACAGTTCATCATAAACTATAAGCCAGTTTTCCAACTTCACCTCGTCGTCAACAGGAATGTGTTCTCTCTCATCCGCAGAGCAATGAGGGTCTTTTCTGACGTTAGCGGGAATGTCAGGAATCTGAGACTGTAGCATGATGGTAGTCGGACTGCAACCCGGAAACAGCTTGCATAAATATTCCCACTTGTTGTGCGTAATCCTGCGAGAGGGTGATAAAGGGAGGGAGATAGAGAAATTGGCTGCCATTTCTCACTCAGCATGAGGTGCAGCATGTTAAGTAAGGATAAGGTGCCGAGCGTGTTCCATCCTTCTCTGTCCTTGGTCTCGGTGACCTCCTCTAATGGATAATTCATGCTAATAGCTGTCATTTTGGAAAATCTACTTTAAACACCGTTAAAGGGAGGGGTGAGAGGGGGGCGAGAGAAGTATTATGAATCATCTTGCTCTGGAATGGCTGGTTGAATCGAACTGCCACTGAGAATTTGCATTCAGTATGTATAAACAACACGATTGATGGCTTTTTATAAATATGGTAAGTCGTACCATCATGGAGTAAATCTCCTGGTCATTTATTATGGCTCCAGATTGGCCTTTCCAGGTCAGACAGAAGCCTTTCTTCCTGCATCGCTCTGGATTAGTTTACACAGTTGTATGAAATATTGGCTTACTTGATGCTTTCCCCAGAGGGTGACAAATTCAGGATTATTACAAGAGGCTTAGTGCATGTAAGTGCCAACTTCCTACTTTTTTGTTTTTTTTACAGTGTTTACTATAAGGATTGTATTGTGCACTAGTAAGTATCCTAATGTGACTAAATTCTACTAAAGATGGATCAGAACCACCCACATGGAATGTTTCTGGACCAATGTGTTGCTGTCCACGGTTGCAGGTGAACTGAGATATAGAAAAGACAAAGAGGCAAAAAACACTGAAGAGTTTGGTAGATCATCACAGGGTTAATTGGTCTCTCTAAATTCTCCCTAGGTGTGAGTGTGTGTGTGCATAGTTGTTTGTCCTGCCTGTCTCTGTGTTGCCCTAGACAGACTGGCGACCTGTCCAGGGTGACCCCGCCTCCTGCATTAGCTGGAGATAGGCACCAGTACCCCACTCGACCCCTCTAGGGACAAGGATGTATAGACAATGGATGGATGGATGGATAGATAATCAAGTTTTGGTATTTGTTAATCAGTTCAGCATGTCCAACACTTGATGCAACAAAAGAGATATTTTATGATGTTTTATCCACAACACCAAGTGCTAACCACAGTAAGAGGTTTGTGTAAGAAACCACAAGGTGAAGAAGAGGAGGAATAAGTTATAGCACAAAGGAGAACAAAGAACTTTTAGTATGTGACTTCACTTTAAAATCTTGCACTTTTTTAAAACTCTGGAGAGGAGTCGTGTGCTGAGTGCTGCATTAAAAAACAAACTCAGCTCCAGTTTCATCCCAGAAACATGTTTCTATGAGTTGACACCTCAGCCACCTTCACAGCACAGCCTACGGTCGGGAAAAAACGTGTGAAATACATTCGATGTAGGTAAATTATCTCAGTCTGTACCTGATAATAACCTCAGCCAAAGAGAATCTGACTGCTCAGTTGTTTGTTCCCATTGAGCCAAGGCCCTCCAGCTGCAATCCAATTAGCAACAGCACCAACTCTCCCTTACTTCCTTTTCTAATGCTTTCTTAACCTTGTGTGGGATTAGACAGAAGCATGGAGTGTGTAATAAGACCAAGGTTTAGGAGGAGAGACCGACCCAGCACCTGGCCTATTCAGAACCAGCTTCGTGCTTCCATGGCGACGGGCCAGCTAAAGAAGACAGAATTTTATTGGACCATGAAATCAGCCTGTGATTGTTGAAATCCAGTCCAGCCCAAATTAAAATACATTGTGCTGAGGATTTCTACGACATTTTAAAGTTTCAAATGTAATAAATGTAACTTTATTACATTTATATATATTATATTATATGTTATATCCACAAACTTCAATGTGTTTTATTGGGATCTGATGTCAAAAACCAAAACCAAGTAGCTAAACTTTCTGAAGTGGAGGGAGAAGAATGCATTGTTAAGACTGTGTGTGTTTTGTTGGTGTTTGTGTGTGAGTTATTTCCTGTACGGAGGATCAACAGCCAACAGTGTTTCCATTAACCACAGAATTGCACAGATTGAAATCATGAAAATAAATTTGTTTAATGGAAACAGCTAATATTGAAAAACATCTGGTTTTTTTTATAAAACATTTTAAGGTGAATAGATGTATGGAAACACATTTTCACATTGTGCTAGTCACATGATCAAAGCTGAATGTTACTACTTACTTAATGTAAATAGAGAAGGTGAATATTTTTTTTTCAAACTATAACTTCTGTAAAATAGCCATCAACAATTTCCCCAACATAGCTACTCCAAAGTAGGCGGGGCTTTTCGCTCCAACGCCTGAATAAGACATCAATGTCTTCTCTAATTGGCTGATAGATGATGAGCGCTAGCATCTTGATTGAAATGTGAATATCACCCTCATCACACTTGTTGTTTGAAAACCGACAGGCAAAATGAAGCAGTGACATGTCCAAGATAACACAAGCCATCTTTGGCCAGACTGAGCAATGCTTAAATTTAACAAACTGTAAATCAATCAGTCAGTTAGTAAGACAAGCAGGTCATGCTTAGACTCTACAACAGTTATTGTTGACAGCAGCTTGTTTGGAAGGGCTGCAGGAAGAAAACCTTCTCTAATATTCCACTACACTAGAGTGTGGCTGGATTTATTGAAATGCCAGGTTGGTAATTAGTGGAATCTGTTTTTCTCTCATGATTCCAGGCTTTTTGTTTGTTTTGTTTGTTCAGCAGACCATGACCATGACCTTGGTTCTGTCAGAGAGTGGACTCTTGTTATAATACATGTTTGGTTGCATCATGTTTAGGTGTTCCAAAGAGAACTAACTGAAGAAGTTCTGCAGAGCAAACACATGCCTGCTGCAACTACTGACCTGAGTGACCTTGACTTATGCTCCCAGGTTTGAGGCTTTAATTCAACGATTCTTTTCGTTGGGTTATTTCTTACCAACTTTTTAGTGAGTTTTCACCACCAAAAACTTCCATAATAAAATGGATGAATTTCAGCTCGTGTGTATGTTTTTCCTCAACTGCTTTGGTTTTCTTCCACCATCCAAAACATGCAGTCTATAGGACCTCTGTTCCAAAAAAAGAGTAGGTCAGTGAAGACATTGGGTTCAGAGAGCTGTAGCTGGAACAACCCACAGGAGGGCAGTAGAGAGTTGAACAGCTGATGCCAGCAGCAATATATGCAAAAATAGAGCTCTTTACAATAAGTAGAATTTAAAAATGAAACATCAGTCCATCTCTAAAAAAGGGACTGAGTAGAAGTTTTAATTTCCTGAGGCGTTGGTCTGGATAGTGAATCAGTTTAATGTAAAGTTCTTCTCTCTACCTAGATACTGATAAAGTGATTGTTGAATGTGATAATTGTGTTAAAGAAATGGTAATCAGCTGGTCAGTCGACTGGGTTTGAGCTTCTACGGCCCACATAAGGAAAAGTGCGCCCTCTGTTGGGTGTTTTCCCTCCTGATATTCAGTACTCAGTTTGATTGGGGACCAAAATTGCAATTGCAACATTTGCTAAATTTTCAGGTGCTGTGTTTCACACTCACACTACACTGTGCTAAATAACCAAACCGTTTGAACAACCTGTTCCCCTCCTCGCCTGTGGGGGCACTGCACCAAGAACACTGAGGAAACAACACAGTGTTGCACACAAAACACTGTGTGCAACTTCCTTCTCCACGAAAAGAACACAAAAATGGAGTGGTGTCTTACTGGATGCAGTACTTTATTTTCTTTTTTTTTTTGTCTTTGGCGAAAGACCATGAGCTATTTCTTGCTAGCACGTGTGTTTTATTTTTTTGTTTTTACCCAGAATTTACCCAGAATACCTTGTGTTGTAGTCCACTTCCTGCTTCTGGAGCACTCACTGGTCAGCTTAATGTTCACATTATGCTTTTGAACCGGACTAGAGTTCACTTCAACTGAACCCAGTTTTATGTGGACCAGACTTTGCTGTTGTGGCTTTGATTTTGTTGCCTCTATGTGATTAAACTGAATTGAAATTTGTGGAAGGATACCCAAAATATTTGAATCAAGTCAAGCAGTGAAAAATTAAGTTCTGCCAAATACTGACATGAATTTTTTAAAGAGATTTCTGAATTTAAAGACAACAAGCACAGAATAAACATGATAAGTTGGGTGTGATTTATGTGATTATGTGATTTAGGACATTTCTGCTTCAAACTTATGACCAACTCTACATATTAGCTTTTATCTATCAAACCGTGTTGATAAGTGGCATGAATGCCTGTTGGAGACTGAGTCTGCCCAGGATGAAAGTCTGAATTGAAAGTGATGCTGTAAACATATGGTATTTTCTGTTTAAAAAGCCACCATGTCTGCTTGATCCCGCTCTGTTATCTGTCAAACCAAATAAACACTCTTCAAAGCCAGGGAGTCATTGTTACACCTGATCTCTGAGGGTTTAGCCCAGCTATCATATATCTGCTTTGACATAAATGACAAAAATAATCTGTATTCATGAGCTGGAGAGAAGGCAGCAGACATTTTGTGAGAAATCAGTCTTTTCTGGCTTTTATGAGCAAAATGTAGCACCACCATTTGTCTCAGCTCATCCAATGGGCTGCAGAAAACTGTTCATTTTGTGCCTTAAGGATGCAAATGCATCAGTTATTGGTTGGAGGTCTTAACCTCTTCCTTTTTTGAGTGTCCGTCCTGCATTCTTCTCTTGTTGCTGCTCGAATTCGATCCTAGCTTTGCTGGTTTTTGTTTATCCAGCGTCTTTTTTTGGAACTAACGACAGATTCTCACAGAGGTTCAGCTCTGGGGAGTTTGACCTTTTACCTTTCACCTCCTCACTGGCCCTTTTGCAAAGATCACAACAAATTCATTCCAAGATCGATGGAAGAAGTTGCACAGTGACTTCCATCACCTGGTCCTCTGTTACAGTCACCAGTCTGCTAATTAGATATTCACATGATTCTAAGCTATCAGAATACTGGACTGAAGTTAGCTGATTGATTTGAGCCAGGGAACAAAAGGCTGGGTAAACAGTTCTTAAATACTACTACTTCAACTGCAATGTATCATAATTATTATACTTTACATGCTCCATTATATACTTTTCTCATTTCCATCAAACAAGAGTAATATTGATCTTTTTTGCATCATGATTATTTTCCTTTCATTGTAATAGATCTACTCAGTGTGTTGGTAATAAATGATGAAAATGTGCAGGGTGAATCAGAGAGTACCGCAGCGCACCGATATAACACAAACACACTTTTCAATTTGAATTTAGAAACTATGTCAATATGCAAAATCATTGTATCATCAGCAGGGAATTCTGCAGCAGGTTTGACTCCATCCAATCATGTAGAGCAATTATAAACACACAATTGGTGAATATGTTAATATTTCACGTTTTAAAGAGGCAACAAAATGAGTCTTCTTCCTTCTTGCTCATTTCTGCCAGAATGAAAAATCCCCAGCACAGATCTGAAGTTAGTTTTATTGGATTATCAGCTGAACGTAGGCAGCAGAAATCAACAGGAACGCTGAGCGTCACAGATTCACACCGGAACGCGAGGATCTCTGTGTATTTTGGTCGTTTTAAACCAACAGCAAGTCATTTCTTCAGCCAGCTGCCCTGCAACAAGCAGCGGTGCTATTTTTACATTTGCAGTAGAAATCAGAGGCAGGTCACGCTCGCTAGCTGCCTCTAAAGCTTAAACGTCTCCACATCCAGCTGAGCCCCAGGAGAATGACAGTGTAGTCTTTTGAGAGCATTTACGTCATTAAATATTGATGAAATAATAAAACTGGAGCTCAGAGTGAAAAATGTGCATGACAGCACTTTAGCCATTCTCTGCCTTTCGAGTCCAGCCAAGCTAATTCACATGGGGGGGGAGAGCTGAGTCAGGCCACTCCAGTAATCCCTTCTGCATTGTTCGAATCAAAGCTGGACCTGGACATCGTCATGCTAAAGAGCGGCAGAGGTGCGTGACAGATGGACAGAGAGCCGGGTCCTTCTCCCTCTGACAGTCATCTGCTGCCACCGGCACCGAGGCGACTCATCCATCACCCACCGGGGAGGGGCCTGGTTGTTACTGGAAACCGGGCCAGAGCACACTAGTCCCTGCTGCACGGTCTGATGCAGGCAAGCCTCCAGACTGTCCTCTGTTGACTAAACTCTGCTCTTTGGCTGAAGAGCTTCTCACAAAGCGAGGGATAAAACCAGAAGTCCACACTGGCTTGGTTTTCCGAGGATGGAGAAAACTCAGTGTCACACTTTGGTTTAGGCTGTTCATGGCGGATTCTGCCGATCTGCCTCATTTCTGACTCTTTAGTTGCCCAAACCTCTGACTTCTGTAAGGTCAAAAAGTCCTCGGTTGTTAGTCTATGATTCACTGGTCAAATCTGGGAAGTGACAGCAAATGCAAAAAAAAAATCGCAACTTATGGGATTTACCTAAAACCACAGAGGTGCTGGAAGTGAGGAAGGTTTCCCACCCATAATTTGATACTGGCTGTATTTCCATTAACCAGAAAATTGTGCAAATTGAAATTATAAAATTAAATTTACTGACAGTTTTTGTTCAGGATGAGGTGGTTTTTCCATCGTATCGTCATGTGATCAACATCCTGATGTTAACGCTGGTGGAAGTGACAAACAAGTTGACAGGAAGTGGTCGGAGGATGATGGTTTGTTTTTGTTTTTTTCAGGTTATGTGCCGAGTCAGCAAACTTTACAATTTCAGGTCTAGAACAAGATGGTGGTGAGGCTTATTACACATTACTTCAAATGTCAATGTCAGATGATGATGGTCAATCATAAGCATTCTCTTCATGAGACTATTGTAAAAGATCAGAGTCTTTTTGGTCAGAGGCTTTTTCTGGCCTGCTGTGATACAGACCTCTACAGGAGATCCTTCCTGCTCACAGCCATCAGCATCTACAACAACTCTTTGAAGAAAACTGGTTGAAATGAGTTACCACAACATGTAGTTTTCCCTCTGAATTGTAAACTGGAGCTAAAAGCTAATCTGTAGCACAAAAGGTTCTACCAGAGAGCAACACAAGCCATTTGACATTAGTACAAGTCAAGTCCCAAAGGGCTGAAGCAACCATTAGCAAACACTGACAGGTTTGTAGAGTCCTAATATAAAACATAAAGATTTACAAAAAGCTTAGAATCTTTTAACATGCAAAAAATATCCAAAACTGCAGATAGAAACAGATTAAATTCTGTTTATATCCAATGTCTGAACAAATCAAAAGGCTTTTCATCTGTTCATATTGTTCAGTCCTTCAAGGGACTAAAACCTTTAAGCTTTTAGTAAACAACCTACTAAATCTACATGTTAAACCAGGGCTGAACAGCAAACATGTCTTAATGAAATAGAAATTGAGCAGCATTGCATTTCTGAATGTACAGAATAGGAAGAGTTTGTCTGGTAAGAAGGAATTGTCCTGTTGATTATGCTCCTACCTAAGTAACCAGAGGTGTGCTAAGTTTGTTTTGTTCTGTGAAATCATTTATTACAGGGTTTAGTATGAGAGACATGAGAGCTTTCATCGTTATGAAGCCACGGCTGACATGAACAGGTTGTCATAAACATTCATAGCCAACATGACTGGCTAATAAATCAACCTCTCACAGTAAAAACATCCACACTGCATCGAGCTGCTTTTACGATGGCTTGTTTTCTCTCGATTACACAACTAAATATTATTCATGAGACTTGAGTTTCAGACCCTCAGTCTAAGTCACATATAGAACCAGAAGGTAGGCCACGTCTGAAATGTTCTTTTTTTTTAACTTATGGCATTTTCACACCTGATAGTGCGGTACACTCAGGTCGATTGGGGACCAAAATTGCAACATTTGTTATATTTTCAGCTGCTGTTGTTCATTTTCACACTGCACTGCGTCAAACCAACCAAACCCTTTGAAAAACCTGTTCACCTCATGGCCTGTGGTGGCGCTGCACCAAGACCCACTGAAGGAAGCAACATGAAAACCTCAGAAGAAGACACTGAGCCCAAGTAGGAAAAACTCCAGTCACTTCCTCTGGGTTCTCCGCGGAGATTTTAATGCTGCTCTTGAAGAATTCCCAGATTGTTTATAAGCAGAATAGTTGCATCTTTAGAACATCCTTCAATGTTTCATCAGTATTTGGTATGTGGAGTTCCTACCAGAAATATTAGGGCTGCTACCACCCTCTCCCTCGGACGGACAGACTTGTTATTACATAATGATCTTCAGATATACAGTACCAGTAAAAAGTATGGACAAAAAATTTATGAAGCAGCCTGTACTAATATTTGTTTATTAGATCTCTGGCATGAGGATTTAATTAGGCCTTGAGGCCTCCTTCACTGTGTCTGTGGAAACATTTTATGGGTCTGTTGATAAAGTACGGTGTAATGTAGAAAGATATTTGTCTTAAAATAGCATTATCTCTAAAACAAATGTTAAAATCTCTTTGCCTTTTTTGTCACTCATTATTCCTGAAATATTTTGAGACAGAATCTTTGCTGTGCTTCAACATTTTGAACTGTCCTCGTTATCATGACCTTTATTCAGAAGCATAAAGACAAACTGACTCTTTGCATTTCTAATGAGGCCCGCTTTGGTTTGCTCTTCAGAGTTCACTTTGCCAATGAAATTGAGGCTGAACTATTAATGTTTTTGCAAATACTGGGTTTGCCTTTTTGGTTTCCAGACTTCTTTCCCTTCCTGGTCCGGTATATGCATTCAGTTCAAATAAATCACCACAGTTTCACAATAATAATAATAATATAACAATCTTCATATAACAAAATAAAGCAAACAACATTCTACAACATAACAGAAGCAGTATTAGTTTATGCTAGCCAGAGCACTATTAGCATCATGCTAACCAAAGCAACATTAACATTATGCTAACCACATGAGCATCACCAAATGCTCACAAATAAACTACATTATTTTAACGACAGTTGATGATCTGTCATGTGACAGCAGCTGATGACCATAGAAAGCAAACAGTGAACCGTATGTTAGCTAAAACTAATAAAACACGCTGAGGAACAGAAGCTGTTGCCATCGTCGCCACTGTTAACTTTATCACCATGGTGAACCAAAACCTTCCAGCATCTTCTATGGCAGAAGCGACCCAAACACATTAAATCCAGCTATGCTGATTGGCTAAAAGCTTATTACCTCACCTCTCCCCTTCCGCTCCCTCCCCGCAACCAGACATGTGAACTGACAAAAGTCTGTTGGGAAAATTCACTGTTGAATGAGTCATTTGGTAGAAATGTTGTGTAAGTAATTAAGATTACATATAGGTCCGTAGTATTAAGAAAAACTGGTCTTGAAAGTACAATTTTGAATATTTGTAGATTATATTTAAATGTTTATTCCCTCGACACATCTGGGAGGTTGGCGCCCCCTATGGACCAGGCGCCACTGCTGTATAAATAAACACATGACCTTTTTACTTTATTGTCTGGATAGCAGCAATTTTTTTTTATTTCTGGTCACTTAGGATAGTAATGTTTTTCTGCAGCCTAAATGCCAGGATAATAATTTCATTTATTTTACTCTCCTTAAATTCAGAAATGTAGAAACATTCTTGCCATTTTGGTCCTGCTCTCCAAAATGTTTTATTTATTTATTGGACTTGTGAAAATGCTGCCTAGAGCTGCTAGGAAACCATCATTATCATTAAAAACAGTTCTGTACATACAAGAGCTGCAAGGAAAAGCAAATGAACTGCGAGCTCCTTTCTTAATCCTGGTTATTTTGTCACAGCTGCCTCAGCATACATTAAACTCGATATATGCTCGGGTCCATGCCTCACAGTGTGACACCCAATACGCCTATAAGATCACAGAGATGTCACAGCCACTGTTCTCTGCAGCTTTGTGAATACATATTCATCTTAAGCTCTCGGAAAGGGCGGTCATGCTTAAAAATCTGTCTGTTCACACAAAGACCACCTATGTCTAAATGCCAAGAAGATAAGATAAAGCAATGCTGACTTAATGTGGTAAAGAGGCGCCGAGCATGCTGAGTGGGATCCACAGCGTTCAGAGGGAAGGGAAGTGTTCGTAGCAGAAAATAATTGGCCGAACTGACAATTTAACGCAGACTTTTCTTTGCTGTTTCGTTCATTGCTGAAGCGCAAACCATTTTTCCTGAGTGAAAGCAGTAAACTGATTGAACCTTAGTCATCCACTATAGCAAATATATATTCTTTTTTTTAATCTGTAAAGGCTTGTAGCAACAGATGTGATTTCCATATCAGAAAATGGGAAAAATATGAGAAGGCATAAAAAAAAACAAACGTAACATAATACAAAGTATGCAGTCAGACATAAATTTCAAGGTGAAAATGTAAAACCTCCTTATGCAAAAAAACATTTATTCAGCAGAAAAGACATGAGAAACATTTCTGTCTGTGTGGAAACCACTACTGTGTAGAGTTTGGTGCAGGTCTGGTGTCCTGCAACTTTTACACTTCAGCACTCCAGAACCAAGTAGTCAGGTCATTAGCAGCAGCCTGACAGCTACATGTACAGCTGCGCTTCAGGAAGTCATTCTTTGGAAAAGACTTTTCAGTTTTACCATTGCTGAGTATAACTAACTGGTACTGATTCTGCCCACTGAATGTAGGCCTGTGGTCAGATCAGTAGATTTTAAACTGCTTCCTGTAGAACTACATGCTAGTCCTAAAGCCTGTGCTTGGAGAACCCTTAGCAGTCGACCAAACCAAAACTTTGACACACATGTCGGACTGCTTCAACTGAATAAAAAAAAAACAGCCAGGTAATTTATGCTTTATAATATATCTAGAAAAATTAATTTAGAGGAAGCTAAGTGTGCTAAATGTTTTTTTGAGTTAGCAAAAACAGTAAAGCGCTAAACAAAAAATTACCCAGCTGACATACCTAGGAGGGCCCCATATGGGGAAACTAAGTAAGATGACTGGATAGCTCATTAGCAGATTAGCCAAAGCATGCCCACCATTGCTCAACAGGCACTTCTTACTTTTCAATGTTTACTTCTCCAATTTGAAAACCAACAAAAAGCCGTTTATTTTACGGACTTCAAAGATTTGTAGGTTTTCTGATGACAACGCCTTTAAACAGAAGAAGTGAAGTTCACAGGGTTGAAAAAGAAATTATTTTTATGTAGCATTTCCCTGTTCGGGATCCCAGTGCTCAGCACTCTTCTCGCACTATCATTGCTTTGATAGTGCGAGAAGGTAGGAGACCTATGTTGTAAAGTTTTTGAATTATTTATTTGTCCATTCACAGTGTCTTTTCAAAGAAATGCCTGGGCTCAGCCTGCATGGCGCTGTATACGTGAAGCCCATTTCAGGAAGATGGACTTTGGTAATTGCTCAGTTATTTTATTTGACTATCATAATTGCGCCACTGGCATATTGTGGGCAGCGCGCTGTTTGCAGGATATTGATTTTTACGTTATATGTGCTGAGCCCCAACAGAATAAATTGCTTTGCATGTTTTTTTTTTCTCATCTTGCTCCCTTGTTGAAGAACAAAAGGCCATTCTCTATTTTCATTAAGTTTTCTTCTCTTCTCATTCACGGCAGCGGCACCAACACGAGAGAGGAGCAGTTTTCTGAAATAATAAAGCAATTAGTTGTAAAATGCTGCTGCTTTGGTAAAGAGTTGAGTTTACAATATTACTCCCTCAAAAGTTAATGCAAGATATGAATTACATGCGAAGTTTCTGAACAAGGTTATCAGTAATGAGGTTTTCAAACAAACAGCTGTGCTCCCTAAGGTTCTACTGAAGAAAAAAAGAAAAAAAAAGTTGATCATAAAATTTACAATGTGAGCAAAAATACTGAGCAGGTGGGGATTTTGTTGTTTGGCTGTAAAAGTGACAGGAGTGAAAAGAAAGAAAATAGCACAGCAATGCATTTCTGTAAGCACAATGTTACTTTAATCAGTGGTCTTGTATATTTCTAGTCTTTCCACTGACAATTTTCTATATCTACTTAATTCAAATATTTACTTGGAAAGCTCATAGAAGTGGTTCTTTTAATTAATCCATTTTCTTATCTGATAACGTTTCATTTCTAGCTAAACTTTTGTCTCCATCGCTCAGGGGAGTCAAACTCATTTTCAATTTGGGCCATATCAAGATTACGAATGTCCCTTAAAGGACCGGCTGTGGCAGAATGCATAGATAAAACTCATTAACAAACTGGTAAAAATAAATAAATAAAATTAAGAAACAGCTGCTTCTGCTGTTGATGAGTACTTCTTAAAATGAAATAATATTGAACATTCTTTTTTATCTAATTTGGCCTTAAACAGATGAAAAGGGCTTGGATTTAAGTAATAAAATAACATTTAAGCACACAACTGTTGTGTTGAAAGTTTTATTTCAACGTAATAGAAAACCTTCATGTTCCATTATATTGAAAGAAGAAGCCCAGCCAGTATACCTAGGTGGGCCCCATATGGGGAGAAGGAGGGCAGACAGTATGGGTCCCACATGGGTTTGTCTGCAGTTTCCATGGTGGCCCCAGATGGGTTTGCCCATATAGGACCACTGCCATGTAGTGCTCAACTTCTTTTCCCCATATGGGGCCCACCTAGGTATGCTGGCTGGGAGACACTTAGCAAGACAAACTGTTGTTGTATCTAATTATTCACAATCAAAAAGCAGAGACATTTACAGTTAAGTTGCAGAAAGGCATGACAACAGTCCGCTCTTTCTGCTTCTGTAGGTTTGTGATTTTCTTATGACATTAAGGAGCGAAGTGTTGTCAACTCCTTTTGTATGGAAAGTAGCTATTGGCTGTCCAAAACGTCACAATGATTATGCAAATCAGTTATCTTCTCCTAATTTTCATAATTTCCCATTTGCTTGGCAGGGTAACGGAGGAAATGCAGCAAACAGGGAATTTGATTGAGACAGAAAGACACAAAGCATGAATAATAATAAATGACATACCTTTTATAATTTGTAAAGTTACTGTTGCGAGTTTTAAAAAAAATAGGATTTTCTAAATAGATTACACAGAGATCAGATTATTTGGTGTGTGTTTTCACACAATGCCAAGAAAGAAAGACATTACCAACAACTTTAGACACACACACACACACACACCCGCACGTTGCTGCACATCAATCTGGAGAGGCATAAAAGAGATTCACTGCAAGGTAAGACCCATCAGTGAAAATGTTTCAGATAAAATCTTAAGCAGTTAGAAAGCAAATCAAACCATAGTTCATTATATTTTTTTGGATTTGTTAAACAACTTGTATTACTTCCTCTTTTTTTCTTTTTTTTTTTTGTGAAGACATCAGGATCAATGTAAGAATGATCCCGGCAGACACATGGAAGCTCTGAACAGCCCAGCATGAAACACATTTCCAACAAAAACTCATGTCATTTATGAATTCAGGATTTATGGCTGGTTGCCATCACAACAGCTCCTTTACTGTTTGCACAAACCGTATGGATTATAATAATACTTTTGTTTGCAACGCACTTTCAGTCACAGTACTTTTTCATTGTCACAACAATGAAAAAGTTAAAAACAAGATTAAGAGCACTCATACAATTAAACAGCAAAGAATATCAAATTTAGGACGAAGTCAATAAAAATATCATAAAAAGGATTAGAAAAAATATAAGAATGTAATCAAAACAAGGAAGAAAATCTTTGCAAAGATGAAAAGAAATCTGACTGCCTTGCAGACTCTCTCTTTGTAAACATGACAAAAGATCTGTACAATAATCTAATCTTGAACAGATAAAGGCTTGAATAAGGATCAATCGATCGGATCTCTTGTAGTTCTCAGGTGGACGAGGTCTGAGGCTCCTTTACACACCGGTCAAGCAAAAGGCTTTGGCCAAGATTTATTCCAATATTTTTGACGCTTTTCCTGCAGTGAATCATACAATAATCTAGAGAGAGAGTGAAATTATCATTTTGTTTTGTTTTGGTTTAGCTCAACCTTTCTACCCTGTTACGTACGTAAATTATATTTATTCTTGTTTAGGAAAAGTAAAGAATGGTCTTTGAATCATATATTAATTTCTTGTTTTCATCACATCATTTGTTGCTCCGTACCCTAGCTAATGTGGACTTATGGCAACTTTTAGAGAAAATCTTCAATCCCGTTACAAAACCAGTGGTTTTGAACGTTGGCCTGTTGTTAACCCAGCCTGTTGTTAACCCAGTGTTCAACCTGTTAGTCTGGTCAACTTTTACTCTGGGTTCAACCCCATAATGTGATACAATGTTGTAATTTATTTTATAGTTACTGCAAATTTTAGGCTAATATTTGTTGGACTATATGCAAAGTTTAAAGAATGATTAAAAAAAAGTAATTTAATTTGTATTTTTAAGTGTATTTTCATAATTTATGAGAAACTCTTTTACATCAAGTAGCCATATTCTTCTTATCAGTCCAATTATTATGATTCAGAATCAAATAAAATATAGTTATTATAATCAAGGGACAGGTGATCTCAAAGGAACTAGAAGAATTAGATTAATTATGTTATGGAGTTATACTCATAGAGGAATGAAATTGTTCTGTTACTGGGCTGAATTTAAAGTAACCTAAGCAGCAAAGAAATTCGTATTAATGTTTGGAATTTCATGCATGAGGTGGGGAGACATATTTTCTTGGAGGTTCAAAGAGTTCTTCAATAGATGCAGTGTTGGAAAAACAAAACTTTGGTGTATTTTTCAGTAACCTGAGACCCCAAAATGCACCGAATTCAGAGAATCACCCTGATATTATTAGAAAGAGCAGCAGCACATCTGTGAGAAACAAGTTGCTATGTTGAGAATTTGAGATCTCTTTAGCAGCTGTGCTAAACAGCTGTAAACAGTTTTGTCTGTAGTTGTTGGTTTTGCTAAAATTGTTTATTTAAATTTGAGAATTGTTTCTATTTTGGCAGAATCATACTTAGTAAGCTAGCAAGGTATGTTAGCAGCTGGTCACCAGTAGCCTCAACTGTCTCAAGTCAGAATACAATGGAAATGTCTGGGTGTGACTCAAACATTTGCCTGACAGAAAAGTCCCTCAAGGAAAAAAAAAAACATTAAAAATATCTTGATAACTTTAGGACATCCGAAGGCCTCAATTGAGATGAATACATTAAAGACATTTTAAGGATGCAGGGACATCCTGCATATTCCCATCTGCTAGTGGGTAAAACACAGCATACATCTTAGATCACAGCTGCCAGTTCATCACCAAGCAACACTCATCCAAGAAGCAAAAAAAAAAGAAAAACACACACATGCATGGACAGGTTTTAAATTATAGAAACAAACTGGGATGCCAAAAGCTGAACCATCTCTAGCTTGTCAGCTATCATGGTACAGCTATATAAGAAATGACAGTAAAAAAAAACGTGTCATTTTTGGAACCATGAAGCTTGCTAAAGGAACGCTGCGTAAAACACACACCGGGTCTCCAGAGGGAGGCATTAAGTTTGGAATTAGGATACCGCCAACGGCTGTGTGTTAATGGGGGATCGGGATTTGTGTGAGAGCTGCCACCGATGCAGTTGGAACGTCGGCTGTTGGAATGTTTCGTTCTTGTTTTTACATCCTCAACAATGTGCAGCGGCGGAGGCAGGAGCACCACGGGTTCAAATCGTTGTTGTGAAGAACGGCATGGAGTTTTCCTCTGGAAAATCTGTCGCCACTTCAGATGGGAAGAAAAAATATCTAATTTATATGTTTTCCATTTTATATCATCATCAAGTAACGATGCTATGTATGTATGTATATATGTATGACAAATATGACTTAGAAGAACTTTGACTTCATAATATAATAACTTGAAATTGAGCCTCTGTCTCTTTAAAAACTCCACCTAGAGAAAGTCTTCACAACATGGCTCCTTTATTTACCCCTTAACAACATTATTACCACCGTCTCACTAAGAACTGTCTCCTATAATGAATTCAGTAGATGTGCAGTTCCAGTAGGTGTTTGCTAATTGCTGCTGGCTAGTCTGAAGGAGCTGAGTGAAATGAAAAACTTTGGAATCATGAAGCTAGAAGTTTGGAAGCTTGGGAACCATTTAAAGGATTTCTCAAACATGAAAGTATCAAGGCAACACGCCAGATATATTTTTAATATAACATGATGAAAGGTAAATTTTTCATAATACTGCCCCTTTAAGATGTCTAACCGAAATGAGTCAACTGCTTTAAACTGAATAAAGCAATCGCTTTTCTGTATTTGACTGAAAACAGTGTGTTAGACTGTGATGGCTGACACCAAGCACCAACAGTAGCTACCACAGAGCGACGCCTGTCTCTGTGAGTTAGTCATAGATATGCAAACAGGATGCCTGGAGGACAAAATAGCTCCCAGTTAGCTGTCTCTGCCATTTATTTGAACTGAACTGGATAACGCCGTATTCTCCCTCCCTTTGTTGGCAATTATGCCACTTCCGAGAGGCGCGTAGGAAGACCGGGGGGGAAACTCACCAATTCACGTCGTTTCAGCTCTTCCACCGAGTCCTCCACAAGTCCACCCTGTCTATAATGATATTCCACTTTGTGCTTTATTTAATTAGTTTGTCACAGATAGAAACACACACTGACAGCAAACATCTCACTGGCCTTTCCGAGCCGATACTTGGCCGTTTGCCACCAGAGGAATTAGCTATGCTGCCACAGTTGTCTCATTTAGAGTGGAAACACCAGTCCACGTCTTTCCTTGCTGACCTTCTGCCCAGATAAACTGGACCTGAATCCAAAGAGCACTTTTAATCAAGAGCAGCACTTGCACAGAAAGTACGATTGAGGACCTTTCTCCTCTCTTGATAATTAAGGAGTCTGCAAACCCTTTATTTTTTACAAAAAAAAAAAAGATAGGACCTAATGAACCATTAATACCAACGTTGGATCTAGCTTAGATTTTTGTGATCTTTTCATTTGGCTCTCAATCTGTATCTGATAACATTCAATTCACAGTTGAATAATAGTTCAAATGTCAGTGATGATGTCAGGATTTAGACGGTGGCGTTCAGATGTTTTCACTCATTACAGTCTGGTAGATAAATTCTGATCCTTCACATTGCACTGTATCAAACCAACCCAACCCTTAGAGGAGCCTGTTCCCCTCCTCGCCTGTGGTGGTGCTGCAACTGTATGAAACAGCATAAAATATGTATACATTTTAAGAACACACAGAGCGAAACTTCCTTCTTCACATAACGGAAACAAAATGGAGTGACGTCAGATTTTAGCAGTTGGAGGATTTCGCTTTTGGCTTCGGCAGAAAGTCCATGAGCCATTTCTCCTGCTAATGTAGAAACATGAAATTACCTGGAAAATGTTCTTTGAGATGTTAAAATTCTTGAATATTGTTTTATATCCTAACCTTACTCTACTTCAGGCTTCTGCAGAACTTTCTACGTGACTTGTAGTTTTTTAGTAATATGTTTTATAAGATTCAGATTTAGAACCGCATATCCAAATAGTCTGGGTTGCATTTGTAAAACTCTGATCTGTGTTGTTCAAAAAAATATCACAACAAACTGGATCAGCGTCACTTCAGGCTGGAATGTTGAACGTAGCCAGAGGCTTTTACAGAACAAATGGGTTTGTACTAAGATTAAAACACACTCAGGTAAAGGAGGTAAATACCTACGAAAATAAAAAAAAAATATATTATTTTTAAATATCAAATAGAAAACCATGTATCCTTTTTCCTCCACTTCACAATATTTTCCATTTCCTGTTGGGAGTGCAAATCCTATAAAAGTAGATTAAGGTCTGTGTATGTAAAATGACAAGATGTGTAAAAGTTACTGGATTTTACTGCGGAACTTTATACAGAGAACATCTTGAGTTGAATTAAGCCGACTTCACCCAACACTACCGAGAAGTTTTCACCCATCCAGAGAAACTTACAGTTACAAGTCAAGGCCTTTGCACAACCACTCAATGTTTAGCACTTTTTTAATCCATCATCTGAAAAAAATCAATACTCACAGAAAGCTTACACACTGAGTCTGAAATGTTTAATTAAACTCTGCTCGGCGTGTAATTGCAACACAGCAAAACCCAGGTGTCAAGCACCAAGGATGGCTTTTTGGCCCTTTCTCTTAAAGGGACAGCTTAGAATTTTTTTCCTTGAGCATAATTTATGTATCTTGATGTCTTGTTCATGGGTGATGGTAAGATGGAAGAGTCGATGGATGGATCCATCCATCCATCCATCCATCCATCCATCCATCCATCCATCCATCCATCCATCCATCCATCCATCCATCAGTTATCCAAGAATAGGTTGTGGTGGTGACAGATCATCTCCACCTGAGTGACACTCACCAGTTCATTCTGTGAAACCATGAAACAGAAAAAGAAGTAAATGCATGTTACTGAACCTGTGATGAATGTCCAGACATACATGAGCCTCGTTCTTGGCAACATCGTTTGATGGTTTTCATTGGTTGATTTTGAGTACTTTTTCATTTATTTGTACTTTTCTTTTATCAGTTTCAAGTAATTTCAGTGACCATTATGGACGTTTTGTTCATTAACAGAGGACAACCCACAACTCTGTCCACATGTGTACGACCGTCCTCATTACTATATATATAGTTTCTTGTCTTTTTGTGTTGGAAGGTGAGCAAACAATCATTTATCATGATAGTGATTTTTTTACACTCATACGTCTCCCAGTTAAATAATCCCAGACAAAGGTGGCCTTTACTATATTTAAAGTCAGAAGGAATCAAATCATCAGTGGAAACTAGTCATATTCTTATCATGCAGACTTCTACTCATGTTAGTAACATCGTGTTCTCTGTCTGTTTGCTGTCACTGAACAACACAGAGCTGCCAGCTCAGCTGATGGCATCCAGGTTTTGTCTTCTTTGTTTTAGCCGTCTCTTTAACACGAAGCTACTTGTTTCTGTTACAAGGTCTGGCAACAGCAGCTCCAGCAGAGTCTTTGCAGGATGCCTGCAGGTGGTTTATGCAGACATTCTGTCTACACCGATGAACATTCACTCAACTTGTGTCAAACGCTCCAAGCGATTTCAGCTGATGCTATTTTCACATACTTTTCTATTTTTAATTTTTTGTTGTTGCAGTAAATTTGTAAAGCAGATAGCATCACATACATGCAGACGTAAAACGGTCATCATTCACAGCTTTTTTTTACACTTTTGCAATTTTAACAGAGAATTCCAGTTCATGATTAGAAGAGACATACAGCAAACCTTTCAACCATTTTTCTGCAGGCATCAGTCAAAATTGAGTTTCTGAGTCAATAACTGATTCAATGTAGTATAAGTACACCTGTTTACTATCTTAACTCTTTCACTGCCTCCTTTACTGATAATTTCAGGACTTCATCACATTTTAGTCATTTCAGAAATTTTATCAAACAGGCCGATGGAATGAGTAACTTTCTTTTAACATGAGTGTATACGTTTTATCCTGCAATAAAAAAGATAAAAATAAGCAAATAATATCATCACCTTCTTAAAATAGTCTTTTTTTTTCCAAAGCATGGGCTTAAAGACATAAAAAGTCAGGTGAAAACACAAATAAAGTTGGTGGAAAAAGTGAGAAGAAAAAAACAGAGCTGAGATGCTCGTCCTAAAGCAGAGAGATGCCTGGATAAAGGACAGACAGCAGCCTCTCGATGAAAATAAAGCCCTCCAGAAAAAAAAACGACAGACACTGAACAGCAAAACAAAGAGCTGAAGGCTGACCTCTGAGAGATAACAAGGAGATTGAGATCATTGAGGAAAAGATCAGCTCTTTTCACCCCTCTATGTCTGACTCGGGAGATAAAAAAGGTCAATCAGGCCAACTCTCTACAGCAGTGCTGCTTCCATAAACACAAGACAAAGAGGAGGAGAACTTTTGCCTGAGATCAGTCCAGCAGGGACGGCAGCGCTGAGAGGAAGTGACAGAGGTCACCTGACTGGGCGAGCGCTACAGGGAAATACCAACCAGCAGAGAAAACGCAAAAAGTCAAAAACCCCTAATGATATAATCGGGTTTTTACCTGGCTGAACATTTAGGTTAAAAAGTGGTCACCAGAGCTACAGCCCAGCCCAGCATACGTAGGTGGGCCCCATATGGGGAAAAGGAGGGCAGACAATATGGGTCCTACATGGATTTGTCCACGGTTTCCATGGTGGCCTCACACGGGTTTGCACATGTAGGGTCACCGCCTGCCTACATGGGTCCTACATGGCAGAGGCCCTACAAGGGTAAACCCATATGGGGCCCACCTAGGTATGCTGGCTGGGAGTGCAGTGAAAAGGGAGTTTCTTGTCTTTTTGTCACTTTCAAGAGTTTCAGATCATCCAATAAAGTTTGTTAAAAGAAAAAGAAAAGAAAACCATCTTAGTGATACGACAGAAGCTAACATCCAGCGTCTTCCTTATTTCCACCCTTGGGTGTTCGGCCAATCAGTTAAGAGGAAAATAAATATTGCTGGTGGACTGACTGCTTTGCCAACATTAGCCAACAGCATGTAAAGTAACTTTGGTTAATAGTTTTGGGTTTTCCATTACCGTTTATTTTTATTTCATTTTGTTTTATGTTTGTCCAGTTGCCTTTATTTAGTTATAAGAGAGTATTTGCTCTTTTTCTTGAATGTGGGTGAAGGCTAACCCTCCAGCAACATTTCAACAAACTATTTATTGATGTGGTTGAATTCTCCAAATATACACTGTGTTCACGTTCTCCTTCCAACCACAGTTACGCTTTGCTTTGTGCTTGGCTTTCACAGAAAAAACAAGTCAAACACAGTGAAGTTTGTCGTAACGGTAAAAAGTTCAGAGAGGAACCAAAACAGTCCTCACACAACAGAGAACTCAGAGGCTGCGACGCCGCAACGCACGCCGCACTGCCAGGCTGGCAGGGTAATAAAGAAGGAATTCACCAAATATTTCAGGGACAAAAATGGAAGCCGACACGAGGGCAGGGTTATAAAACTCCCCTGAAGCATGGACCATTAAATCCTTTATTAAAGGTGACAAGAATATGGCACCGCCACAAACCTGCCAGGGAAGGGAAGGCCTCAGTAACTCACAGTCCTGGTAAGGATGGCCATCATCACAGATGAAAACTCTCTTGCATCTGCTTTGTCTTTATGTTTAGGGGAAATAATGATGAGATAGTGCTCTCAGGTTCAGTCTTAAAGCCATAAAAAAGCATACAATATTGTGTAGTGCATATGTTTTCTCTCTAGCTGATGTTTGTTCCAAGACTGAACTCATTCTTCGTTGTTGACTTGATGTTTAGAGACGAAAACACATCAGATTCATTAGGATATTTACCCAAACCTCAGCGGGTCACTGGATTTATCTGTTTTTCACCCATCTGTGGTTACTAAGCCATCATTTCACGAGGCTTATTATGGTCTTCCTCCATATCATCCTAACATTGATTCCCTCTCCTCACTCTGATATTATCCAAATACAACGTCTTTCTCACACTCATCCTCCTCATCCCTCTGCACACCGTCGTCCTCATTCACCTACACAGCCCCACTCATCTCTCTGCTTCAAACTCATCTTGTTGATTCTTTGTAAAACTTATCATCCCATTCATCCTCCAATATAAAGCACATTTTTTCCACTCTTGACTTTTTAAAGCCTCTGTCATCCCACTTATACACCCTCAGCTGCCTTTTCTACATTTCTACATTTTTCACACTCATCTCCCCCAACTCCTCTTTATCACTCTTTCCATTCCAGTCAACCTTCTTCAGCGCTGACTAAGATCCCTTCATCTCACTCCTTCTATTACCCTTTTCTCACTCTTATTGATTTGTCTTCAAAGCTTGTCTTCATCCCTCTCATCCTCCTCAATCCTCCATTTGACCAGTGAATCTCATTCATCTATTTTCATCCCTCTTTCTTTTGGACACTTTTTCCACACTCTTCACAGAAAAAGTTCCCATGGAGGAAGAGTTTACACAATGCTGTCAATGCTTGTTTTAATTTTAATTTATGGATATGGTTCTATACAGCCTTAATCCCAACAATGCAAGAGCTTGAAAGTTAATCTTTTTGTTTTTGTTTGCTTTTGCACAGAATAAACTTAGCCTGGTGTTGGTTGGCAACATAAGTTGATTGATATGAGGAAGTGACGAAAACAAACATCATCCAGTCAACTGGTGATAAATTTGGTTTAAAGGGAACGCTTCCATTTATCTGCTACTCTACTGCATGATGAGGCTACAAGCTTTAGCCCTCGTCCAGCCAAGTGGCCAACGACATTCGTGTATTTTAAATTTTGCGTTTGTACACGCAGACATGCGCAGCCAGTGACACGACAGGAAAGTTGAAAAATGTTCAGCATTTGTCATTCTCTGCTCTCTGGTGTCCCGTGTGCTGAGCTCGGGTGAAATGTAAAACAGCTAGCCAGCTAGCAAGGGCATAGCAGGGATAATTAATTGTAGCCTCTACCGTCTCCAGTACAGAACACAACTAAGATGACTCAAACTTTTGCCCGACAGAAAGGTGCTGCACCCATCACCCCTGTTTAGGTGAAACACAAAAAAGGGTATGTTGCCCTAATTGTGTTCTGCAATTACAGAACTATTAATATCTATGAACACGACTCAAACTTTAACCTGACAGAAAAGTGGTTCAAGAAAAAAAACTGCATATCCATAACTAAATTGCTGTTTTATGCTTCACACATTTAAGGCAAACTTACATGTTTTTAATGAGTTTAAGACATTTTAAGACTTTCATTTTAGATTCATGATTTTTTTAAGTATGCCCTGTTACCATAAAAAACTCTGGCAGTTCTTGACAGCTGAGGTTGCTGACGCTATTAGTCAATAGATCTATTAATGGATTCATGTATCATTCAAAAACTGCTCTTTGTATTTAATCAGCTCATCTTTGACTGCAGATAAAATTAGTTTGTTGGTCTGAAATACTGAAGAGTGTCCGGAAAGCTAAAGCGACAGAAATCTGTAGAGGTTACAGATACTATGAAAACGTATTGTGTAACAAAGCATCATTGTTCTCCAAACAACATAAATTGTCCCCCATCTCAATAATGTGTAGGATTTCCATGCTAGCAGACCCCGGAGCAGGAGGGGCTTTGTTCCTCTTTATCTCTGTAGCTTCACATCACTGTCATCTCATTGGGTGACTTTGGGATGATGCAACTTCAAAGCCTGTCGAATCATTTCGCTTTTGCCTCTGGCTTGCCTAAAATAGAACGACTTCACAATCGAATAACACTTTTATTTTATCCTTTGAAAACATCTTCGGTCCTCTGATCTCCACTATACTGGCAGGGTCTCATGACGGCAGCTTTAGTTAAACAAATGTTACCTTTGATCAATAATAAAATATAGAATATCTTACATTGTGCGTTTTCACATATTAAAAATGTGCAAAAACTCTCCAGGCTATGATGTAACCAGGGCTTTAACCTCGATTTGGAAAATATGTCTGAAAAGGAAAACTTATCTGGATCGTGGGGAAACGTTCAGATTCATTGCTTTAATTAGAAGGTGCAGGACGACTCCAGTAGAAAATGTGAGCTTTTCCCATCTCTGCTTCAATCCATACTCCGCAATCACAGCGGCTGTTGGAGGTAATTGACCAATGTTAAGGAGATTGGCAGGAAAAACTGTCAGCACAGACAATCAATGTGCTCCAATAATGAGAACTAAGGACACTTGTGCTCCTTTGACAATTGCTGGAGATCCTTTTGCTGCTATTGACTTAATTTCTTTTACTTTACTGACAGTAAAAACATAAAGATAAAGTCCTAACTCCAGTGATCGGTCAATGAGTTCTGGTAAAATGGGCTTTTTTGAGTGGGATCAATCCCATGTGATGGTGCAGAGGTGTGTATCGGTTTTGGTAGAGCATCAGAGGTATATTTTTAGTAGGGATCTGAAAATTTGGGCCAATACCAAAATTTGATATTAATATTGCTGTTGTGGGTGATAACCAATATTACAGAGATTTAATTTCAGTTTCACGGCTTGAAAAAACGACCACACCGCTGACTTCACCTCTGCTTCTGCTCTTCAGTTAAACTACCCACAATTCCGTGCTCCAGCACCGTCACATGACCAACCTCCTCCAGAAACAAACGGCAACAAGATGAAAATAAATACCAGCTGTTAATGTCAGACTGGTTTTAATAATTGGACTGATACCCACATGTTAAAAAAAAATTACTGTTATTGACCAATAGTGATGTTAGTGATAATCATCCCTAATGTGGAGAATAAAAAGATAAGCAATCTTATATAAGGCAATTTTTTCTTGATTGCTTCTTGACAATAGATCTCATCCAGTTGGAAAACCTGCTTATGTTTTCCATAAATGGAGCCACATTTGTAAGGAAACTGAACGGCAGAGTTGAGTGTGTTGGTAGCGACTGAAGAACTTTCCAAATCGTCTCTACAAATGTCAAATAGCTTTAATAGAGGCAGTATGATGATATGGGCCATCCAAAATCTAGCCTTGTTAGTAGAGATGCACCATATATTGGCACTAACATCTCTTCTTTTTTGGGCATTGGTCATTTTTTTACATATCGGTATGGATCTGGTAAAAATAACTGAGCCAATATTAATAGCTGACATTTATTTCAATCTTGTCATGTGACGGTGATAGTGACGCAGCACAGGATTGTGGGTAGTTTAACTGAAGCAGAGAAGTAGTCAGTGGGGTGGTAATTTTTTACAAGCTGTCAAAAAGGAAATTAAATATTATGAAATATTTTTACACAGTAAAAAACAAAATATGGAAATATTTTTGGTTTATTTAGCTGGTCAGAGGCGAAATAAACCAAAGTCATATTTTCACTCTATTGTTCAGACATGAATAAATATTGTACAGCCAAACTAAGTATTTATTTCAAAAGCTAAATATTTAGTTTGAAAATCAACCAGTTATCACTTTTAGGAGTTTTATTACTTCTTCATATGGAAAAAGTTTCATTTTGAGGGATTGTTTTTTTCTCCTAAAGACTACAAATCTTTTTTTTTTAAATGTCATATTTATCTAGGTTATCATTGTTAAAATGAGTGTAAAAATATGAAACTGTTAAGCTTCACAGACACAAAAAGAGAGAAATCTTTAAGGTTGCAAATCCGTGCTTCCCAGCATTGTGTTTCCAGACAATGGACTCCACAAACCTTCTATTAGCTTCTGTCATCATTATACAGTCTCTTAGTAACTGGTGCTATGCTCACTGCTTCCATCAAGCTTGTAATATGTTAGGGTTTGTCTCGCACAGCTGGATTCTTTACAGAGGAAAGCCCATTCAAGTCACACTCCTTCAGCTGCTTCACAGCTCTGCAGCCGTTTCTTGAACACCTGTAGTTCTCTCGTAAACCTGCAGATTTCCTTTCAGTTCTGGCTGTATATTGAATTCTGGGGACAAAGGCTCTGCTCACCTAACAGCTTCTACGTTATCTTCTCAATCCATGCACGAGAAAAGGCCAACATGGTGAAATGGTCCCACCTGGCTGGATGGATGTTCATATTGCAAAAAGCATGCAGGGTAGTCAGGTAAGCAGACTAGTTTCAAGCAGGCGTGATACTAATATAACGACTCAGTGAGGACCTTCTATTATCTTCCATCACATCTACTAGCAGTAGCTCACAATAAAAGTTTACAATTTCCATTTTACAATAGGAAATAGGCGTTTTTCTCTTCTACAAGGCAGGGTTATAATAGTTCTGGGTTTTTCATTAGAGTTTGGTTTTATTTTGCTCTGTTAGTTCTAATTAGCCTTCAGAGTGTGTTTACCAATTTCTATTACAGTTAATATTGTTGCTGACGTAAACTGCTTGTGTGGCGGGAAAAAAAAAAGTTAAATATGCTTACAGTAAGTTATAATGTTTCCCCTTAATTACCATTTTTGTTTCAGTTAACAATAATGTAATTTTTAATTTTGGTTTTTGTTATTCCATTCCTTTTAGTTAGCTATCATAACCTTCCTGTGCAGTCTGCTGTTCTACTTTGCACATCCTCCTGTGTCAGAAGTTCTGCTCTCCGTTTCATCTCGCTTTTAATATTTCCTCAGAATCAGCATATGTGGTTGGGGAGAGGAAGGGAGGCGTAGATATAAAAGGGTAAAAAGGAAGACTCTGGAGAACACCCTGCCATTCTACTTCCCTGTGTAGTTGAGGTCAATGGGAAGGACCCTACTGTTGAGGTTTTCTTTTGAAAATGATCTTTGCAAAAAAAAAAAAACACTGATCTACACTACAAGGGCCAGATGGCATGAAGATTTTCTAAAGCTAGTCGGAAATATTCCTCATAGTGAGGAAGAAACCTGTCCTTTGCTTAGATTGTCAAAGTTCAAACCTCAGCAGAATAACAGTAGAAATCTATCGGAGCTGCATAGCTTAGATCTCAGGGTTTGGAATAATACTTAAAACACAGAACCCAAAAAACTCCAGTGTCTAATTTTTTCCTTTCATTCAACATATTTCACAGTTTGTAACAGTGTGGGTGCAAACCTCAAAGCATTTCATTGGGATTGTAGGGAATAGACCAGGATAGAGTTATACATAACTGTAAAGCAGAAGAAAAATGCTGCATAGTTTTCCTTTGTTAGTCATTTCATGCAAAATCCACATTTCTAGCCCTTAAATACATGTCGTGTAATTGGAGTTTCTAGAAAAATTTGAATTAAGTCTGTCCTGCACAGATATCTTTATATCCTGCTTGCATTATTTTTTGTAATCTGTTCAGTTGTGTGTTTTAAACAACTGAACAGATTACAGTTGTTCAGTGCAGGATCATCCAGTCTGGGCTACGGCAGTGTAAATATTTCAGTTTAAGAGCCGCTGAGGTTCCAACGTCTGAACAGTGAGACAAAAACAATTCAACAGGAACAAAACTGCCAGTAAGAGCTTGTGATTAGGCATTCATCCTTTCAGTATGACTGTATTATTTTTATTTTGTAGTAAAAACTGAAAATACAAAAAAAGAAAAGAAATTGTAAATAATATTTCATATAAATTAATAAATGAAGCAACAAAAAAGAAAAAATGTGATACACCTAAAACAGTACAAACCAGCAACCAACCAAGTTGCGAAACAACGGTGTGGAGCTGTGCTGTTTTTTTTCCACAGTGTCCCCAGTGTCCAGAAATGTCGCGTCCATTGGGAGACCGTTCCAAAATTTGGAGGCACTGAGTTTAAAAGCACTGCCTCCTGTTTTTCTCTGCCCAGATTGAGAACAGCCCAGCCAGCATACCCAGGTAGTGGGCCCACCTAGGTATGGTGGCTGGGAGCCTACAAACCTTGAGTCCGTGACCTCAGAGTCCCACTGATGTGGAGGTTTTTTGTTGTCGTTCTAAACACCAGAGAACGACCGTCCACAACTTCCAATTAAAAAAACTTTTTTTATTTTCCTTAAACTGGTCAAAAGCCAATTATTGCAGATGTCTTAAGTGTTATTTTTCATTACTGCTTGATATTTTTTTAAAGCTCCACTGTTGAGAAAAATGAAAAGATTGTTAAACTAAAGAATTACTGATCATTAATCATTTAAATCACTGTTAGGTCTGTTACAGCTTGACATAAAATGTACAGTAGATAAGTTAGCAGCAAGCAGCCGTGAGCCTTCATGCTACATGAATCCTGGGGCTGACGGCCGATTAACATGGTAAAAGACTGGAAGTGGATAATGGACGGATGAAAAAACAACATATGAACTGGGTGAGGTGGTAGTTTATTCGAGGTATCTCAAAATTATATCCCACAGCTATATCTTTAAAATCTGCTGCTCATTTGATGTCAGCAGTCGCCAAATAAGTGGAAACTGTGTCATGTTGAAAGTTGCTGGGAAATGACATGTTGGCATTTTGCCTTGCCTGCTTCCTTAATAATATGTAACACTCTAATCTAACATTCTTCAAGTAGAATATATGGTAATTATGCAAAAAAAAGGACATTGCAAAAACATTCAAAGATCTGTATCATATCCCAGTGTCTATGTAAGGAAATTTAACAGCCTAACTGCTGGGTAAACACAAGAAGAAAGAAAAAGCCAAAGCAGAACTGTTTAGATCACATCACTGTGCTTTTAACATAGAGATTAATGATTACAGAGTACAAATATCCACTTGTCTTTAGCAACCTACGTCAACTATCAGCATTGTTAACATAGCTAGCATTACTAAAACAGCTGTCTGCGCGTGTATTCCCCTGAGGTTGAACTTCCGGTGTGGACTCAGTTTTACAGATTACTTTCAAACATTTTCCATACCAGACAGTAAAAAACTCTCAGAATCATAAAACATGAGAACATGCTGTGCTTCAGTCAGTTCTCCATTTACCTGCTAAGAGTCTCACTCTCTTTCATTCCCCCTCAGTTTCTACGAGCTGCAGAAATGTCTCAATATGTCACACAAACTGCTGTTTCATTTTAAATAGCTTCTTAAATCTCTGTGACTCTTAAGTCTTCATTTCTTTAAGGTTTTTAGTTGGCTGCAGTGGCCTTTATGTTGCAGTTGTCAGACAAGGAAGTGGGTTATGAGAAAGAGGGAAGACATATAGCAAAGGTCACCAGGGTGGGACTTGAACCTGCGACCACCTTTAGGACTAAAGCCTCCATCAGGATCACACTTTACTGCTGCAGCACCATCGTGCCCCAAGACTTCATTTTAAAACACTTCACTAATTCATTTGCTAAAGGTGTTAGCATGGAAATGTGTTTTCCACAGCCGGACCTGTTAGTGCCTGCATGTGTTGCGTTCACTGACGGAAAAAAACCCACCAGACTCTTGAGTGTTGTAGGAATGTCAGATTTTGGTCAGTTGCCTGTGGTTGTTGCTTCCTAATTGTTTGCTGTCAGCCTCTATAAAAATGTGCATCACTTCCAAAACAAGGCCAGTTGGTCATTATAAACCTTTGACATACCCTAAATTACTCCATGTGCCCAACAATCCAACACCAACTTGGATTGGAATACAGATTATAGTGATACTGCAATATCGGGATTGTATCGGAAGTTTTGGGACACCTTAGTACACACTATGCCAAAAAATATTATCCAAAGCTACATACAAGAGGTTTTGATTTTCATTGTTGTAGCAATAAACATTGAAAAGCTCCACATATGAAGACATAGAGTGTAAAAATCATGTTCATCGTTTACCTATCGTCTCACAGTGCAGTGAAGGAATGACGGCATCATTTCTGACTCTGTACAATCATGTCACGGTTGGATTGTTTCCAGATGTTTCCTGCAGGAGACCTTTGGAAGAATTATTTTATTTGATCTATGCTTGTGCATCATGAGGGTATTTATGTGGGTTCTGTTCCTTCTGAATCTGCCATGTATGATAGAGTAGGACTGTTCTTGCTTGAAAGCGTTTTTGCGTCGTTAAACGTCTCATCCGTCAGAAACACTTTGTTCTGATATCGATGGCGTCAGACTCAGAGTTACCACAGAGAGTGATTTTGACTTTCTTTAAGGTCTTCATCTGTGAACATCTCTTCAACTAAAGCTCTCCAGGCAGGTGATATGTAAGTCTCTGTCAAACTGCGAGGCTTTTTTTATTTACTTACAGTTCATGCTGCTCTCTGATCTCGCTCAGACACTTTTATTGTTGCTTTTCTCTTGGTTTACTGTTCCTAAAGGTAACACGCTTACGTAAATGTTTTTATTTACACTCTGGAAAATAAAAAAGTCTGTTTTTCTCTCACAAATGATTTTTACTGGTTTGCTTTCCAGTAGGAGCACCGCCTACATGGGCAGTTTAATTAATCATTGACCAAAAATGGACTTGTATGCATATGAGAACATGTTATCTGCATGGTGGATGCGGCACATTAGAGCATATGGTGTATGTATATTCTGTACATGATTTCTTATAGTACATGTAACCAAACAAGGAAATAAACACGTCAGTATCAGAGTCGGCATAAACCCAGTGACCTGCGGATTTATACAGGTTTTTTTAGGTCAGAGGAAGTTAAATAAGGAACATTTTATAGAATGTTCGTCTGAACAGAACAAACAGGTTGCAGCCAAAAGCAAGAGGCTGCACTTTTACCCTGGAGACGTCTGAAAACGAATGACTCATCAGAGTGCTCCGTCGCTGTCCAAGCTTTTTATGGAGCTGAGTATGAATGGTGTGTGTATCCAAGTCAAGAGTGCAAGAAAGTGTGTGTTGGTTATTGTTCGCATTGGGTTGCTGAACCTCATCAGTTTCCATCATATCGTGCCCTCAAAACATCAAGCTATGCTACTAGCCTGACTAGCGCTTTATGTGTGGCGGCGGCCCACCGGAGACCCGATGAAACGCTGACATTAATGAGTTGAAACATCAGGTCCTGTGAATTGCTCCACAAATAACCACCCGCTAAACTCCACACTCAACTCTGAGACGTCCTTTGTGGCATTTTTGAATTCATATGTCTGCGTTAGAAGTTTAGAATTTATTTTTGTTGGTGTGTCATTAACTGTTACTTTCTATCTGCTGCCACAGATAGACATGATTCCTGGAGACGTTCATCCCGAACCACACAGGAATGATCAGCAGCCTGACCGTCCGGTTCGGTCTGGGTGGTCATGTTCGAGGTGCCTTCAACTTACAAAAGAATAAATGATTCTAGTCTTCCAATTTCTATGTCCATCTTTCCATCTTTTATAAAAACAGGTTGCCTGCTTTTACCTTAAAAGTTGGGAGAAAATTGGAAAACTACTGAGCAGTAACTCCAGCTTTATTCAACTGCGGATATTACTCACAATTGTGAGTTTATTGCAAATTTTCCACAAAAATGTTCAAAAACATTGGGTTTAATTGAGTGCTAACGCCCGCCTGCAGGTGGCAGCACTCCCTACTTCTACTACACTTCTGCTTGAAGCTGAGTTATAGTCAGTGGTCAATACGGCAAGCAACAAAAATCGAGCTATTTAAGTTCTATCTATCTATAAAAAAGTTTGTGTCCAATCCATCTTATTTTTGTCTGAATTTTTTTTTCCATAAAGACATTTTGGATGGAGGTTAATAGGGAAGAAATATTGCAAAACTAGTTGCTAATTCTTCTAAATCAGCACAGCTAAATCTAGTATTCCAATGACAAAAAAAATCAGAAAAAAATGTCTCAAAATCCCAGAGGAACTGATAGATCAATAGATGAATTAGGTTGGCACTAAAACTTAATTTTCACTGACTAGTTTTAAAATATTTTCAGTAAAGGGAATAGCATGCATCGTGTGCATTTATCTGAGTGCAAGAATCAACTAAATGTTTTGGGGTCCAAAAACAGAAGCTTGTTGCCTCGCATTTAATAATGGAGAAGCCAGCAGCTCCTCTTGCTCCGTTGGTTTATACCGTAGCAAACCCATCAGAAGTTAGTAGTCTGTTTACTCCCTGCAAGGACCGACACAGAGCAGGACAGTAAAAATCCCCACATGGTTAACCACAACTCCTGCCCTGCTTCAGAAGGCTGTGCATCAGCTGGCATTAATAGGATCAAATAACCTGTGGGCCTTTACTCACTGCTCTACAAGGTAACTCCTCCAAATGCAGCTCATATTTCTTCTCTGACCTCCGGGACTTGAGTCATGCGTATCAAGCAAACCCAGGACTGAACTGATGCCTCTGGCAAAACTGGAGAAAAAAAGTCCAACTTTCAAGCACTGACAGAAAGTCAGCGCTTCACTTTTCAACTTGAAACAACGATATATGTTGTCAAAGATTTGTAAACCTAGCGTTTACCAGATCAGGAAACATGTGCAGCCCAGACGTGCCCCAGTTGAATCCTCGGTTACCGTTGGTTACCTGCATAAACAGTACGGATGGGAAAAAAGCAATGCTGACACTCCAGAAATGTATAAGCATTTCAAAATATGCAAATAATCACTTGAAAAATTAAATAAAACTCAATAATTTGCATAGTTTTTGAAGAAGTTTACGTTTTTTTACTTATGGTTTCAGTTTTTTTGTGGCTTTTATGTTCGTTTCATATGGGAAATCGTACAAGCTTCAAAAATCTAAAAATTTCCGACATGTAAAACTCAGAAATGTCCTGTTTTTTTCTAGAAAATATATGAGATTATTCTCAACATTTAAGAATTTTTTGGTGAAAAGTAAATTTGTTCTTATCTACAATGGCCCTAGTACTAAAGAAATGATATCAAAATGATGATATCATCGTTTTTCACAATAAGTTCTGGCACAGTTTATTGTTATTGTGACGGGCCTAATTGTAAAGACAAAATGAGGAGAGAACTTCGTATCATTTAGTAAAGCTGTGCCAGTCAAGTGAAAGGTCGGTTCTGGTGAGATTTGAATCACTGAAAGAGAAGGGATTTATTATTTGAAATGAAGGTAATAAAGTTCCTGGTCTGCAGCAAAATACTTGATCAAGAGATGCTGAAGTGAGAGAGAGAGAGATTTTCTATTTTACCCACAAACTCTGCACTTCTCCCACAGAAAAATCTCTGCCTTTGCTCTGAAAAAGACCTTGCCTCTGCGACACGATCTCCTCCACCTCAGAATTGTGTTTGCAGAGTCCAACACGTTGTTGTTTGTACAAACGTATTTTCTCTCCAATTTGAACTCTCGTCCTTGTCTTCACACTCGCTCGTGACGACTCAGTCGGGTTCCAGTGAAAACACTTTTTATGTTTTTACAAATAGAATAAAGAGTTCATCCAGAAATAAAAGAAATAAATGAAATAGAGTTCATCCAGTTCAAGCTGTTTAAAGAATCATCATCAGAACTAACAGATTCCATGTAACAACTTCAACACCGCCAGTGGATGATTGCCTACCTGCATTTTGTCTCAGTGGAAGAAAATGTACCATAGTTGAGTTCAACTCAATTTACTGTGGCTATAAAAAATGTTTTAACCCCCTGAATGTGTTACTCTTTTTATTGCTTCTACAAATCAATTACCATCAAAATGATTTGACTGTTTTGACAAAAAAAAATTCAAAGTAAAAGTTGATTTTTAAAAATTACATAAATGGAACAACTAATTCATTGCCTGACAGAACCTCATTCAACAGAGGTCCCGCCAAATGATGCTGCTAACAATGAACTGATCATGTTCATCATAGACACATCAAACAGTCACCAAATGTGATACCAGTAACAAACATTTCATTTTGTTAAGTCCTATCATCAAATCCACCAATAGACATCGAATATGCTGGTTCATGTTTCGTTTAGAAAGTTTCAAAAGCAATTCTGAACAGGTGAGTTTTTGATCTAGCTTTCTGCAAGTTTGCTCCAGATTTGTGGTGTATAGAAACTGAATGCTGCTTCACCGTGTTTGGTTCTGTTCCTGGGTCACAGAGCAGAACCATAACCAGAAGACCTTAGAGGCCTGGAAGGTTGGTACAACAACAGCAGCAAACACGGAAATCCACACCAAATGCATTTTGGTGTGGATTTATCCAGCCAGCTTACCTAGCTGGGCCCCATATGGGGAAAAGGAGGGCAGACAATATGGGTCCCACATGGATTTGTCTGCGGTTTCCATGGTGGCCCCACATGGGTTTGCCCATATAGGGCCATCGTCATGTAGGGCCCATGTAGGCGGTGCTGATTATTAAAAAGGTAAAAGAAAGAAGAGAAGAGAGGAATACCTGAAGCTCTTATTCCTTTCCAGGATCACAGTTTCTTCTTCTACAATGTCACACTTTCAAAAATCCAGAGTTTTGTTTTTGTGCAACACAGTCTGTAGCGCCATCATCTGTGCCCTGTGGTACTGTCGCTCTTGTTGTAAGTGGGTAAAAGTAAGGATGTTCTAGTCTGAAGCCTCACTCGTGTTGTCTGAGAGGCTCCTCAGAGGACAAATGTCTTGTCCCTTCAAGTTTGTTTACATTATGAAATCAAAATGAACACAAAGGCACGCACGACGCTCTGGAGGGACGAGGAGCTGAAGTGTAATCCTAATGCTAATTGTCACATCGATGCTTGAGGAGTCTGATTAGCGCGCGGCCCTTCTGATGAGGCCGAGTGCATCTTCACTCTGATTGGATCTCACAGGAGGTGACTGCGTCCTGAGATCCTGCGGCCACGACCAACAACACTTTGAAGGCTCTTTGTCGCAGACATCAAGGGAATGTTATGCATACCCAAAGATCAGAAATGATTCTCCAATGATTTGAATTATTTCAAGACCCATTTAAGATTAAAGTGGCTTTGTAGAGGTTGGCAGGGGGGGCTGGGGAAAAGAGAGTGTCTGCTGTTAGCTGCGTCAGACTCAGGGGCTGCAAATACACGAGGGTACAGGAGAACTGGAACATGTGATTGAGTGAAGGTGACTTTTGACCTTGCTGAAGTTTTCATAGACCTCAAACATTTCCATTAAAAATATGAAAATCCAGTGCAACCGACTGCTTTGTGGTCCATAAGGGTAGATCTATTCTGTCTAATTCTATGCTTTGTGCTCTGACATCATGCTTTATTATTTATTTCACATTATATTTTTAAAACTTAGAATTGCACTTTCTGAACAACTTGAAAGAAGTTTTGTTACCGTTTACTGACTGGACAAATGAAAGCTGGTTTTACATTTTTGACCAAACTTGTGAAGCTATAGGTGAATTTTAGTGGGTTTACTGATGCAGAGTTATCAAATAAATGTGTAATTCAGTACATTTATATTTGTGTTAAAAAAAAAAAAAACAAAAAAAAACATAGTAAGTCATTTCATTTCTGTTTTTCTGTCTCAGATCGGTACAGAAAAATAAAGGCACAAGATATTTATTGTGGCTCATAAATATCTATATCAGTATTGGAAAATGGCGCTCCTGGATTAGCTGCTTTGCTAAGGCTAGCCAACAGCATGTGAAGTAGCATTGTAGCTAGGTGTCTCAGTTTCCAAAGCTGCATATGCTCCAAATAAAACTGAAAACTGAAAAACTGCCTCAGTCCAACTGAAATCTGATTGTAAATCTGTGGAACATCAACGGAAGCCTTGATGTTTGCAAATGTTCCATAATTGAACAAAAACTGATCTTTTCACTTACACTTATGCCTCACTTTGTGTTTTTGTTGTATTTATGTGACAAATTGAGAAGCAGTTCAGGAATGCTTTTGCAAGACACAGTCTGCAGGTAAACCTACGGTCAGTAGGACCCTTATCTGTTTCACAGAAACACACTGGAGACGGTCAGTTGGAAAAACTGCGTTGGCTTTTCCTAGAGCCATTTTTCCTATTTTTTGTGGAAGCCACTGCTGACTCTCCGCTTCCTCAAGCTTGTTGCTGAATTGCATTTTGCAGATTCCTCGCTTTCATCTATGAGGAATGTGCAACAACAACCACTCTACAAGAGGTCATAATACTTATTAAAATACTTATGAACAGGGATTTGTTTTTCCATGAAGAACAGAACTGCATATCTTAAACCGGTTTAAAGTAGATACATAACAAGTGTGTTCACCAGATTTATTCCTGCAGGGTCTGAGAGTTGAGAGTTTTAGTTGCAAAAGGCATTTATGGTCATAAAAAACAAGATTCTCAATGAATCTAGCTGTTAAAGCTCACTCTGTGTTTTTTCAATGATCCAGAAACCCAGCAAGAAAAAGCAACACCAGCCTTTGCTAATGTGTGCTGCACTTTAACTTCCCTTCTACTTACCTCACTTATATCATATATATTTCATTGCCTAAAACAGCTTTTATTTTTTTAAGTAGCCTCCACTTAGAAAAACTCAGGGACCACGGTAAGTGGGTGAATACATGCAGAAGGACAACCAAACTATTTGATCCGTAAGGAACTTATGGGTCTGCCACTGGTACCAGAGGGTGGAGGTCGGTCCTGTGGGTGTGACTTATTGACAGAGCTTAGACCCTCCCCCTGGCTCTGATTGGTTGCTTCTTACTAAACAAATTATTTCTGCAAATAGCAGTATGACCACTGGGAGGAGCCAAAGGGTCCCACCTTTTTCACAGATTATCTGCCTTACATTCTATTGTCAGGACATTTTGAGAGTTTTAACAAATAAGTAAAAAAAATAAACACATTTTTATAAAAGTTAAGTACTGCAGCATTAATTATTTTTCTGCTGACTTTACTCTGAACCCGAACATTTACTCTACATTCTCAAAACTGGTTCATAACTTCTACATTTATCAATAGCAATATGAAGAAAAAGTCGTAACAAACAAGGAAAAAAATCATTTGCGTCGCGTTGGATCAGGGTTTGTTTTTTACAGTGAACATTAACAGCGATGTGGATGAACACAGCGAACTGGGAAACTGCAGACGACGTCGGAAAACATTCAGAGAACAAACTGTTCTCCATCTTTGGTCTTATTTCAGAGAACTCTTTATTGCTGCTGACGCCAAGAACAATTTACATTCGATGTTCTGTGTACTGCACCAACCTACCGACATCGAGAAACTGGTGTTTAAAAACTCTTAGTCAAATCTGAAAAATAGAACATACAAAAAAATGTTCATTTTCAGAGCAGGTTATATGCAAAAGAGTACATGAAACTAGTTTTGTAGAATTATTTGTTTTATTGAAGTTTTTTTTTTTTTTTTACTTTTAGTACATTTCAGAACCTCTTGAAATTTTAATTAGAGGAATCCAATCTGTACTTTTACTAAGCCAAATAATGTAAGTGCTTTCACCAGTTCTGCCTGTCATACCGGATCTAACTCCAGATGGACGGTGGTAAGATTCATCCATCCACCCCAGTGCTGTCTGCTATGTCTGTGGGGAATTTTCTCTGTCTATTACTGGTTTGGCAATCTGTCAGGAGATCCAGTAACAGCCTGATAACATTATAACTGCCACCACTTAAAGCCTCCGATTCTTCTATATGCTTCTTACAAATTGAACTGAAACACAAATAGCGCCTCTGATTCCGAACCAAATTGCATCTAGATTGGACCGTTTCCTCTGGGAGTTTAACTTCACTGAATGTATGGAAAAGAGTGTATAAAAAACAGTGATCTACAAAATTGTTTTGTAGGTTAATATCTAACATAGAACTTCTCAATTATAGATAGAAAACACTGCAAATTGTATTTTAGTCAGCGATGAAGTCATTAAAAATGAAAAACAATGCAGTTCTCGTTGGAGTGGCTTGAAATATGTCATTTAAGTTTCTTGTAAGTTTTTTTTTTCACAAAAACTTAAATAATAATAATAATAATAATAAAAAAACTTCAGTGTATTTATTCAAAAATAGGAAAAATGAAATAATTAGTTTCACATATTCCTAGAAGCTCTGCAAAAATCAAAAACAAAAAAGCTTTAGAATACATTTTCATAAATAAAAAAAATTAAAATGCATAAATTATAAGTACTAAATGAAAAAAGTAAAAATATGGACATAACAGAGAATGAACACGACTCAGTAATTCCAAACCCAGGTCATGCACTTATGCATGATTGATTTCTCAGTTTTTATTGATGAGTATTTTCAGTTGCATTTACATTTCATGTAATTTAAATAATATTCAGCAAGTTGAACTCAGAATCTATATTGTACCATCACACATAAAGCAGGTGTAACTTTTTCTCTGCAGTAGAAAAAACACTGACTGTAGCCCCAATAACTACTCATAGCAATGATATTAAATGATTGCATTTAAATGATGAGCTAGACTCCTGTGTAAGTTTTAGTTTATTTACCCAGAATGCCTTTAGCTTTAGTCCACTTCCTGCTTTTGGAGCAGTCTCTGGTCCACTTGGCATCCACATAAGCATTCAAACCGCTTTAACCCGGCAGACCAGAGTCTGAACACACATTCATGCAAACAAACCAAACTTTCAAGGCAAACGCAGTTACAGTTTAATTAAAATGGATTAAACTTTCAACTGTATGGAGGCACTTTAAGAAAACTGTCCCAACAGACTGTGGCAGGCAAATCATTTATTGTAAGGAATTGAGTCGTAGCATTATGGCAGATATTAAAATGGGACTGGATTCTGAAATTTGACAAAAACTTCAGAATGAAGGTAATTAAGGAATACAGTCTTAGTGTTTGCCAAATGCATGTTTCCCCTGCTTTTCTGCAACTGCAACAGCACAAACCCCCAATGAGTCTCCCACCTACGGCCATTACTCCACCCCGTCCCAGTTTCCCTGTTGGAAAGCCTCTCTGGCGCAGAAGGCCGGCTCTACCAGCATCAGTATCACATCGTTTCTGTTGTCTGAATGTCCATATTTGTATTGTATCTCTGCAGGCCTTACCTGGACCATGGCAACACCTATGAACACCTATGAAGACCTGGATGTGTTGTCAATGGGAACAAACACATACGCAAGGCTAAAAAGAAAAAAAGAAAAGTTCAAACAGTTGAGTTGTGCTGGCAGGGTTAAGTCCAGTTTGTGTTTCGTTTTATTAAGTTTATAAAACAGTTTAGCTACTTAGATTGAAAAAAGGAAAAAAAAGCATGATCTTACTGTTTCTCTTCTGAAGCTTGAATTTGTAGAGCGCCTGTTTCTGAATGAACAATATGGAATCCATTACTACAAGAGAGACGTGGGCCTGCCTCAGTGTGGGAGTGTGTTATTTTATTTTCATGTCTGCACCAAAGAGTCATCCCATTTTCTCCAGACTGGATGAGGCTGTACAATATCTAAAATGGAATAAAAAGGAAAAAAAAAAATAATGGGATCCCTTTTACTCTCTTTTGTCACGAGTAAAAGCAAGCTGATAAAAGACTCCATTTCCTCTGAGGTCACATGTAGCTCAGACCGTCCTTGAAAATGAGACTAAGATATAACCTGCCATTTAGAGGTTTTATGGGATTTCTCACTTCTTGTAGCATTTTTAGCTCTGGCAGAGTTAAAGCATTACAACTACAGGCCTAAATTACACGATTTGTTTTAGTCTCTCCCATATCAGCAAACCTTTTTTACTGCATATCCCCAAGAGACGGCTGGAACAAGCATGCGATGATGTATACAGTAGCAGTAGTCGCCGTGTCCCTTTGGTTTAAGTCAAACGACAGAGTCATTTAGTAAAGATCCAGAGGTTAATTAGGCCGGCACATTAATCTGAGTCTTCAGGTGGGCCATGATTCACAGTGGCAGCTGCACTGCAGCTCACCTGATCGGACTTGTTTGTGTGTTCACGGCCCAGCTTCCATCTGAGAATCACTTCTGTTCATTTACACACGACACACTGTGCTCGCCTCCACACACCTTAAGGAAAACGAGGTCTGCAGGGTTCAGGCTAATAACACGTAATAATGATTTATTCTTCTACTACCTTTAACAGGGAGCCCGTTGATTAATGTGAACACTGCTGCCACCTAGTGACCGGAGGTTTGGTTAATCAGTCAGGAATGAAGAAAGACAGTTAGGAAGTCCTGGCCCGACACATCATGTGCTGTGCTATTTGGGATGTATTGATTCACATAAATCATTGTGTTTAATTCACAATATGTACTTCAATTAAATATATCCTGAATAATGCAATCAAAAGAGGAAGGCTGACAGTTAAAAAAAAATTTAAAAAAACTTTTTTTGGTGTTAACTCTCACCTTACAAGACAGGTGAACACCAAATTCAATGTCTGATGTTTACATAATTATAAGGCAAACCTCCTCCAAAATGCTGAGTCATCACATTCTCATAACGTGACACTTCTTCAGCCATGTGGTGTGAGAAAAAAAAAAGTGGACGGGTTCGTTCTAATTTATTCCTTATGTGAAACTGCTTCTTCAAATGTAGTGAAGTTTAACAATGTAGTTTTAGGGTTTATTTATAATATTTCTTTGTATATATTTTTTTAATATATCAAAAAGCCTGTCATGTTGTAGTCCTCCCGCTGGTGTGCCTGTCAGTTCACTTCCTGCTGCTGGACTCTTGATGGCCTCACCAGTAAAGTTTGTTTTACTTGCTTCTCGTTCTCAAAGCTGAGCTCAACCTTTTAAACATTACAGTCCAAGGTCTTTCAGAAATGTTTCAGCTTCTCTATTCACTAAGTCTTTTGAATTATTTTCTTTTTATACTTTTTATTTTAAATGGTTAAAAGAGACTTTTATAAATTCTTCAATGAATTGATGAAGTGTTTTTTTTTTTCAAATTTGAATTCAGTGCTTCCAGTCATTACAGATTATCTGAGGCCACTAATGATAAAAGCCCTACAAGGGTTCAGCGACTGCACAGGAATATAAATGTTGAAGGAGCAAGGCCTCCTGTGTTATAAATCAAAAGTTGACCCCAACCTGTTTCAAGGAAAAACTAGTTATGCAGATGAGAGTCCACACTCCCTGATTCAGCTTGCATGATAGAGGGAGGAGGAAAAATGGCTCCTCATCCACAGAGGAGCCGTTTTTCTTTTCTTTTCCTTACTTGCTCTAATGTAAAAGTTTGAGGGGACTTCAGTACATTTAGTCCCCCTTTAGGTAGCTGATATTAATTCTTCTTTTTGCTGTGAGATCAGCTTTCCAGTTTAACCAAAGTGACCTTCAACATAACAAGATTTGAGTCAGTGATCCTAAGTGATCTTTCCTGGATTTGTGGTTTGAAAACAGAATCAGGTTTATGAAACGTAAAGACAGTTCCTTGGAGTTCACTGCTTTGTTTCTGCTCTGATGTGCACAGATCTTTTATAAAGTGTGTCTCGTTCAGTCAATTGAATTTGACCAAAGGTGGACTTAAATCAAGTTCCAGATTCCACGCCATGTAGGGCCCATGTAGGACCCATGTAGGACCCATGTAGGACCCATGTAGGCGGTGGCCCCACATGGACAAATCCATGTGGGGTCCCCCTGGAAACTCCTTTTCCCCATATGGGGCCCACCTACGTATGCTGGCTGGGCAGGACCAAAAAATCTAACTCTGATTTGCCTTCAAACCTCTGTATCTGTCTGGGTGAAGTGAGCTGTGTTGTGGTTTGAATGCTTACATGAAAACCAAGCAGACTGGAGACTGCCCCCAAAGCATGAGGTGGACTACAGTGCAGGGCCTTCTGGGCAAATACAACCAAAACAAGTGCGTTTTGGTTGCGGGAGGCTCGTTTTTTTTGTTTTTTTTAATCCAAGCCAGAAGAGAAATCCTACGACCTCTAGAATGTGTCTCTTCTCAATGCAGCCGTGATGCTGCTTGTTCTTCACTGTTTGTATTCTGGAGACGTCTTTCTCATATAGAAACAAATCCCATCAATCAACCGTTTAGATTTTGTAAAATGTCCAGATGTGCATCCCCTTTATCACATCAGTCTCGGGAGAATCTGGAACTTTTTGGCTCTAAATTTCTGACTTTAAAATATAAAGACAATATTTTTGCTTTTTACAATGAAAAATGTTATTGTATTCTGGCAGACTTATGATTTTTCAACATCAGAGAATTTTCATGTTTTTTAATTAGTGAAAGTCATCATTTATGAGTTTAGTAGCTGCAAAATTTACTTCATATCCAATTATTTTTATTTTATCTCCAATAACCAACACTGTTGTACTCGATAGTTGTGAAGCTTTAACTGGAATTTTCACTCATACCACAAAATTATTTGATGCATTTCTACATTTTCATCGTGCCTTTAGAAAACTTCAGATCTGCCCTGCAAAAATAAAAAACAAATCAGCCAAAAAAGTTCCATTCTACAAAAGAATCTGCAAGAGGTGAATTCACAAAACCTAAACCACCAAAATGCAGAGGTCTCACACTTTTACAGGTCTTTTTATGTTGTATTTATACAGCGACATCCCAAATGTAGCACCAGTGGCTACAAACAAAAAAGATGAAACATGTCATAATGGCTGCTGATGTTTCTTATCCAACATGATCAGGGAATTTCTTGTAGAAGCTCTTGTTAGTTTTTGCCCGGTTTGTAGAGATGCATATTCCATGATGGCTGTAATTTTGCTGTAAATAAAAAGGCTGAAGCCTCGCTCTGCTTCTACTGTAAAAAAGAAGGCTTACTTACCAGAGCCACTTTAGATAAATGGGAAGCTATCAGCGGTTGAGTCATCAAGACGTGCCTAATTCAGTCCACACTTCATTAAGACCAGATCCCACCATATGCTCTCCCTCAGCATCCATCGGCCCGCATCACAGATGTGGAGTTTGTGGCTCCTTAAGGCGCTGTCATCAGCACTTAGATATATTAGATACAATGTCAAGGTCAATGATGCTCACCTGGTCTGAATGTAATCAAATTCTCATAGATTCTGACTCCGTTGGATGAGACATTAGATTGACAGGATGTGGTTTTGTGCTTTCACAGCACAAAAAAAAAAGAAAAGACAGATGATGTTGAATGTCCCCTGCCAGCCTGGGATACTTTTTTGTATCTTCTATGTTCAACATTAAAGGAACGTGTATTTGAAAAAACTTAGAGTCAAATTTAAATTGCTTAAGAGAATCACCAAAAATGTGAGACATTCCAGAACTTTAGACTCTAGAAATGTTTCATCTGTCATGACTTCAACAGTTGTCTTCATTGTAGTGCTTTGAGTTTCTCTTGTAACCAAGTTGTTATTGTTAAAAAACATGGTCAACATACCACTAATGTTGAAAAAACACAATTTTCGCAATTACATTGTTTCTATTAAATTAGAAATATAATCAAAATTACGCAGGAATAAGTTGGTTCACACTTTAAGTCATTAAAACGTATGGCTCACTCTCTCTAACTACTTCCTGTCTTCTTCTTTGTGGTTTCTGCCAGTGGCAACATCCAATTTTTGATCATGTGACTCTTGCGATATGAAAATAGTGTTTCCATGTTTTGCAAAATAAACCAGTTTTGATATTTCCTACTGCTAGGAAGTTGAACGTATGTTTTACCAAACGTTGTCAGAATTCTGAACCTTGACTCACCGTGGCGAAGAAAAACATTTTTTGCTCTTAAAAAGTGTTAAACACTTCTAAAAGATTTTAAATCTTTATAGCAGTTGCTGTTTTTCATAGTTTTGGTCTTATGAGTGTTTGCTCCATTCTGTCAAACCCAGAGTCAGGCACAGCAGATGGACAATCCTGCTAACTCAGGACACGGTGGAGTTTATTTTTCCTTTTTAAAGCTATCATGTTATTTCTCTCCCCTGTCTTGCTTGTGATCGCTGACGTTGACACAGTGAAGTCAGCTTGGCCTCCTGTAATGGAAAACATTTTAGCCACAGGCTTTGCAATCTGGATTGTATCATATTAAAATGATTTGCTAATGTTATTGCAGCTAAACTGAATGGAATTAAATGAAGACTTTTTTGTTTAACAAATTTAAATGTTTGAAAAAGCTAAAGATACAAATGAGGTAAAAAGGAAATAATTGTTGTCTGAGCAAAAATATAATACAAATTACACAGCAAATAATTATTGTTACCCAGATTGCCGCCTGTGACATCAAACCAAGTCACAACATTTTGACCCACTTATCGAAAAAGTGCAGAGGCCATTCACTTGTGAATTTCATTTGTGTGTGACAAAACAAAACAAATAAAAGATAAATAAACGAAGAAATCTCAGAGGGAGCAAATATTTCTTCCCACAGTCCTATTAATCATGGAACACGTGAAAATGAACAATATTGTCCCGATGCTTGGCGTCTATCAAACCCTGGGAGTTACTTCGCCACGTGAATTAGTAGACTTGAATGGCAACCCCAAAGCTGCCATCAATAACACAATAGTTTAGCCTCAGATAAAAATGACAGATGCACTGGCTTTCCTTCAGACCCCAGGTCAGCCAAGCATTTATTTTAATATTTCAGTGACTACCAGGCGATATCGTTAATCACCGTTAGAGGGTAGATAGGCAGACGGAAGGAGAGCGGTGGGGCCGGGGCCGGGCTGGGCCGGGACAGGACGGGCTGACGGACGAGGATGGAGGAGGAGGGAAGGATTCGGGGAATGCCACTTCTCATTGGGGAGGCCGTTGCTCATCTGTCGCCGGCTCATCGGGGCATAGCTAAAGGCTCCCGTTCAGTCAAAGCGCTCTCATGACATTTCAATTACACAGCAAGCTCTCATACCTCTCTACACAGACAGATAAGCCCAAATGCCACACACAGAACACACGCACACACACACACACCCCAACACACATATTAAAAGACAATACTGATGGGCTGAGACAGCTGGGTGTACTCTATGAAAACATTTCAGCTGCAAAAACAGATATTTCAATATTGAGACACGTAACCTTTAGTCTGATAGCAGTTTCAGTTTGGGTGACGAACAATAAGAGTTTAGACAGGTGCGTGTGGGTGTGTGTGTGTGTGTGTGTTTGGGGCATGCAGCCACAATGGCCCAATCTAAATCTCGGCTTGAAAATCGATGATCCCAGATGTTCTCTATCCGATCTGACTGAACATGAGAAGCATTTGCTAGTAGGAAGAAGAAAAAAAGTCACTAGATGTGCAAAGCTGGACGAGACATAATTGGAAAAGAACCTTGTGCTGGTGTTTTAATAATGTATGGGTGGTGAATCATCAGGGCCTTCATTCTTCTTGGGGAAGGCTTTGACTGGACCCTCAAATTGAAATCGTGAAATGCTTTCATTTTATTTTATCTTCTTGTAGCAAGTCATGTTGAGTGTGAATTATGTGCTTGGACTAAAACAGGTTTGTTTTCCTGACAGAGTGCAGGTTAAATTGCTAATGTATTTTGTTGTCCCATCCAAAGCACTGACAGCAATGTGGCGGCTGCTCAGAGCTGATGTAGACAGGAAGTAACTCAGCCTGTTGACTGAGACGAGTAGCCAATCAGCAGGTTTTCCCGTCTGAAATCTTAACATTGGTGAATGAAATCGGTTCATGTGCGGTGTGTACGCTGCACGATCAAACCCGTTATAGCTCTGATGTTTTTACTGCCGTGTGTGAGGTCTCTGAAGTTCTGAAGATTGGCCAGCATTTTTAAAATCTAACCAAGCATTGAGTATGAAACCTGACAGTGTGACATGTGAAGAACATGTCACACTGTTCTTCACAGTGTAGATTGGTATTGCATTAGCAATACCAATCTACCAATCTACCAATCAATTTCAATGCAGCTTTTCCACCTGCATTGAAAAGCTTTTGAATCCATTCCATAGACCAAGTTAAACTGGAAGTTCAACTCGGAGTTAAATCTAATCATGCCATGTCTTTCCAGTGAAAGGAAGGTCAACATTTAGCATGCATTCATGGAACTGATGGCTCTGACAGGATTCCGAATATCCTAAGGCAAATCCGCTGCTGGATTGTGGGCAACAGAGTTGCTTTGTAGTGCAATCATGTCTCTGGAAGCGCTCCATCTTTTCCTTCCAGGAGAAATCGCCTTGACAAAAACAACACAAGATAAACAAGACAAGAGAAAGACAAACCTGCTGCTGCCGCTTCTTTAGACTGAGGAGAGCTTGCCCTGATTGTGCAGCGCAGACCGGATGTGACTGCACAAACATTTCCTTTTCACAGTTTCATTCAGCCGGTGCAGAGCAAGCCAGCTCGGAAAACACAGAGCGACGAGGAAAAAGACAGGTTTATGGAACAGGCTCACTTTGAGTCTGTAAGTTGCAGGGAAATTTGATAATGTGACAATATAGAATTGTTAAAATGCCAATCTGAGGATTTACTCTGTTATTATAATGTCTGGAGCAGCTTGGTCTTCACCAGAACTCTCCACACACACACACACACACACACACCCCCACACAAGGCACCCATTTACAGAGAGAAAACAGGAAGCTCTATAAACTCTATATAACAAAGCCAGAGGTTTAATGAAAGCACAGCTGCTTTTCTGTGTAAATGTAGATAGAAGAATTATTAAAGACGTCATTAATGTCATTCTGACTAGTCAGGATGTTAACTGAAGATATCTGAAATAATAAGACATCTAATTAAAGACATGCTGAGGATTTCATGTATAAATTTATGTGACGCTTGGATTATCAAACACCCTAATAATATTAGCTCTAGCGACATCAGATATACTTCTAGCTTTTCAAAATAATGGAATAATTGTGGAACTGCTTTAAGATAGATAAGTCCTTCCTTACTTGATTTGCTTATTTATTTATTTTTTCCTAAAAAGCATGGACTACTTTTTGTCTCGAAACAGAGACTATATGTCAAATTCTTCAACAAGGAATTTTCACAAGTCAAACTTAAAGTCCCAGATATCTAATGACTTTAGCCTTGTCATTATTTGCTTTCAGGATCTCTGCAGTTTAACTTGCACCAGTCAAATCTCTGTAAATGGTACCTAAAAATGCAGCATTGCATGCTAGGAATGTGATGGTGACAGTGTTGCTGCAGGTGGTGAGTCTGACACAGAATGGAAAAACACTTTTTCTGATGGTCATCTTCGTCTGTCATTCCTGATCTATCTTGGCGCCGAGTCTCAAAGTTATAGTCGAGTTTTGGTGCTAAGAGCGTTGTTTGTTTATGGGGCCCTCTGCTCCAGTGGCTCTCAGCTCCGAGCTCAGATTCTGTCTAACACATCAGTTCCAGGTGAGAAGGTTCTCCTGGTTGTGAGAGATCCTGTTGGTCATAGGATTCTTGTTTAAGCATCAATAAAAAACCCAGCAGAGTGCTGATGTTCCTAAAAGAAGAATGCCTGGGTTTATTGTCAGTGGGGGAGCAGTAAGTGGATAACCGGCAGGTCTCCATCCAGGTTTCACTCCCTCCTCCCCACCGTTCATCTCTAATGAAGTGCAGGAGGAAGGTCCGCTGGCTTCCAGAAGCTTCCTGCAGGTTTTAAATCTGTGGACTTGGGCTGTAGAAGTGAAATACTAACTAAATCAGTTCAGTCTCTGAGGCAGGAAGCAGGAGGAAGTACTGCCTGCTAATAAGGACTGTGGGAAAGCTGGACTCCGTGTTGGAAAGGCTTCCCTGAATCGGAACGCTGTTGAGACAGAAACAGATCAGACGGACGCGTTCAGCTTGACTGCTGCTGAGGGAACCAGACAGCCAGCAGCTGGAGCTGCACAGGTAGAGGAGAGGGAATATGACTCCAAACCTTCAGGTACGAGTCCTGTCTGTGTTTTCCTTGATAAAACTTTCACATATTAATATGATACTGTGTCAGGGCCATTTTAGAAGAAAGCATTTCGGAGATTTTCTCAAAATAAACGTGGAAATTTCTGAGTTACATAAGGTAAACATTTTCGACTTTTGAAACTCTGAAATATCTGAGCTTGAAAAGTCAAAGATTTGCTAGAAAAACTGAAATTTGGAGATTAATCAGACGTTTTCTAGAAAAAACTAGGGAATTTGTAAGTTAGCATAATAAAAATACAGAGGCAAATATGGTATTAACAGTCATTTGAGCTGAATGTTTCAACTTTAAAGTTTATTTAGCTAATGTGTCGCAAATTTGCTGAACTCTTTTTCGGAACTCTTTTTTTGAATCACCTCAAAAGGAAGTAAAAACTTTTTTTTTTTGTGAAATTGAACATGTCGTGTCTAATTTTCTGTTTCCAGAAAGAATTATGTCAAGATGGACTGAGTTTTTTGATGCCTGTTTCTGTATAATAAGCCTTTTTGTTTCCAGGAAGAGAAATCATTTCCATTTTTTTTTGTCTGCACCAAACTGATTAGTTTTCACTTTTTTATTTTTATAATGATTTTTTTCAATGTATAAATGAAAGCGGTTTTATATTAAATGTTAATTTTGATCAATTTGACAGTTAAGCTCAATCACATGTCAGCCTGTTAAAGGCAGTTTGTTCCTTTACTGTCCAACAAAGAGTAACCCGGCCTACCGCAGCTGTTTGAAGTCTAGAAATACAACACCTAAAAGCAATATTTGTGATATTTTCCAATTTTAGTTGAGGTTGTTTTGCTGTTACATTCCCCCTTTGAGAAAGTTTGCCAGCTGAATTTATTTTCTTAGTGTGTGATTTCATTTTATTTCTTCATAGTATGCATTTGCTTCTCCATTCTCCTATAAGATTCAAACTGTAAAATCTAACTAATGGGAAAAATAAAGTATCCAGTGATAGTAAAAAACAGTTGAATATTTTATTGATTATTTCTCTTTGTCTCATATATTTACAGGATGCGTTTCCAATGAGCAATAATCCATCAGAAGGTCCTTTTAAGATTATGCAAATCAGCGTTTTACATTAAAAATCTGTCTTATAGCTGCTGCCTAGAGCTCCCACTGACTGCTGTTAAAAAGACAGTCAGGCTGGGAATCAGGGCTGAGCTGGAACATTTTAATACGGCTGGCTAAAAAGTGCATTCACAGGAGAGTTATTTTGAATATGTTTAAGGTTCAATAATATTGACCTTACTTTGAGAATAGGAAGACAATACATAGGAGATGTCCTGCAACTGAATCAGATTTGCAGAGCTCAAGTAGCAGCACAGACGTTGGTTGATTTCACATTCGTCGGTCGGAAAGTCAAAATGTCGACATTTGAGACTGATTCATTAACGCAGTACCAAATTAGACAAATGACAAGAGATGAATTGGTGATCTTGGTTCTGGATTTTTAAAATAGGCTTAAAGAAAAATTTGCAATACTGATTAAGGGGAACAAACTGGAGAAAGGAGGATTTGGAAAAAGCTCAACAACAAATTGAGCTTCTGAACGAGAAAATTGATTCACTGACCAAAGAGTTTAAACTGGTCTCGCAAGCAAAACAACTACCTGGAAAGTCAGCAAATCCCAAAGGAAAGCTTTGTGTCAAATTGAAGCATTCGAACAAACGAGTCAAAAGCATCAAAATGTAGTCAAGAAACTTGAGATTGAGATGTTCTGCAAGATCGATGAAATTGGCATGAAGAACAACGAAATTTCAAAGGAAAAAGAAAAGTCCCAACTTCTTGAAGGCCAGATAAATGTTTTGGAAAAACACTTGAAACAGGCAGAGAATTAAAATTTTTGAGAAAAAACTTTCAAAAACGCTACTGGAAGAAGCCATAGATAAACTAAGCGAGAGTTTGAAGCAAAGATCGACCTCACTGCAGGCCCGTTAGCGAGGGAAAGAGAAAGAAACAGGACATTGGAAAAACGACTGATGATAACAGAGCGCAAGGTGAGTAAACTCACGGAGCAGGCTGAGAGCTACGCCAAGCTCTTAGCCTCACAACCTGTGATTCCACAGCGTCTGATAGGAAAAACCTGAAGAAAAAATAAATCTGTATGTTCTGGGTTGAAGGCCGTACCACCCCTTAAGACACGACCTGCCAGTCACAAAGTAAAAAATGGTCAGTTCGCAATCAAAGGATTTTGTTTCTGTGTGAAGGCAAGTTAGAGCCAGAGATTAGAGAAGACAACCTCAAAACACAAGACAATGGAAAGCAGTTTAAGCCTCTGACCAAAAAAGAAGCCTGAAACGCCGCCTTTTAGACCTACATCCAGGAAGATTTCTCACAAGGAGACTGACCAGGGAAAAGACAGCGGGCAACCTGGCAGTAGATGAGAACAGTAAAATTCCCTCATCAGGGGTCAAAGGGACCAACCTATCTTGAGGTACATTTGTAGCCCCTTCGATCCAAAGCGAAAGGAGAGGCGGAAGAAGATGGTTAATCAGTTGCTAAGCGATGAGCGTGTTTTCTGGTAGCAAAGTGCTACGCACAAAGTAAACATCTGATTTTTACTTTTGCAAGATTTACCAACTGTAAATTTCTTGTGTCTGAGCAGAAAAGAAGTATTTCAAAAGAGCTCATCTTTTCACATTTCATTTCATTCAAGTTCACATTTTTACTTAATAAATGTTTTTTGATATTTTGTAAAGTAAATTAAAACGTGCTCATCTCTTAGCAACAGATAAAGGTACATTTTTTTACCTTAAAAAAAATTATATAAGGTATATAATATTTTATTGTCACAATTAATTGAAAATAAATCTAATAAGAGTTTAGTGTATTACTGTATTTTTTAACTATTGTTTTTTGATTTATTTTTTAGGACTGCAAATATCCTGGCTCCACTGCTGCTACTTGGCCTTGGTTCGTCCAGGTGGATGTGGTGTTTCCTCATTACCAGATGAGATTCCAGGGCCAAGAGCAGCATTTGATGGACAAGAGGAAGAGGATGGCGGTGTTATCAAAAGAGGCCAGAAGAGGCTAAGTGAAAGTGTGATAAATTGAAATTTGGTTATTTCAGAGATACATTTGAAAGTTGTAGAAATACATTTATTCTTTTGATGTTAAGAAGTTGTAATGCTTTACCAGTAGTTTGGGTTGAAGATGTTAATGTCTAGCTGATGTAATGGTCAAATGCAACCAGCAGGGGGAGTCTAGCGCTTGCGCTAGCTGTATTGAAGAGCACCGGAACTAGAAGCACCGCTTCCGACTCTTTTATTAAAACATCGCCCTTCTTCAGGTATGAGTAAATATAAACACACTGTAGGTTGTAAATTAACTTGAACTATTAACTTTCAGAAAGCTTGTGAGTTTTGTTGAGGCTCCGAATGTTAACAAATTCCTTTGTTAGCTCTTTTGTTAGCGCCGTTGCTAACTTACTGCTGTTTCAACATTGATATCATGTATGTTTGTAAGCTAACTGAAATAATAATATACACTGGAGCAGAAGCACCGCTTCCGACTTTTTTTTATTAAAATATCTCCCTTCTTCAGGTATGAATGAATATAAACACACTGTAGGTTGTAAATAAGTTTATTAACTTTCAGAAAGCTTGTGAATTTTTTTGACACTAGCACATTCCTTTGTGAGAGCCGGAGCTAACTTACTGTTGTTCCAACGATATCATTGTGCATGTTTGTAAGCTAACTGAAATAATAATATAAGCTGGAGCAGAAGCTCTTTTATTAAAATATCCCCCTTCAGGGCATTTACAAAAGCTCGGATCTTCTTGAACTGATCAAAGAAGATCTGAGATTACAAAGAGAAGCAAAAGGCTCAGGAGAGCAAGGACAGACTTGAGCAATTATTAAATGTTGTGCAAAAAATAGCAGAGAAATAATTATTTTAAAAATAAGCTTCTTGAACACTTTTCCAGATTATGAGTTAGATAAACAGATAAATTCATAATTTGATTGTAAATCAAATTCATATGATTTACAATCTAGATCCATAAAATGGTTTCATTTTGAATTTTAAATAACAAGTACAAACATTTTAAATTAAATTACATTCAGTTCACTTTCTGAAACAAATATTAAGTAATTCATATCAAATAAAGTAATTTACACTGAAAATTGCAGATTTAACCAAAGTGACCTATTCCTGGAAGACATTTCACAAAAAAATAAATAAAAAAAAAACATAAAAACGAAATCTTTGGCAGTGTGCCTAAATCTTTAAAGGCAAGATCAGAGACATTGATAGGGTGCTGCATAGGGTGACTTCTCTTCTTCTGAATGGCAAGCGAAGTATCACACAGGGTGGCGTGCAGAGGGCTGAAAAAAATGATGAAATTAGTATTACATTGTCATGCTGGAATGAACATTAGGAATAATTACACTCCCTCCCTGTTTCTACTTTATTTAAAGATTTCTGTTTTTCTTACTTTATTTAAAGATGTTGACTATACAGTACCTTCTACTCGAACTGAGATGCATTAAACTGCAGTTAGAGTAGTTCGCCACCAGTGGGCGCATAGAGCATAGTGAGCACTCCTGACTCAGCGAGCCAACGGCAATTTAGCGCAGTAACGGTTGGTCAGCGGAGGGGCTCAATGTCGCTCTTGTCCGTTAACAGGCAAGTAGCGGACTTTAAAACAAACTGTGATTCTGAAATAGAAATAAACTACACTCTGCGATTAAACAGTTCTCTCCAGGAAAAGATCCAGGTTATGAAGGCTTAGCGGCAAACTTTTATACATTTTTCTGTCAAGACATTAAAGAATTATTTTTTGTGCAGTTCAAACATGTTTTAATAAACATTTTATGGCAATGATGAAACAAGGATTAATAACTCTCATTCACAAACCTGGTAAGAATAAAAAATATTTAGAAAATCTCAGACCCATTACATTTCTTAATGTGGATTATAAATTTTTTACTCGGGTAGTTGCAAATAGAGAAAAAAATGGTATTAAACAAATTATTAGAGAAACTCAGTCTGGTTTTATAAAATGCCGCTCTATCCACAACATTAGATTAGTATTAGATTTATTGGATTATAGTGACAAAATTCAGGACAATGGTTTCATGTTGTTCTAGGATTTCTGTAAGGCCTTTGATACAAAATGTAATGTCCTTTTATTTCTAGATCTTTACAACAATTTGGTATTTGGAAACCATTTGTGCGAAATTATCAACATTCTCTACAGGGATATTAATAATTTTAAACACAATGGCTCCAGAGAGCCTTTTCAATATTTGGAAGAATTGTACTCTCAAAAATGGAAAATCTATCAAGACTCATTTATCCATCCTGTTCCTACAGTGGCCCAAAGGTTCAACTACTTCAACAAATTCAAAAGCACAACATTAACTAAGCACAATTTCAAATGACAAGAACACAACTTAACAAAGCACAACTACAAATTCAAAAACACGGCGACATTAACAAAGCACAATTTCAAAAGACAAAAACACAACAACATTATAGAACCACAATTTCAAATTACAAAAACAATATAACATTAACAAAACGGAAGAGGTATGCCCCAGTGAGAGACCTGAGAAATCGCTGATTGGACAATAGACATGAATACGCTGAGTCCTGCTTGTCATCGCCATCTTGAAAGTGTCGAAAGACAGCTGTCAACAAACTGTCAGTTGAAAGACAGTACAAAGTACAAAGTAGTTTCCTTTCACAGGCAAGAATTAAAGATTATAATAACATATTATCTTATTACGTTAGCAGAGCAGAATTTCTTGACTTTGTGACCAGTACTGTGCGTTTACGTAATGAAACAAACTTCTTAACAACCAAGAAATATTCCCTTTGTAACTAAATTGGCCCAGTTAACTACTCTGATTTTCTTAGCTTTGCTAACTTTTTTTTTATACTGTGTAGTTTTTCTAAAGAGGAACCTGCAATGGGTGCTTTTGCCATTTATTTATTTTATTTATTGTTGCCATTGTTACCTAGAAGTTAACAAGGCAAGTTGCTGTTTGTGGTCAAACATGGTTACTTTGAGGTACGTCAGTAGTCTGTAAAATGTTTCTTATTATTTATGTAGATTGAAATAATTTGTTGATATAACAGCGAAAATGAAGTGGACTGAAAGTGCATTAATCCAGAGAGCAGTGACTGGGGACCAGGGAATTTTGTCAAGACAGGTCCATAAAGACCAGAGCTGGAGCTGTTTTTCTTCAGACTTCTGTTTCGCAGCTCATTTTCGCTGTGGCTAGCCAGAAGGCCCAATCACCAAACTGTTCCCAGATTGACCAGCAGACTGCCTGTGTCCTGTGCTGAAAGTATAATATAAATGCATTTGTAATGCAACACTTTTTATCTTTAACTTTTTGTGTATTTTAAGTGAAATATCTCAAAGTATTAGGGTATAGCCCATTTACTTGTATTTGTTAAGTTATAAGTTGTAATTGTTTGCACCTCATGGCCACCCTATATTTCTTAGAAATTTCCGATAACATTTGGAAAAACAAACATCACTACGTTAAAAAAAGATATTATAAAATCACAGGAAGAAGGATGCGTCAAAGCAATTGATTTTGACTTGGTAAACGGTTGCTTAAAACTTCAATAGTTATAGGGCTGAAACGATTCCTCGAATGATTCAAGTACCTCGATAATTAAAATTTCTCCAGGAATTTACCTGCTTTGAAGCTTCGTTAATTTATGTTTTATTATTTAGCGCACCATGTTCCGTCCAGGACATTACTTGCGGTGCACGGAGCTCTCACTTCCGCCTCTGAGCTGTTGACGAAAGCAGAGTGTTAGCAGCATAATGGCCAATCTTCAAGGTCTGTGGTACGTAACCCGACCACGTTGTTTCCTTTACAGCTTCAATAGTTTTTGTCCAAACCAGAGCGCAAGCGTCTCATTACTGGATAGTAACAGTGCTGTTATGCCAGATTTATCAATATTTTATTTTATCAAATAATTTTTATCTGATTACGCGATTAATCGTAAGAATAATCGATAAATTATTCAATTACTGAAATATTTGTTTACAACAGCCCTGTTTGATTTCAAAGTCCTTTTAAAATGCGACTTGGAAATTAATAAACTTCCAGTCCTCTTATGAACGTAATTGTAACTGGGCTGCCTGGTATTTATTTTATGGCTATAAAATCTTTGCTCTTTTTTTCCAGATCAACCTCAGCGGGGTGCTGGAACCTATCTCCAGTGGTCAATGGGCAAGAGGCAGGGTATACACTAGACAGGTCACCAATCCCTCACTTGGCTGATTTGTTGTTTGGCAAAAAAAAAAAAAACTTGGCGGTGATTTTTTTTTTCTTTTTACCAAAATCACTTTTGATAAAAAATAATACTTAGGGCATTATTTTTGGAAGGTCACAATTTCAGCAGAATAGATATTTATTGCACAAATTATGCAGGAACCAGGACAGAGCTAACATTTAGCAGCAACGTTTGCAGCATTCATATGAAAAGAGTTAGCTTGTACAAACATTTTACATAACCTGGTTTGCTGGTTATGTCTCTCATGTTAACTGCCTTAAGATATCAGCTTTCTGGGACACTTTTATCAGTCTGGTGGATTATCTTTTAGACATTTACAGAATTTTATGCGCGATTTCAAATCGTCCTCTGCTGTCTTCGCTCTCTCTCACACCGCTAAGCCATTGATACAATACGAAGCTCCGCAGAGAAATTCCGTAACGGAAATATTTTCTGTAATGTCTGCTGCAACATGCACCTGTCACACACCGTTGAAAAGCCCCTTTTGTGCACTTTTAATTCTTTTGGAAGTTTTTGAATGCAGCCAACCGTTCAGGAGTTACAATACAGAGCAGCTTGGGTGACAAATATGACACAATGGAGAATCTTTCTTGTGATTGGTCAAACTCATATCACAAATTTTCTGGGTGGCTACCGTAATGTATCATATATGCCCTGAAAGCACAATGTCTCAGCTTTTCTGCACTTTTGGAATTTTTTTATATGTTGAACTGTTCAGGAATTACGGTAATGGGAAGTACACAAGCTGAGTTAAACTTGAGCAAATTTCACCACCAAGTCCTTCAATATTGGAAATTAATCTTTAAGCATAACCTTTACCTCCATAACACTCCTATTTGGAATAATAGATACATCTTAATAAAGAAAGATCTGCAATTCTGAGAACAAACTGCAAGAGGATTTAATCATCAAATTGAGCTTCTAAACGAGAAAATTGATTCACTCCAAAGAGTTAAACTCGTCTCTCAAGGAAAACAACTACCTCATATTGTACCAAAATTACAATACGAATTACAATACGAGGTAGAGAACCGGATTTCCCACAGGACTCAGTTGTTGTCTGAGTCATACTGTATCACCATGATTAGTTTATTTGGGATCACCAAAGTTCCAGCATGGGCATCAACATAGCAATCAGCATCACCTAGACTACCTGAGCCTGACACCCTTTTATGATGTCATCACAGGTGGCCATTTGTAGTTTTTAACCATGCATAACATTAACACCACAGCCTTGTCTAAATCCCAGCATACCAACAAAAGATTGATAAGCATCAAGTGAAGTGACGAAACTTGAGATTGAGGTGTCCTGAAAGATCGATGAAATCGGCATGAAGAATAATGAGATTTCAAAGGAAAAAGAAAAGTCCAGACTTCTTGAGGGCCAGGTAAAGGTTCTGAAAAAATATTTGAAAGAGGCACAGAAGGAAAATAAAATTCTTGAGGAGAAACTCTCAAAAACTAATGGAGGAAGCCATAGACAAAACTAAGTGAGAGTTTGAAGCAAAGATTGATTTCACTGCCCAGTAAATTGACTGGAGAAAAGACAGTGGGCAACCTGGCGGGAGTGCCACAGTAGATGAGAACGGTAAAATTCCCTCATCAGGGGTTAAAGGGACCAACCGATCTTGAGGTACATTTGTGAGCATAACATATAAAGAGGCATATACATCTGATGGCTGGGCTTTAACCCATGGAGCCCAGCCGGGTACAGCTGAAGAGGAGACGTGATTCTCTCTTAACATGGGCTCGCCACCTGTGGGAGGGACAAAGGGATGAAATGCAGTGTCGAAAAGATGGCAGCTGAAGGTGAGGAGCTTGGTGGTCTGATCCTGATCTACGGAAGCTCCCTGTACGACCGGTGTCAGAGTCTGGTCCTCATTGCCGGCAGTGACTCGGGCTCATTTCCAGTGAGAGTTGGACTCCGCCAAGGCTTTGTCACTAATTCTATTCAATACTTTTATGTAGAGATTTTTTAGGCATGGCCAAGGTGTTCGGGGGATCTGATTTGATCTTGGTGGCCTTAAGATCACATCTCTGCTTTTTGCAGAAGATGTTGTCCTACTGCCTTCTTCAGGTCGGGATCTACAGCTTTCATTAAAGTTCATTGGAGAAGGCCAAGGGGAAGACCCAGGACACGATGGAGGGACTATGTTTCTCGCTGATCTGGGAACTCCTGGCCCAAGAGGCCATAACCATAATTTTCTGTTTTAATGTAATCAACTTTAAATTAACTCAATTAATAACTTGCATCCCTATCTATACAGAACATTGGTGTTTCTTTCTGGAATGTTCAATTAAAATGCAATTTCTGTATAGAATAACGGGACTTAAACAGCGTGTACTTTTTGAGTCAGAGCAACCTGGTGCAGATTTTAGATATGAAAAGAACCAGTGTCCCATTCGATGGTTGGGCTAATGTTGAGCTCCAGATCCGTAGTGTGAACCATGGTCATGTTACCATACAGGCATAGGCATAAATGCCGGGGGGCCAGGGGAGTTCGGACCCCTCCAATCATGGGGAAGTGTAGATTTGTGCCCCCCTATAATTCAATAAAGGAAGTAATATTTAAACAATATGAATATAAAAAGGCAAAAAAGGCTGTGAAGCTAGTTTTGCGGTATAACGCGGCTATCTTCATAGCTGATTTGGTGTAACAGCAGTTTATCAGATTATCTGATTTTGCATTTTAGTTGAAGCAAAGTAACAAATATCTCAAACTTATTTAGCTCCCTAAGAGTTTGAAATATGGGGGCGGGGGTGGCTGGCTGTTGTAAAGCTCCTCTAAATATGACATCCCTGATGGAGGGAGACTAGCTGTGGTCTTGGAGGTCTTCCATATTCTAATTATTGCTCCCACAGAAGATTTCTTCACACCAAGCTGCTTGCCTATTGCAGATTCAGTCTTCCCAGCCTGGTGTAGGTCTACCACTCTCTTTCTGGTGTCCTTCCACAGCTCTTCAGTCTTCACCATAGTGGAACTTGGAGTGTGACTGTTTGAGGTGATGGGCAGGTGTCTTTTATACTGTCAACAAGTTCAAACAGGTGCCATTGATACAGGTACAGAGGAGCCTCTTAAGGAAGAAGGTACAAGCCTGTCAGGCTTGTTTGTAAGTGACCAAATATTTATTTTCCACCCTTATTTGCAAATAAATTCTTTAAAAATCAGACTATGTGATTTTCTGAATTTATTTTCCTCATTTTGTCTCCCATAGTTGAGGTCTACCTGTGATGTCAATTACAGGCCTCCCTCATCTTTTTAAGTGGGAGAACTTGCACAACTAACTACTTTTTTCCCCACTTTAAGCCCATTTAAAATGTTCTGCAAATATATAAAGATTAGTTTTGTACAACTTATATGTGCAATTTGGTCAGTTTTATACTAGTGTAGATCTGTGTCGGCATATGGCCTGCTTTTCGTTGTTGGAGCCTTGGGATTTTGGATTTATTGAAATACCTTGATTAGTCATTGTGTTTGTATTTGGGTAATGTATTGTTTTTATTTCTCATAAAAGTGTATTTATTTGTGGTAGGCTTGATCTCCTTTGTAACTGTTTCTTTAATGACAAAGAAAAAAGTTGTAACTGATAAACGTTGGTGTTTACTATGTGTTGGAGATGGAATGTTTTGTTCAGTTTGGTTATGGTAATTTAGGATTAGATTTTCTTCATTTTTTACTACTATGTTATTTTATTTCTTTGTGGAAACTCCGGATGTTGTTGTTTGAATTGTAATTGTATTTTTATTATTTTGTTTTTCTTTAATTGAAAATGTGTATTAGAATAAACACAGTAACAATGTATCATCTTGCTTCCTCTGTGATCCACAGATTTTGGTTGCACAGGATTCCTCTGCCTGTGCACAACTTGATTCTCAGATTCCCCTAGATCTGGTGCCGGTGACACAACAATATTAAATTTGGGATTTATATTTTGGACACAAAATTGGAATATATCATTATTAACCTGATAATTATGGCCAAATATTACCTACACAAAAGTAATTTTTCTAAAAATTACCCCCAAAATAAAATGAAACAGCTTCAAACCTCGAGGAGAGGAGTCAACACAGCAGATAGAGAAGATTTCGACAGAAAAAAGAAAAGCTTTGTGTCAAATTGAAGCATTCGAACAAAAGAGTCAAAAGCATCAAAATATAATCAAGAAACTTGAGATTGAGTTGAACCGAAAAATTTATGAAATCGGCATGAAGAACAATGAGATTTAGAAAGAACAAGAAAAGTCCCGACTTCTGGAGGGCAAGGTGGCTGTTCTGGAAAAGTATTTGAAAGAGGCAGAGAAGGAAATTGAAATTGTTCACAAAAACTCTACTGGAGGAAACCTTTGGCAAAATGAAGATTGATTTCACTGGAGGCCCATTAACAAGGGAAAAAGAAAGAAACAAGATTTTGGAAAAACGTCTAATGACAAAAGACGGCGAGCTGAGTAAACTCATAGAGCAGGCTGAGAGCTGCGCCAAGCTCTTAGCCTCACAACCGCAGCCACAAAGAAAAGGTTTGGACCACAAAACAGCGTCTGATTGGGAAGACCTAAAGAAAGAAACCGAATCATTAACATTAGGTTGCCCCACAAGGGTTTGCCCATGTAGACACCGTGGACATACTCCATGTGGGACCCATATTGTCTGCCCTCCTTTTCCACATATGGGGCCCACCTATATATGCTGGCTTGGAGCTGGCTATGCCAACGGGCCTAGCATTCACACAGGCTCCATTGAGGGAAAGGAGCTGTAGCACAGCAGAAAGCAACGTGGAGGGTATGAGCAGTGCATACACAAGTTTGACTGACAACAATAAGACCCTCCTCCTGGTTTTAATTGGTTGTTTCTGACAGAGTGGTGTGTTTCGGCAGTTAGTACTGGGAGCACTAGGAGAAGGCAGTTTATCTGTCTCATCTCTTTGGAGATGCTTCTTTTTTCTTCACCCTTCATGTTTGTCCTCTACATAAAACATCAAATCCCATTAAAATACATTGTCTCGTGTGGTTAGAACGTAAGAAATATGAGAAGGTTGGGGTAGGAATACTTTTGCTCCGCACAGTTAGCTCATGTTATACCAGTTTTCTCTTGTAAGACACTATCTGATGTTAACGTTCTTTAGTCTTCTATGCATTTACAATCTTTTACCTGGTACATTGCACTTGGCGCTGCTATATTTTTATGCTGTGATTTATATTTCATGTTCTTCTGCATTTTACATGGCCTTGTACTTTCATTTAGTAGTTGGAATGTGCCGGGGACCTTTTCATTCTGCTAATTAGTCTTCCTTCTGTCCTGGCCCCTCTCGGCCCTCTGGTCGCCCAGAAACTAATTGGGGTCTCGCCTTTACTGAGGATGATCCAGTAATTGAAATGCCGCAGGAGGGGAACGACAGCAGGAGCACGGAGCATGCAGCTACATCTTCACTCCAAGAATCCCAGCCTGGAAGGTTGTATGTGTTTTGTTTAATTTTTATTTAATCCCGACTTCTTCAGGAAACTGTCCAGTCACAGTTCTCTATGGCTGCGGTGTCTCTGTTATCATTATCATCTTTATAATTCCAGCTATGCATCACATTTAGTAAGTAAGATGTGGGAATTGCTCTGCCTGTGATCTTTACCCGACTAATTAACCTCCTTGTTATTTTATCAAAACACATTAAATCACATATAGAGTTGCAGGGTATGAAGAATGTGGCCTGGAATATCAGAAAAAAAAAATTCAAAGCAGAGTGTTAAATATGCCGTTCCAGTTGAAGTGATGGACCTTTTCCAGACAGTAGAGAATCGTGCTTCACTAAACTCTATACTCTCTCTATAACTCCAAACTTTATAATCTTTCTGGTAGTTTTCTTGTTTTAGTCTGCTGTAGATAGCAAGGAATATTGTCTAGTTCAGATATTTATAAGACATGAGTGCATATCATGGTGCAAAACTGTTAGGAGAATAGACCATTAAATGATGAAAAGAGGAGAGCAGCACATTGCAGCACAATATTTCTTTATGTGCATTAAGCAGTATCGCATTAAAAAAGGTTGATGGAAACGACAGAATTTGCAAAAACACGTTCTCAATTTGGCAAAAAAATATTTTAAGTTGACTCAAGGTAGTTTTTGGCTTTGCGTAAAAAGTTACTGCACTAAAGGAGAGATGGAAACACTTGCAGAATAAGTAGCAAACATTTACCTTACATGCCTGATTTACTGGCTGTTTCTGCTGTCAGTGTGAATTAGGATTGTTATAGATATCCACAATTACACATCAGTAATAACTGTGTATGCACTTTGTATCTAATGTGTGTCAGAGCATTTTTTTCCACTTTGTATTTATCATAAATCCATCATCAATTCTAGAGACTTTGTTTTACATCAATAATTAGTGGACCTCATTTGAGATATAGTTTCTGTGTATGTATTTTTGACAAATGTTGGTTTAATAACAGTTTTTCATAACAAAATTATATATCTTCTTCTAAAGAGTCAACTGTTTTCGGTTTCTCTTAGGGTATTTTTAGGGTATTGATGCCACACCCTTACATTTAGCTCACTAGCTTTTCTTATTTTCAGGTAGGTGATTGGTTATCAGCCTTTGGTTTAAAAGCTATCATCTATCCGTCACTTTCTTTTTAAGTTGACATACATCTCTATCAAAATGTAATCTTTTAGCATATTCATTCCCAGTAAGCCCCAGAACCCTCATACCTATTATGAAGACATAGAAATATCACCAGATCCGTGTCACTGAGGCCTTCCGGCTTCACTTAGGGGCAACGTGTTAGCATCACAACAACGTAGCCTAGCATCTGGTGAAGTGTTTGTAGCTGGTTTCAACCTGTCATTTCTGTTTCCTGAACAAAAACTGTAACCCTGGTGAGTGAAGTGAGGATTTATTTGATGTCGATGTTTTTCCCTTAGAGCACTGAGCCTAATGTCAAGAGGAATTCTCCCATCATCACTATTCCTATTGTGTTTGCACTAATCCTGTCTGTCTTGAGTGTCCTCTGTTCCGTGTCACCAAGGCCTTCCGGCTCCGTCCACTGGCCTCGGAGGCTCTGACCCTTTTCTTTCTACCGGCTGAAATGTGAGCAGAGCGTTGTGGGAATCGTATCTCGTCCGCTGGCAACACTCTGGGGACGTTTTGGCTTCAGGGTCACGCTATAGATGAAACTAGCCAAAGGCATCAAATCTCCTTGGGACTTTAAATGTGACATGCATGCTATTTATAGAAGGGAATACAAGAAGATAAAGCTTTTGTCCTTGACCTGCAACTAATGTCTATGTAAGGCAACTTAACTTAACCAGGAAATATCTTCGCAAATTATGACTAATGAAACCGGACCAAAGCGATATAAACAACAAGAGAAAATGTTTCAACTGTATTGAAATGATTTGTCTTTGTATCGAAATCACGTTTCAGAGTCTAGCATCATGATAACCCTACTTCCAGCATGTAGAGGTTTTTCTTGAACGTAGTGCTGCAGTTAAAACAGTCCCCAGTAAACGGATATCCCTGGAACCTCATTTACACCCAAGAGGATCCAAGTTAAATAAGGACCGAGCCAAGAGAACGTTTAGGGAAGCCACTTCCGTTTGGTAATCGTCCATTTAGTTTACACGACGCCTAATTTAATAGTTTACTCTGCCAGTTACTTACTAATCATTCTTCACAGAGTCTGACCAGGTAGCCGACCCAAAGACGTTCCTGCTATCCAGTTTAAATTATCGATATTGTAAATAAAATTGGTCGGACCTTTAGGTTGTCGTTCTGATTCTGCGCGTCCAAAACTTATTACAAAATCTTCAGCCTAACACTGCTTTACCCATGCCCAAAGATGTAACTCTTAGATTTTGATGTCAGTAATAGTCCAAAATCAGTTGATAAGAATGTATTTCGTAGTGTAGCCCGGGCCTGATACCCAACGGTCGACTGTAACTTATTTTGTTATTTTTGGGGATCGTTGAAGAAATCCAAAACTTTTCTTCACCAAACATGAAGAGGGTCGAAAATCCAAGAAGTTGAAGACGCAACATTTGAAGTGCTGAGAAGCAACTTTATTGATAGACCAATGTGCTGCGGCGTTGTTTTTTCTTCTAATTGTCTATATCGACAGATCTACCTTGTGTTGTTTAAGTCTTCACCTCAGACATTGAGAGAAACCCAGTCTGCTCATTTTAAGGTTTGCATTTAATTATTTTGTAGATCAATACGATTTTTTGCTTTCTTTTATGTTTGTTTTATATGCATTAATTGGTGAATTTAAAAAAAGATCTGCGGTTCCAATCCTCTATTGTTCTTATCTACTGTTTAAGTGACAAAGTGAGAAGGCCTATCTTATTGTTGCTTCTTTACTTTTATCCACTCAGAAAGCTTAGAATCCTGTTTCACTGGCTGATAATGCATTCGTGTCCACCATAAATTTTCACCATGTGACACATCTGTCAGCAGATGACATCTATGTTTTCAACTGCATATATCAAGTCCGCCGCTTTTTACTTACTTCAGCCAGTCAAAAATGCTGTATATTCATCAGTCCGGTTTCCGCTTCTTTTTTTTTTCCTCCACACCTTTCAGTTGATTTATAGTCAGGCATAAAACATCCGGTACAGTATCTCTATTTGATTTAGCTCGTGTTAGTTGCCAGGAGGTAAATAGCTACACAGTGCTGATAGAGGTCACCTCTGGGGCATAAATTACATATGGACTGTTTGGATGTGCTCATAACCCCCCTCCAGCCCCGGCGATGAGGCTGTGAGGGGAGCATAAAACTAATTGTGCTATGCTCCTTCCTGTCAGCTGATGAATTAATTTTTCCCAGCGTATGCTCAGCTGCTGCTGCTAAACACTTCAGCACCTCATTATGTTGCCACGTGAATCACCCTGGGGACGGGATCATTTTGCATCCTGTCAAAATAAAGCGAGCGTGCTAAAATAAAATTGAACTATGGCTAAAGACAAAGCAACCAGGGGATTTCCTGCCACATTAATAAACATTCACCCTCAGCGCTCAGGGAATCAACAAAGACACAAAAGCACAATGAAGCTGCGGGGCCTTTGCGCGAGGCGCACATTAGAGGAAAGGTCAAGAGGTTAATGAAAACGTTTCGGCTGATCTTTCCGAGGGCAGCCGCAAGGTTCACTGAGCAAACTGATTGGTGAGACACGACTGGCTGTTTGAGATTCTCCGCAAGTTGAAGACGTTGTGTATTCTACGACAACTTGTTCATGACTTCGGAGAGTCAAACAGCTTTTATGGGGAAAAACTGGTTGACTTTTTTGTGCATGTTTGCAGGAAAAAATGATAAAAAAATCTATCCATCTATATTAGGTTGGGTCAGTCACAGTGTGTTTGAACTTCCATGTAATCCAATGCATAATTAAATCATCAGAAGCTTGAGAAGTATTGTATGAAGTTTCCAGATTCCCATAACAATCCATTCACATGAGCAGTTTGGATGTCACAAGAAAACAGTCTGTTCTGTTGCCTGTTCCTGTTTAAATGAAAAATCATACAACCACAGCCTCCTCTGTATTTTATTAGGATTAAATGTGAAAGACATAAAATGTTGGCCCGGAGAACCGTCTATCCAGCGATAGCGTTTTGGTTCTGTCTCTGCCCACTACGTCTACAGACTGATTCATTGATTTATTTATTTTTTTTTTTTTGTCATTTCTTCTTTTACCTGAAAGCTGAGTCAGATTTTATTAAAAGCATCTGTAAACTGCTGCCTCAAAATCATGCCACCCTTTCCAATTCTGTTCTGATTTATGTCTGGAATTAGATTTTACTGACAGACAAAGGAATATGCTGAGATCTATTTCCTTCCATTTATTTCCTCTATGAACGCTCACAGCTGCTTATTTTCATAGTTCAAACACCAGATATACTCTAGCTAATATGTCTTAGCTGTACAGTAAAAACTAACATCTACAATATAAAGACTAGTTACCATGACGACGCAGATGTTATGATGTAATCTGGTGTCATCGTGGACTCTCTGAACCCTCAGAGTTACATAAACACAAAGTCGGCCTTCTATCACTTGAAGATCATTTCCAGGATTAGAGGACTAAAGTCTCAGCGAGATCTGGAGAAACTCATCCGTTCGTATCTCTTCAGTCATATCTATTACTGCAACAGTGTGTTCACAGGTCTGATCAGCTGATCCAGAACGCTGCTGCTGGTATTCTCACTAAAGCCAGGAGGATGGAGCACATCACCCCGGTTCTAAAGTCCTTCCATCTGCCTTGCTTTGGTTTACTTTATATCCATTATTGGGGATACAGCCAGGGGGCTGCACAGTGGTGCAGCTGGTAGAGCTGCTGCCTTGCAGCAAGAAGGTTCTGGGTTTGATTCCCGGCCCCGGTCTTTCTGCATGTAGTTTGCATGTTCTCCCTGTGCATGCGTGGGTTCTCTCTGGGTACTCTGGCTTCCTCCCACAGTCCAAAAACATGACTGTCAGGTTAATTGGCCTCTCCAAATTCTCACTAGGTGTGAGTGTGTGTGTGCATGGTTGTCCTGTGTGTCTCTGTGTTGCCCTGTGACAGACTGGCGACCTGTCCAGGGTGACCCTGCCTCTCACCCGGAACGTTAGCTGGAGATAGGCACCAGCACCTCCCGACCCCACTTAGGGTTAAGGGAGTATAGAAAATGGAAGGATGGATGGGATGCAGCCAATCAGAACTGAGGAAAATGAATGGCACTCCTGGATTGGCCGCTTTGCAAATGTCAGTTTCCCAGCAACATTTTTCTTCTATTTCAGAAATACTCTATAGAAGACGTTCTGTTAGCAACTTGTTAAACATGGTTTATAACATACCTTCCACTTTGCCCCAGATAAGTGATAAGTATTTACGTTAAACAGAAACTCCAGGTAAAGTTCACTGACGTGAAAAAGTTCAAAAGGTGTGTGTGCTTTTTGTAAGGTAATGTGAATAATCACGTCGAAAAACAAGCCGGGTACTTGACATTTTAGGTTAGAAGCAGTATGAAATAACAGTCGCCTTGCTTTGACGGGTTTAACAATGGATATTTGAAAGCCGATTCAGTGATAACAGCCCCAAACCGCAGCCAGCCCTGGAAAAAAAATCTCTATCTTCTCCTAATCGCCGTGCATTTACTACCAGTCATCTCTGTGTATTCTTTGTTTCATGTCTCACTAGCCCCATGTGAAGCTCACAGCAGGCATTTATTCTGTCCAGAGGAGAAGAATATCTATCAGCGGAATAAAACCAAACCTTTGATCAAGGGATTTGGGATTATCAAGAACTTGCAATTTAGAGTTAAAAGGCGGCAGCTGATAGGTTGAACTGCTAAAACCGCTTCGCCTGACAAAGTCTATAAGGATCAGGAGGAGTGCAGGGAAGCAACACCAGCACTGCGTGCATGCGTTTGCGTGTGTGTGTGTGTGTGTAAGACCGAAGGCTTTGAGCAATTTCTTCAATAAATCACACTTTCTCTGCCTTTTCTCATTAAACATCCAGTGTCTTCAGGCAAATTGAAAAAAATTTGATTTCCATAAAGATTTGCTCTGAGTGTAATTGGTAAAAATAAAAAAAAATCTTATTAAGATCAGTCTGATGGCGTCCTTCGCAATGCTCTTTGCTCAGATTCACGCAGCTTCCATCAATATTCACAAGGATTATGGAGCTACTGGGAAACATGCCTAATGTTTTTGTTTCGCATTCAGCAGTGACAAACGGAGGATTCTGCTTCTTTAAGGGAGGTGACAGCAAACAGTGCACACTTTTATAACTGTGCATGTGAGAAGCCTCACTTCGCGATTAGAAGCACTGCTGAGACTTTGCTGGGGGTTGAATTGCCCAAAACTCAATGCTAAACACAAACCGGCCACTAGCGCTCAAGGGAACGTATGGAAGCTGGTGTTCACTAATGTGTTGCACATTAGTGCATTAGCGGCACTGATGTGTAAGGATCCTGCTGCAGTAGTGGCCAGTGGCCAGACGCTTGGTTAGTGTTTCTATTCAGTAGGAAATGCAGTTAAAATCACATGTGAATAAGTTATTAAAAAGCATCATCCTCCACCTACTTCCTGTCTTTTTCTTTGTGTTGTGCGCCAGAGGCAACATTGTTAATCATGTGACTGTTGTGATGCGAAAAAAGTTTTTCCATCGGTGAAATAAACCAAATATCAGTAAGAAGCCTCATTCATGTATTTTGATGTGGCTAAAAAAAATGTTATCATAAAGTTTCAGTAAAAAAATAGTTTTTGTTTTGTTACGGCCCCCCCACTTTTTATGAGCAGGAGAGTAACACGACAACCACAAAAATTAAAATGAGTCCAAGTGTATATGGAAAAAAGGAGGGATTTATTAAGAATCAAAATCCCAGAAGGCTTGTCCAACTGTGGGGGAGAAAGGGACAGTTAGGTGGTGCCAAATCAAAGAAATTAATAAAACAAAACAGGGCCTAACTATCATCTAAGCTACAAAAAGAAAATAGAAAAGAAAACCTTTCCTACCTGTTCTAACAAAAGTTTTACCAAAACTGTACATGGGTGGCACCCACCTGCTTACCTAGTGTATATAACAGAAAAGCACCTACGTGATGAAGATGTACAGGGTACCCCAAGCTTACCTCGTCCTCTAACTCCCACCACAAACCTTCACACTAAGAGCACAAAACATAACAAGCAATAGCCAGACGGCCAGGTGGAGCAGGCCTCCGTTTCTCCAGTGTGCTGCTTATATAAGGCCTCCTTGGATCCTGATTGGCCCATGGTGGAGAGGATCTAATTAGGAGAGATTGGCTCCAGCTTCCTACTTCCTGGGAAGAAAAAAAAAGAAGGGGAGGGAAGGAAAACAAACAAACAGCCTGACAGGCATGTAACACGCCCACCCTTATAAGTCCAAACAAAATGTTTGGAAGATTCAGAGTACACCACAAAGTTAAAGTGCACGTGACAAAGCATCTGCCAACACATTCTCAGACCCCTTTTTATGACAGATCTTGAGGTTGTACTCCTGAATGATCAAAGCCCACCGCATAAGTCTCTGATTTTGATTGTACATCCTAGAAAGAAAGATCAATGGGTTATGGTCTGTGAAGACAGTTATAGGTTCTACACTCAAGCCAAGGTAAGCTTCAAAATGCTGTAATGCGAAGAGCAATGCCAGCGCTTCCTTCTCAATGGTAGAATATCTACATTGATGAAGATTAAACTTCCGTGAGAAGTAGCTCACAGGATGCTCTATTCCATCTTTATCATCCTGTAGAAGGACAGCTCCTACCCCAACAGCACTGCATCTATGTCCAGCTTAAATGGCAGACTGAAGTCTGGGGCGGAAAGAACAGGAGAACAAGAGAGCAATCCTTTAAGATGTTCAAAAGCATGCTGACATTCATCAGACCAAGTAAAAGGTTTAGAAGGACTGGTCAAAGCTGTTAAAGGACGCTACTGTAGAAAAGTTTTTGCAAAAGCGACGGTAGAATCCGGCCATCCCCAGGAATCGACGGAGTTCCCTTCTGCAGGAAGGAACAGGAAAGTCAGAAATTACCTTGACTTTAGCATCCACAGGACACACTTTTCCTCTGCCAACCTGTTGACCAAGATAGAGAATGGTACCCTTACCAAACTCACACTTTGAAAGATTGAGTGTTAGTGAGGCAGCCGAAAGCCGTTTGAAGACCTCTAACAAAGCAGCAAGATGGTTAGACCAGTCATGTGAGTATACGACAATGTCGTCTAGATAAACCCGGCAGTTTGGCACATCTCCAAGTACCTTATTTACAAGCCGTTGAAATGTAGCTGGAGCATTACAGAGTCCAAAAGGCATCACTGTGTACTGAAGAAAACTGTCTGGCGTAACAAAAGCAGAAATGTCAGAGGCCTCTTTTGTTAGAGGTACTTGCCAATACCCTTTCAGCATGTCCAGTTTAGTGACGAATTTGGCTGGTCCAATTTCATCAATGCAGTCTTCAATGAGGGGTAAAGGATGTGCATCAAGGACTGTTACAGCGTTCACCTTACGAAAGTCTGTGCAGAACCTGGGGCTTCCATCAGCCTTCATGTCTAATAAACATGGAGAACTCCATGGGCTGTAACTTTGAATGGCAAGTCCATTTTTAACAAGGTACTCAACTTCCTGTTTCATGACTTCCCTCTTTGTGGGATTGACACGATATGCTCTCTGCTTGATAGGTGCAGGATTAGCAAGAACAATGTCATGAGACACCAAACTAGTTCTGGTAGGAACATCCCCAAACAGACATTGGAAGTCTGATATGAGTTTTTTAATGTCAACTGCCTGGTTGTCTGATAAATGTGACAGATAGTTAGACAGGTTAGCCAGTACCTCACTATTACTAAGCCTTGCAACATGTGGTGGATCTTTGCGCATTACCACATCCTCCTCAGCCAACTTTGAAATACAGGTTACAGGGGAAACAACTTCAACTTGACTCTGGGTTGAGTTGTCAGTCTCCCTGGAATGATACAGTTTCATCATATTAACATGACAAAGTCTGGTTTTTGCGGCGGCGATCAGGAGTCTGAATAATGTAGTTTGTTTCACCAAGTTTCTTTTCTACTACATATGGTCCAGAGAACTTTGTTTCCAAAGAAGAACCAGGGATGGGTAGCAAGATCAAAACCTTGTCACCGGGGTGAAACTCACGAGTGACCGCCTTCCGGTCATAGTATTGTTTCATTTTGACTTGCTTAGAAGCTAAGGCATTCTGAGCAAGAAAGCATGCTGCCTGAAGGCGCTCTCTCATCTTTGAAACATACTCTGGGATACTCTTCACTGAGGGAGAGGGTGAGACTAGCTTGTCTTTAAGGACATTTAGAGGTCCCCTAACCTCATGTCCAAACACAAGTCCAGCAGGACTACAACCTAAAGTGTCCTGCACTGTTTCACGTACAGCAAATAACAGAAATGGGATGCCTTCATCCCAGTCCCTCTCTGTATCCATACAGTATTTTCGCAGCATTGCTTTTAATGTCTGGTGAAATCTCTCAAGTGCACCTTGGCTTTCAGGGTGGTAAGAGCTTGAGGTGACATGCTCTACACCCAACTGTTTTAGTGCCTGAGCAAAGGTTCTAGATTTAAAGTTGGTGCCCTGGTCAGTTTGGACAACCTTGGGAAGACCAAATATTGAGAAAAATTTTACCAGAGCCTTGGTGATCATGGGAGCTGTGATCCTCCGCAGGGGCACGGCCTCAGGAAACCTGGTGGAAGCACACATCATCGTCAAGATGAACTGGTTCCCACTTCTTGACTTCGGCAAAGGCCCCACACAATCCACAATTACCCTTCCAAATGGTTCACCCATTACTGGAATTGGGGACAAAGGAGCAGGAGGTATAACCTGGTTTGGCTTGCCTGCAACTTGGCACACATGGCAGGTACGACAATAAAGCGAAACATCAGACTTCAGACCTGGCCAAAAGAAGTGTTTGAGAACTTTGTTATAAGTCTTATTTATGCCCAAATGCCCTGACAGTGGGTGATCATGTGCTAATGCTAGCACCTGTCTGCGGACTGATGGCACAACCACCTGATAAACAGCACTCCAGTCTTCCAAGTTTTCACCAGCCCAGCGTCGCAACAGGAGACCACGATCAACCACATATGCCACCTTCTTCCCCTTGGCTTCCTCCTGGGTAAGTATAGAAGAATGACATTTCAACAGAGTTAGGTCCTGTTTTTGTGCAGAAATGAATTCCTCTCTGGAAGCTGGTAATTCCGTCATCTCTGGACCTGGAAGAGGAAGTTCATTTTCAGATTTGCCGAGTTCAGTCTCTGATCCGACAGTTTGAGACCGCTCTGTGGCAAGAAAAGAGTCAGACAAATCAAGACTGTATTTCCTTGACTGGGCCCGTGTAACTGCACAAGCAGGGAAGATATCAGGGGGTACTGGTTCCACCTCCAGGCTTGTGTCAGGTGTGTCCACCACCTCAGGTACAGGTAAAACCTTTCCACCAGCCAAGTCATTCCCGAGAATGAGATCAATCCCCCTGATGGGCAAGGCGGGAAGAACGGCAACCCTGCAAAAACCACTCACAAGAGATGAAGTAAGATGGATGTTATGCAACGGTGCAGACACAAAAGTCATTCCAATACCTTGGACAACCACACTTGACTGACAAGATGATATGACAGGCAAAGACAAAATACCCTCTCGAATGATTGTCTGGGAACCACCTGTGTCCCTCAGTATTTTGACTTGTCGGCCATCCTTTGGATCCCCCGTTAAGGAAACAAGACCCTGGGTAACAAAGGGTATGAAACAGGGATCTAGTTCATTCTCATTTTTATCAGTCTGATTGTTAGAGAGCGACACATCTTTAAGCAACCCAACACCTTTTGTCTGTGTTGCCAAAGCTTTGCTCTTTAATGAAAGGCAGTCAGCAATGACATGGCCTTTTTTATGGCAGTAAAAGCACTCCCTTGTCTCACGTGGAGAAAGTGGCGCTTGCTTAGCCTTAGCTTCTGACTGGGTAGAGTCAGGTTTTTGTTGACGAATGTTCAGAACTTTATCTGCACGAGGTACAGACACAAATACATTCTTGTGGGTCAACATAAACTCATCAGCTACAACAGCTGCCTTAGACAAAGAGGCCACCTTTTGCTCATTTAAGAAAACTACCAATCTTTCAGGCAACGTGTTCTTGAAGTCCTCCATCAGAATTAGTTGGCGAAGTGATTCAAAGTTACCTTTAACCTCACTTGCAGCACACCATTTGTCGAAAAGCAGTCCTTTCTCGCGTGCAAATTCCACATAGGTCTGGCCACTGGACCTTTTATGGTTCCTGAATTTTTGCCTGTAGGCTTCGGGTACAAGTTCATAAGCACGCAAGATTGACTTTTTCAGTACATCATATTTCATCCCATCCTCAGTTGACAGTGATGAAACAACCTCCTGTGCTTTACCTACGAGCTTGCACTGTAGTAACACAGCCCACATCTCCTTTGGCCACTCTAGTGCTACAGCAATCCTCTCAAATGCATTGAAGTAAGAGTCCACCTCCGACTCCCTAAACACAGGCACCAAAGCAATATTCTTGCTGACGTCAAACCTGTTTTTCTCCTGCACCACCTGTGGAGAATCGGAGTACACGGTTGAACGAGGGGGTGATTCACCATGTGAAAGCCTCATGGCTTCTACCTCAAGCTGTTTCAGTTTAATTTCAGCTTCAATTTCTAACTTCCGCATTTCAAGTTTGAAATCAAACTCAGCTTTTCTTACCAACTCCCTTTCCTGTGCCTCTAACTGAAGGCGAGCTAGCCGGACCTTAAGTCTGACGTTGCCACTGGAGCCACTGATTTTTGGCGACACAGGATCGAACCGTGGTAACGTCGCAGGGGGTACCTGCGGGTCTGGCTAACTGTCTCGGGGGAGTTGCCAGTACAGCCTCTCCTTCCTCTTTCAAAGGAGGGAGTCCTAGATCAACAGACGGATCAGGACAAACATCCACATCCATTTTGCTTAAGTCGACCAGGACTTGAATCTCAACAAGTCTTTTAACAACAATTTTTTTTATTTCAGCTTTTGAAAAGTGTTTCTTCACTGAAATGTCAAAGTGTTCAGCCAGACATAACAAGTCGTCCTTACGACACAGTTCAAGCTTTTCATAGCTAGGAGACTGTACAAACTCCTCTAAGCTGAAGCTCATCTTGAAACAGACACAAGGATCTCTTAAATTATTGTGGATGTCTACAGCTCAGGGAAAATGGTTATCCCGGACGAGCCCCCACTTGTGTTACGGCCCCCCCACTTTTTATGAGCAGGAGAGTAACACGACAACCACAAAAATTAAAATGAGTCCAAGTGTATATGGAAAAAAGGAGGGATTTATTAAGAATCAAAATCCCAGAAGGCTTGTCCAACTGTGGGGGAAAGGGTTGGGGAAAAAAAAAAAAAAAAAAAAAGAAAAGGGACACCTAACTATCATCTAAGCTACAAAAGAAAATAGAAAAGAAAACCTTTCCTACCTGTTCTAACAAAAGTTTTACCAAAACTGTACATGGGTGGCACCCACCTGCTTACCTAGTGTATATAACAGAAAAGCACCTACGTGATGAAGATGTACAGGGTACCCCAAGCTTACCTCGTCCTCTAACTCCCACCACAAACCTTCACACTGAGAGCACAAAACATAACAAGCAGTAGCCAGACGGCCAGGTGGAGCAGGCCTCCGTTTCTCCAGTGTGCTGCTTATATAAGGCCTCCTTGGATCCTGATTGGCCCATGGTGGAGAGGATCTAATTAGGAGAGATTGGCTCCAGCTTCCCTACTTCCTGGGAAGAGAAAAAAAAGAAGGGGGAGGGGGAAGGAAAACAAACAAACAGCCTGACAGGCATGTAACAGTTTTTTTAAATTGGCATATTTCTATAGAGTATTATTTTTGAAATGTGAAATTGCAGCTGCTGTAAGCTAGGAAATGATGTCACACTAACATGTCTGATCCAACAGAGACGAGTGTTTGTAGCGTTTTCGTCTGCTTTACCATGAGGCAAATAAATGAAACATGTTCAGACATTTAAACCAAACATAAACAGGAGGTAAACCTTCATGAAGGAAAATCTCAATCATGTCATTACTGAAAATGCTCCATATCGATGATGGACTCCGAGCAGGCTCAGAGATCTTCTCCAAAGCTTAGTTTTGAAACCCGGTTGCTGATAATATGGATTAACTGCCTCTGCCCGGCGTTCTCCTTCTTCCCATCGCTCCAGCTTTGACAGACACACACCTCTGTCTCTGCCTGCTTTCTTCCCTGCACATGCAGCCCTCTGGCTCAGCTCGCCAATGTGGATTATAGCTCTCTCATGGCTATCATGATCTTACACAAACAACATTTGTCAGCTCATTTATCACTGCTCCCCCCGGCTGTCCACCCTCGTCTATTCATCTATGCTCCGTTTCTGCATCCCTGCCTCCAGGGTGAAAATGCATGCTACCTCCACCATGGAAAAAAAAAAAAACCTCCTCAACCCTCCAAAGTCCTTTCTGATATTTGCGCGAATCTGCAAATGTCAGCGTCAATATCTGAAGCTTGACTGACTCGCCGAAATCCGTTGTGCGTCCTGGTGACGCGATAGGACGCGGGCACCTTGTAGAAAAACCGAACTTTCATTAAATGCTGTTTGCAATGTCACTTTACGAAATTATCATCCACCTTTGATCAGATCGGATCAGCTCAGCCTCGGGAGTAGTGGTGGGATGTGTAGTGGTCAGAAGCTAACTGGGTTAAAAAGGTGAACATGAGCTCTGCAAGCACTTTGATACAAATCAGCGTTCATAACGGGATAAAGCCGATCACGTTAATGTCGTTAAGGGGACTTAAGCCCAACGGATCAGGCTTCCACCTGAAAGCTTGATGCGAGTGTGGGGGGGATGCCAGGAGATGGAAGTCCAACCCTGAGAAGTGAACGTCCTCTAGAGTCCTCTACGGTCCTCAGGAGGACAAGGACGGTGATATTCATCCGGACCAAAGCCTGGACTGACCCAGGTTCAGCTGTCAGAACCGGCAAAAGAACAAAGGATTGAGCAGATGTGCTTCACAAAGAATGTCAGAATCAAAGAACCAAAAGTAACAAAGAGGCTTGTAGAAGGACAGGATAGATCTATGAGCTCAAGACTTTCCTGTGGTCATAAATACTGCATGTACAGTGGATGTGAAGTCCACACAGCCCAGTCAAAATGTCAACGTGTCTGATGGAAAGTGATGAGACATAAATAAACAATGTCATTCCTATTCTGTAATCTGTACTGGTCAACGGAGAAACAAACAAATCTATCATGGCACAACGTGTGAGCACCTTTTATCTGATGCTTTGTTCAGGAACCGCACTGTTCAGGAACCGGGTTTCCGCGTTTTGTTGGAAACCCCACATACATGGATGTACAGTCAAATTCAATAACCCTCTCTTTGTCCACATGCAGCCAGATATCTGTCACAACAAATGCATTTTTATTCACTTTGGTCTTTCATCCACACAAAAACTCAGTTTAGTATCAATAATAATGATTATTTATTAAAAATAAAAAACTCCAACCAAAGTGGAGATTTGAGAAAACTCCATATTTGTGTTTGCTTGGAGAGATTTAGAGACCTGCGCCTTACTCGTTCTGGAGGATCTTAAGCCACTCCAGAAGGGACATAAAGACTATTCAGGAAGTTCTTGAACTGATGCAAGGTGAGGACAAAAAAATTCTGATCCCAAACAACCTCAGTGGACTCCGTTTTTGTGGAAGAGCTGTTCTGAATGATCATCTCATCCGTAGGTGAGTGTTGGACCGAAGCGCGACCCAAGTCACTCCTTTACTCTGCTCTTGTTTCTTCATGATGAACAGGAGGAGCAGATGAGGCCAGCATCAACGAACCGCTCCTGAACCAGACCCAGGGTAGTTCCCAACTCTGCTGGAGGTTCTGACCCCTTAGACCTACACCATCGACCAGCAGCTCCCGCACTGTGACACCTGTAGGTCCCACATACTTTGTATCAGTGCAGTTCAACAAAAACATACAACCTCTAATAAATTATATTTTAAATGTACTGTACTTGTACTGAGTTTAATTAAGACCAGGGGACCCCAAAGCTCTTCAGACCACATTCACACAATAAGTTAGTGGATTGTAGCCAAGGCTGCTCTGGTCTGACAGAGGTGAGGCTGTCATGCAGAGGTGCCACCTGTTGGGCCCTCTGACCACCAGCAGGTGAGGCTGGTGAAGTGTCTTGACCAAGGACACAATGACAGAGGTGGACGGTGCTGAGATCAAACCCACTGTCCAACCACCGTCCCACTTGTCCATCTAGTAGTGATGTCCAGTGAGTCTACGGACATCTGTAGCATCTCATGACCTTCTACTGTTGAAACTTACTAACAGAATGTTCAGCTTCTTGGAACGCCTTTCTCTTTACGTACCCATCACTCGTCTGCATGTTTCCCACATTAAGTGTGATCGCAGTTGTTCCTTCAGTGTGCGTAATTATTTTTTGAGCAAATATAGGTAATGTTGACTCGATTGCCACAGTAACACTTCTGTGTATCAAGTTGCTGGGGAGAGAAGAAGAAAAAAAAACTGTTCTGGATGCAAAGCTTATGTAAGCAGTGACATATGTTCTGGCCACACTGAAGGAGGATATAACGAGCTAATTAACTGCTATGGATCTGTCAAACATCGGCAACAGGAAAGAAAAAAAAGATGTCTATAGATGGAGGTGTGTTTCAACAAGCCGAATTGATCCAACAGAGATTACAGTTCTTGTCTGAGAATTTTCTGTCCTCTGTGAGACAGCTGCTATGATGACTGGAACCTCTTCATACATCGATAAGAGAAATGAAGCTTTATTGATCCCCGTGGGGAAATGGGATCATTGCAGCAGCGAAAAAGAAAAAAAGCCAGGGATAAGGTGCAGCATGGGAATAAAGAAAAGTGGCCTGCAAGCACACAGAGGAAAACTACAGAAACAGAATTAGGAGGGAGGGAACAGGATATTTCATGTATTGAAGCAGATGTATTGATTGAAACTACAGAAGGCTAAGAAGATCAGATCAGGATAGTGGAAATGAGAACTTTAAACCTTAAAAAAAGAAAAAAAAGAAGCTTAAATCTGATCCACCTCCGTTCTGTGAGGCCTTCATAGCCGCTGGTATTTTTCAGTTTTAAACTTTTGCAGCAGTCTGTGGAATATCAGAGGATTATTCTAGGCAGCGGATACCGTATGCATCCTAATGATCGGCCAAGCCTGCTGGCAAGACTGCTGAAGTTTTTGAAGCTCCTCACTACATTAAGGAGTCATAGATGGAATAATTCAATTTGCAATGCCTGCTCCAAGTTGGGAAGCAAGAACATTACTTAGTGGGACATGTATTATGTGAGGCCAATCCATTTCACACCGCTACAGTAATGTGGAGCTTAAAGCAACATAAAGGCAACGGACTGGGTGGTCTGTTGCTTTCATTTCAGAGAGATGAAAAGAGCATTTTTCAACTTTTGGACTCATTTTTTCAGACTAGAATTGAGCCTAATGCCTTTGATTGCAGAAGCAGGAAACTTCAGCCTCTCGTTATGTTAAGGCAACTTTTTAACGAACAACTGAAGCGTTTGTGGCTGCATCTGTTCTGAGGACAATGAAGGAAAAATTACAGGATTTATCCTTAAGAAGGTAAATGGTTCATAGATTGAGTCATCTTCAAGCAACTTATGTTTGGTTATTGTTTAATGAAACAGATTTTTCACCACCTGGAAATGTCCTGAAAGGTTGCCTCGCTTCTCAGTTTCACTATTTCACTCCAGGGTTAAACTGAGCAATGGCTAGGTGATTTACAAGGATACATTTGAGAAGTAGGTTACCATGCTACCTATTATTTCTTTTATTGTACACAAAAGGTACAATGCTTTAGTATAAACTGTGAGAAATTGGTGCGGTAGAGTTGTGTTGTAGTCTGTTGTGTTTTTGGAGCTGTAGGTTCCACTAGAGGGCGCAGTCCTGTAGGTACATGTCCACACACCTGCTTCTCATTAGCTTATCAGCAGGGGAATAAGAGCAGCTGGCTGAGTGTTAACCTAATGCTTAATAAATTGTGAACCCAAGTTATTAAGCCATGGCTGTGATTTAAGTTTTTTTGTCCCATCTCAGCAGATGGTTTCCATACGTTCATCTGATGAGGTGGGGTAAAGTTTTTACAGATATTTAACAGAAAACATCTTTGGCAAAAGCCTAAATTTGTTCACCTTTCACTTTCCTCCTCTTCAGAGATCTCAGTTTATTCTCTAAGAGTGTATTCAGACCCGATAGTCTGGTAGATTCGGTTCGATTGGGGACTAAAATGGCAACATTTGTTACATTTTCAGAACCCTAGTTCGCATTCAAACTGCACTGTGTCAAACGACTAAAACTAACTGAAAAACCTGTTCCCCCCGTCGCCTGTGGGGGCGCTGCACCAAGAACTACTGAAGGAATTGACACAAAACCTCCGAAGAAGGCCAGCTCAACTTCTTTCTTCACAAAAAGGAAACAAAAACGGAGCAGTGTCAGATTTTACCGGTTGTAGGATTTCTTCATTGATATACATTACTGGTTTGGACATCACCTGTTAGCCGCTAATGCTAGCGACGCTCCTGCAGGTGCCGTTACTGCATGGTGAATCTGTTCACTAAACCAGGCTGTTCCAAAATGAATCACAAAAATGATCGCAGCGCCTTTACATCTTACCCAATTTCTATAAACATGGCTTAAATTAAAGCTGAGAAAATTGCTGATGTTTGTAAGTATTCTCCCTTGATATAAATCTATAAACAGTTTGGTTTCTATCAAGATAAAGATATTATCTTTTAGTTTTGGGTTCCAAAAGAACCCAAAGCTTCTGTGGGTGGAGTTTTGGGTTAGTACCATTTCATGGTTGTGCTTATTGGTTCTGGTTTGGGTAACCCATGGAAATGCCATAATACCGCAATGGATGCCTCTAATTTTTCCAGCTTTACCGTGAAACCCCAAAATAAAATCAAGCAAAGCACTTTAGAAGTGAAAGTGACTGAATTCCACCGGTCCCACAGAGCACCGCTTCAGTCCAACGTCTGACGACACTGAATCAGAAGTGCTGTCTCTGCTGATGAGCCAAAAATCCAAAAAAAACCCTTTTTGGTCACAGTAAGATGTTAAGCTAATAATCCAGCTGAGCCATCGATCATATTTAATTAATGCTGACTTGAAATTATGGCTCAGAAAGCACGTCTCTTCTCATTACTTCAACTCATCTGTCTTTATAATTCTTCACCTCCGTTCAGCTCTCACAGGAGACGATGGAGGAAAAAATCTGAACAACGGAGGAGAATTGAGGAAACTCAGGATGCATCATTGCAAGAAGTGGAAAGAGCTGAGACAATCTGAGCTGAACAACAACACAAAGACTAAGACTCAGAAAACACAGATATGATGACAGCTGTCCAGATTAATTAAATCCAAGCTCTCTGTCAGTCAACACTGCAAAAACACAAAATCTTACCAATTAATTTTGGTCTAGTTTCTAGTATCTTAATACCTGATACTTTAAATGAGACAAAACTAACTTCCAAATGAACCCTGGTGTGGATTGAATGAATATCTTAATACCAGGTGGACTGGAGACCAGTCCAGAAGCAGGAAGTGGATTGAGTAGTGCAGGGCATTCTGGGTAAATACAACCAAAACTGAGATGTGAGTCTAGCGCTAGCTGGTGAAAAGTCTGTCGTTTTAGTTTTTTTTTTTTTAACCAAAGACAAAAAAGAAATCCTACACTCCTCTATTTCTGTTTGCATTTCATGACGCTCAGTACCTTCGTCAGAGATTTTCATGGTGTGTCCTTCAGTGGTTCTTGGTGCAGCGCCCCCACAGGTGAGGAGGGGAGCAGGTTTTTCAAAGGGGTTTGGTTTGTTTGGCACAAACTGAAAAGTGATCAGCACCACTTAAAAATGAAAAACAAATAATCTAATTTTGGTCACAGATTGAACTGAGTCTATCAGACTATCAGGTGTGAAAAGACACCATCTGATTGGCACAAAAAGTGCGGCACTTAAGGGACATCAGAACAAATATCAATAGGAAGCCACATTCATGTATTTGAGCTTGTATGTAAAATTCTGACCCTACGGGAGAGAATCCGTATTAAATTCAAAAGTGTGCAGGCAATTCTTCTTTTTTTTCACTCTGTGCAGCAGAACATTTCAGTATTATTCCACCCAGGAAAAGGTGCATTCAACCAAATAATTAAAAACAAAACAGAATAACTTTCATGGCCGTGATAAGCGATTGCAAACCTGGCTAAAACTGGAGCTGCAGCTGTAATGTAAACATTGTGCTTTCAAATTTTAGAAGGCCACAATTTCACGAATAAATCTTTTAGTGCAAAGTGACATAAAATGAACACTGGACCCAAATATTCTTCGTTTTTTAACTCATCTCAACTTAAGCTGAGGAAGCCTGGACTCAGGTTTTATTTCTCTCTCCATAACTAAGAGTAGAGGCAGAGAGGCTGACATGTGGTACGCATGCAGAGCCAACCGCATAGAGAGAATTTGATAATTTATAGATTCTATGTATAACCTAGTTTAAAAACAACATAAAAGACCTCTTGGAGAGATTAAATAGAGGATCCTGCAGTTACTTGCTTTCCAGCTTTAAAGTCCTGACTGCTTAGAATTAGGGAATATTCTGGTGGTGGTGGGGGGGGGGGGGCGGGGGGACGGGGGGAAGTGGACAAGCAGAAAACTTTCCTCATCTCTGTAATTATGAAGCAAAGTTCGTTTCCAGTAAGCGAATACTTTAAACAGGGGAACGACTTTCAATAACATTCCAGCATTTTATTATCAATACATTTTGAAAACCTGCAGCTGCAATTTAAACTTAATAAATTTTTCAAGGATGTGTACAAACAATCGGGTCACTTTTTTTTTTTTTTTTTACCACATACACACTAACAGAGAAAACGGATGACAGCAACAGTGCAGACGTTTGAACCGAAGGAATACTTGGAATGTTTTTCACTGACTTCCCCTCAGAATGCAGCAGATACTAAACCGACAGCACGGCCTCGCAGCACGGCTATTGACATTTCTAAACTGCTACCTCGCAACTCAATTACATCCAAATGGACCAATTAAAGTGTCTGTTATTGAAACAAATATCATATCAACACACTTTCCAGTTGCCAGAGCAAACAGGGTAGGTTTGAAGTTGTAAGTTTTAAGTAGCGCAGCAAATTGAACGTAAGCTTTGAACATACGCAAGACGGGAATGTGCATGTGGGACCAACCCAGTGCAATTAAAATGAGCACAACACTGTGGTAAACAGCCAGCAGAGCCAGAAATTACAACAAGAAGATGAGAAATCCATCTAATTTTTCTACCCACAGGACATGTTGCTGCCATGTAGGGCCCCTGCAGGCCCCTGTAGGCGGTGCCCTTACATAGGCAAACCCGTGTGGGGCCACCATGGAAACCGCAGACAAACCCATGTGGGACCCATATTGTCTGCCGTCCTTTTCCCCATATGGGGCCCACCTAGGTATGCTGGCTGGGAGATTAAAAAACCCTGAGCAGGAATCCTGACGCTGTTCAAGGCAGATGTCACAATCATTTGAGTCCAACAGTAGCAGCGTTTCCATTGACAGTCTAAGTGTACAATTTGACATTTTGAAAATACATTTGCTTAAACATGTTGATTTAGAAAAAAACCCACATTTTTCAATAAAAAGTTTTGGCGCCACGATGAGTTTTTTTTTTTTGTTATTTTTGTCTGTTTCAAAGTTGGTTTGTTTGGCAAAACACTTTTTCTTCTCATCACTGGGGTCACATGATCAACCGGACGTTGCCACTGGCACAAACCAGGAAGAGGAAAACGGCAGAAACAGTTGGAGAATGATGGCACCTCATGTTTTTCAATGATTCGCCACCTGAACAAAATGATTTGCGTGATTTTTATTGCGCATCTTATTTAATGGAAACCCTGCATTTGCAAAATTGTGGGGGGTTTTGACATTAGCCGAATAGCTTTAAAGCTTTGTGCACATTTGTAATAGAAATGCAAAGACTGAATCTGATTAAAATGATCAGAAGAGAGTTTCTATTAAGCAGAATTTCTAAGACAAAAAAGACTTAAAGCCATATTTGGTACCTAAAAAAAAGGAGGAAAAAAAGATTCAACTGATTAATCTGCAAGCCTGCAACATCTTGGGAAACATGCACCTCTGGATGCTGTAAATAAGCTCAGGAGTGTCTGCTGTGAAGGAAGACCGTCCCCATCAGCAGACTGAGAGGCATAAAGGACTAAAGGTCCGTCCTTCTGTTCGCACGCTGCTCTAATAAAGCTGGAACTAATTGGCGCTGGCCGTGTTTTCCATGTTCTGCTGTTTTGTGTATGACAAGCGAAAGCGACGCCACGGAAACTAATGAGCGCATTGCAACAAAGAATTCAGCAGATCTAAATTAAAGCCAATTAAATCCCGGCCCGGTTTCGGCTCTTCTACTAATCCAGGCACATGAAAGCCTCCTTGGCTGCAGCGGGGCTGAGCTGGGGCTGAGCTGAGGCTGCTGGGTGCAAGTGGAGGAGTGCTGCTAATAATTGCATCCATCTATCAAACACTAGGTCAGTGTCACCATTTGGAATGACAACATCCTATGGTGCAGCTGCTGACTAGGGCACTGTCAGCAGTGCTATCACGCGGCGCTGTTACACCACTGTGCTGGAAATTGGCAAAGCGAGAGGAAGAGGCCAGCAGCGGAGGTGTGCAGTGTGACCCGCTGCTGCCGCTATAACTAAAGACTGCAATAGAGCAGCCAGGAGGTTAAAGATAAGGCAATCTAAACTGTAACTGGTTGTGTCAGGGAAAAAATAACACCGGCTAAAAAACACGGTAAAAGTGGAATGAAGAAAGGAAATGTGAAAACGGGAACATATGTTTTTGTGTCGACCACAGCGACCTTTGGAAAGAGAGTAAATGGGATAAATTGCATAAGAAGTATGGTAGCCATGAGGCTTTGTGGTTCATGAATATACCCATATTCTCTTTAGAATATTAATTACGCCATGCAGTGCATCTCTGCAGTCTCACACAGAAAAACTGAACCTTTAACAAGTTTTATTTTGTAGAAAATGATCAGAAATGTGCAATACACAGCTAAGGCAGAGTAACTCCTACCACTGTCTGACTTGTTTTTAATGTAATCATATAGCATAAGCAGCATATTTTCTCTTAGGAATATATATATTTAATAAAAGGAGATGATTAGTGTGAGGCCTTTAGGAGGCCTTTAGCCTTTAGCCTCCAGAAGAGGATTATGGAAAACTCAATGTGGGCGTTTCTGCAGAACAAACACTGGTTGGAAAGAGAAAGAGAGTCTGATTTCCATGACACTGCAACACACTTACCAGCTTCCATCAATTTTATTTGTGATTTTTTTTTTTGTGAGGATCGCAATGATACCTGGTAGATAAAGTTCTGAATCCAGCAGATCATTAAATTTTACAACCTTGGTTAAGATGGAACAAATATGGAAATGAATCTTTAAAGAAGCAAAGAGAAGGAAAGAGTCGTAGGGGAAACATGGATCCTGGTAGTGGGATCTGGAGGAAAATATCTCAGTAAAGTTTTGTAAAGGGATTCTACCTGCAGCAGAGCAGAAAGAGACCTGATGGTACTGAATGTGCTGAGCACTTTGGAGAGTGGGCCTGACGGCCAGAGGAAACGGAGCTGCAGTGGGAACGTTTCCAGGACAGATCTGTCATGGAGAGGATTGACCAGAAGGATGCGGGGTTGAGAAAACCCACGGAGGCCTGACTCTCCCAGAAAGGCCGATCATTAGGTGAAGACGTTCTCCCTCAGCGCTGAGAACGGCCAGCAGTAAGATGAAGTAATGGGAGCCAGATGTGCAGGTTGCTGCAGGCCAGCCACACCCTCCAGCACCAGGATCACTTCATTCCCATCACTTCATCTCAGCGCTCATGTTCGATTACGCTGCATTAATGTAAACCTAATTCTCTGAAGTATTTTCATTTTGGACTTTATGTTTCAGAAACAATAAACAACAATAAGCTTGTGCACACAGATTGTTAGCAGGATGTTTTTTTTAATTTTAACTGATTGCCTCAGTAGCCGACATTAGCAGAGTGCGATGATTGCAATCACCCAGTGGGTTGGTACGTTACGATGCGCAAACATGGCGCCTCCTCCACGTCTTTGTCTGCAGTCAGGGCAAAGTTTTGGAGACGCGTTTTGACACAAACTTGTGTTTTGATGTGGATAAAAAGCGCACAATAGGCCACACTCGCATTGTGCTCCCATCATGTTGACGGTTGCGGAGGCTGTGTGATGGATGAGCTACACCCTCGACGGCTTCCCAGACCACCGCAGGGTGTGCCCGTCTATCAGGCGTCTGCGGCGTGTGGGTGAGGGGATCTGTCCGGGGTGAACGCTGGCGGAGGCAGAAGGAGAGCGTTTGCCTCTTGCCTACCGCGTTGCCATTTTTCATTTTCCATAAAACTAATCATAAGGCATGAAATACATATATATTCTCTGGAGCTTAACTGTCCAATTAATATATTTATGAAAGAGGAAGCGCAATGTATTATTTCACATAAGTTATGGCTCCGTTTCCAAAGACTAATGATAACAAATCTGTGTGTTAAAACTAATCATGGGCGCATATTCATGACCTCAGTTCACAGAATGACGAATAATGTTTTCAAACCTTCTGCAAATGCAATCTGTATCGCTGAAATGAGATTTGCTTGCAGGGTTCTTTAATAAGCAGGGGCCCAAACACATTCGCATGCCGATGCTGTCGCATATTTGTGCCGGCACCTCAATATTTTCAAAGCTTAAGCATATTCAGTCTATTCAATCATAAAGCTGTGATTAGACCTAACTTTTTCCCATGTTTATTCATGCCGGTTTGTTTCCAGCCACCAACTGCCGTCGCCCAGGTGTTGAGCTTATTCGAGGAAAAAAAAAAAAACCTGTCCCACCACGATTCTTTGAGCCAAAATTAAATGAACAAGCCTTCACAGCTGAACCGCTTACTCCTGAACTGGAGTCTGTAATTGAATAAACAACATATTTACTGGTTTTGTTCAACTTTAACAAACTTTTTGTGTTGGTTTGTTGTTTCCTCTCTGCCCATTTGTTAGGAACATGAGAGCAGGTGGTCCAAGTAAAAAATAAAAAAAAAGACCAATTCCAGGCTGGAGGAGGTCTGGTGCTGTCATTTAGATCTTTGTCATGTCTTTAGATTGATGTCAAACGAGATAAACATAGTGTTAGTTTCATAGTTATTTCCCTCCCATAAACAGATATAGCACTGATACTTAACATAATCCATTGTATGACATAATTATATTGTTCAGAACAAGAAGCACTGAGGGTGCCAACTTCTCTCTGTTGCTGCTGGTGTTTGAGGACAGAGACAGTTATCTGCTGAAGTTTAGTCCAGTCTGACCCGGTCTGATCTGGACTGACCCGGTCTGAACCGGCCTGACCCGCTGACCCGTCTGACCGGCCTGACCCGTCTGACCCGGCTGCCCGGCCTGACCCGGTCTGACCCGGTCTGACCCGGTATTCATTTTGTTGATCCTAACTGAAAAAAGGAAAAGTCGGATTTAACGTCAAACTATCAAACTGTTCTGAACCGGGTTTCCTCTGCTTGGCTAAAAGCCCAAAATCGATTATGAGAATATGGAAACTTTGGACATGCACTGCATCTCTTTTTTTTTAAATGCGTCTTTATTGATTCACCTCACTTCACATTCTTCACCTTTGCTTGCTGGAAGCCTAAAGAACAGCAGGTCAGGAATAAATTGCTCATCAGATCAAAGAGTAATTTGGCTCCCTGTTCTTTTCTTAAGCTAGACTTTAGATGTAGACTGAGCTTCGTCGATTGTTCTCACTGTGAAGCTGTGACCTCTATGACCTTTAGCCATTTCCTTCAGCTTCATCCTGCAGTTTATGATCTCGAGTGTCTCTACACCGGTAGTGAGCTTTTTAAAGTCCTAAATATTTTCATGTATTAAACCTAAGCTGGTCATGAGAAAACTGAATTGTAGTAATACCTAAAACTGAACTTTGCATAAAAGGCTTACAGATCTTGTTTATGAGCTTCCCAAACCCAATTAAGGGTTGTTTTTTTTTTTAAATAAATAAAGCAAGGCTACATACTGTAAGGTGTCTGGAATGCATTTTGGCATTTTATGGAGCATGTCAGAATGAAAACCAATTGAAATGAACTCTGCCAGTTTGGCCAAAGGGAATGTACAAATATCCATCCAGAACTCCAGAGGAATGTTGCTGTTGGCTACAAGACACAGGGGAATGAAGTGCAGGTTGCTAAGCGACACTCAACCAAATATTAGTGGGAGTCTGTATGCACAGGACAACACTGATCCTCCATGGACTGGAAACACTTAAACTTTTATATTCAGTTTTTTTTAAAAAACCACAGCAATTATCAGTTCGCATTAAACAACAATTTACTGAAATAACATTAAGCAGGAAGGTAATGTAGTAAATAAGTGTGAGTGTACAGCAGGTGGAGTTTCAGCTGACCAATTATGTTGCAGAAACAGAAGCAGACCTGCTAATGGTGTTGCTGACAGCGCACTGTGTGATACTGGGGAGTGTTTGTTCACATGGAGAACATTTTAATGAGTTCTGAACACTGGGAACTCAGGGTTCACTACATAATGTGAAGAGTTGTGTTTAAACCTATCCACTTGCTACTGAACTCACCAGGTTACACGTTAGCGCTAATGCTAATGCTAATGCTAGGTCTGAATAGGACCAGACCGTGTAAAGCTTTTGTGTTGGGGATTCATGATACATCAGCAATCAGCACTAACACCACTATCAGACATTTTTTAACATATCGGTATTGGTCTGATAAATAAAACTGATATTAATAACCAATATTTACTTTGAACTTATTGCTTATTGCTGTATGTTTCTAGAGGATGTTGGTCATGTGGTATTTGTTTGGTCATGTGACAGAATTAGTGATTACCCACAGCAAAGGATTGTGGGTAATTTAGGTAAAGCAGTAAAGCGATGATGAAGTAATAAGAGCATTAATATGGAACATCAATATCTGCCCAAGTCTTCAATTTTCATTTGAGCAAAAATATATTTTGTTAGATTATCTTTAACTTATTTTTTAAGAGGTTGTTTTTTGTGTGTTTTATTATTTTTAATAAAAACAAACTTTTGCCTCACTTGAATCTTTTTTTTTTACTTTCCACTAAAGAGTGGGAATTGTGAATTTCTTATGACCTACTTGCTCAAAGACCGGCTTTTAAAACATTCTCAGTTTTCTGAGGTCAGAGCACTTCTGTGGCTGCGTGTTGCATCAGGCGCTTATTTCTTCCTTTCTTTCTTTCTTTTTTCTTTTTTTTTGAAGATAGTTAAATAGTTTAAAGTCCAAAGCTGTCCTGCAGTGGAACAGCGAGAGAGACTCATAGCAGCATGAAGAGAAACCCTCAGCACCAAGAGTCTTGAACTAATCCTGGGTATGAAGCATTTTGCATCATCAGGGGACAGCTGCACTTCATGAATCCTACACAGTGTGAGTGTGTTTTTTTTTAAATGTTTCAATAAAAATGCATATTTGGAGAAAATAACCAGACCCCCCGAGCGGAATCAACCAGCCATCTTAACCAGAGATTAACAACAGAGCATAATTGACGATGATTAGTGCATACATGAATGACACATTTCTGTCTGGACGGGACAGCCCCGCTGTGCTAAGAGGATTACATTATAACATTTGCTTCATAACTAATTTGGTTAGCATAGACAATCTGTGTGCAAACAGGTTTATGATTAGGCAGGGAGAGTGAGCCAGGCCCTGGCAATGTCCTTCCTCTCTGGTTCGCCTCTCAGATGAGAGGAGAGGAGAGGAGAGGAGGGGAGGGGAGGGGAGGAGAATGGAGTGGAGTGGAGTGGAGTGGAGTGGAGTGGAGACGTGGAGTGGAGACATGTACTGGAAAAAATGACAGCTGTGTCATGGAATTCATAAAACTGCTTGAAATAGGAATAAGTGCACAGTGGGGTAAATAAGTATTTGATACAAGTTTTCCCAAGAATAGAGATTTGCTTTTTACTGAATGAAATATTCGATCAAATCCACCAATCAGCAAGAATTCTGGCTCTCACAGGTTGCAGATACAAATGTGCACAAACCTTTGTCTACTTTCTGCTACTGCAGAAAAATCACAATTTGTGTTCCTATTAATTAAGAAATTAAATTAAAGTCACACGTGAATACACTTATTTGCGTGATAAATCACAAATAATTCATGGCAGCGATGGGAGTCGACATTCACATGAGATACGTTTCATGTAAAATCCTGCAGTGAGTGCGAGGTTCCCCTCCAACACTACGTCCAGACAACGACCTAAAGCCCCCAGCCAGCTCAAGTAAAGGACCAGCTCCATGAGAAGCATGGAAGGGTTCTGGAGTGACCTCGCCAGCCTCCAGACCAGAACCCAACAGAAGATCTTTGGAGAGATTGGAGACTCGATATTACCCAGCAACGTAAAAATCCCGTTTTTCAGAATTTCTGTTAGAGTCCGTCTCTCAGTTGAAATGTACCTACTAAGAAACTGACACACCACTCCATTATTTGGAAGTGGAGAAACTCTGCGGTGTATCAAGTACTTAATTCCCCCACTCTACGGCTTTTGTGTCTTTGACACCGTCGGTGTGATAACAGCCTGAGACAGAAACATACTTTGAAAATGACGCTGCAACGAAAATGTTTTCCCCGTTGTCACCCGTCTGCTGCAGCACAGTCTCTCTTTGGATGGTGTTTGTGGTGCCACATTTAGATACTGAAATGATGACAGCTGTGACCAAATGGTTAAAAAAAAAGGAGCGCACACTGCTCACTTAATTAAACTCGATGGCTGAGTTTCCATCAGCAGGTCTTTACTGCTATTTGCTTTTTGAATCCAATGCTGCATAGGAAAACATGTGACCGTAGCCTTCCAATTCAAACACAGCTCCAGAATTATGAACATGATCAGTAGATTCTCAGAACACAGAGTGGAGTATACACCAACTCGGTTAAATAAGGTAAAAAAGAGGCTCTAGGCAGTATAGGGTGGGTGGGTTGGGGGCTGCTGCACTGGTAATTGACGGGAGTGATGAGACTAATAAGGTCCCCTGTGAACTCATCAAAGAACAAGGGGGAGATAATGAGACACTTTTTCTTTTTTTGAGCTCATAATCAGTTTGCCTTTTTTCTGTTTTATCCTCTGGTGCCCTAACCTTTCAGCCTCTCCTCTCCTCTCACTCGCCCGTGGACAAGCTAACAGACACGTGTTTACTGAATAATTATGTTTAGTTTCAATATTGTTAGAGGTTCCTTTCATACCTGCGATCCCTTTGGTGCTTTAAGCCATCACTGAGCAAGTTAATAAAAATGTTACAACAACAGGCAGCACTCGTTCTTCTGCCAACACAGGGACGGTTTGCTTAGTTTTCCTCTGACGTCAAGCATGAAGAGCCATCAATTGGCTTTGTTTTCATCCTCTGATCTGACTCACTGAAAGGTCTCTAGGATAAATATGAAAGAATAAAACCTAGAAAAACTGAAAATCTCCTTACTTCTTGAAATAAAAACAAATCTGCTAAGTTTGAAATGAAGTAGAGGAGTTTCATGCAATGAAGGACCAGACAAAACCAATGTGTTTTATATCTATTAGGTGATCATTGATCATTGATATTGATCAGTGATCATCGCGATTTTTATACGCCTGGTTTTCTTGCAGTCTTTGTCAGATCAGTCTAACGATCTTCCTGGTTCTCCCTCTGTGCCTCCTGCTGGTTTTGGTTCTTTTTTAAGTGAAGATCTTCTTGCTGGGTCAAGTGAGGGTCAAAGTTCATGCAGGAGGGCCTGAAAGCCATCCTGTCTGGAGGGAAACTCTGAGGGAGCTCCACAGAGAAACCTCTGGAGGTTCAGCTTGAAGGTCACAGAGTCCAGTGATGTAGCTCTGCAGGGCGACCCAGAGGCTGCTCAGCTTTTCAAATAAGCTCAATGTACTGAAATAAAACACAAATACAGTGGAGCTTCACCTAATCGTGGCTTTTTCCATAGAGCACATCTGAAATATTTGAAAGTAAAAGTTGGGAAGCAGAAATACCTCGGAGCAGCGCTAGTTGACATGCTATTCGCTAGCATTTCTTTGCTGGAGTGGAGCTAAGAGTGGAGATTAGAAGGGTGTTAGCTTCTGTGGTAGTGCTAATATGGTTTCCACTGTGCATATTAAAACTGCAGAATGAAACTTTTGTAAAAACATATATTTTTTTACATATTTCTCATCATCATCATTTGAGACAGATAATTTGTGAAAACATCAATCTTCCCTACCTCCTCCCTGAGCTGCTGTTGCAGTCTGAAGAAATGCACCAACCAATCATAGGCAGGAGGGTCTTAATACTGTTAACCAAACTCTTGCTAAATTCATTAATGACTGAGAAACGACTCACCGTTACATAAATCCCTTTATCCGCCGTCATTGTTGGTCATGCTAACTAGACTTAGCATTCCCAAAAGGCTTTGCTGACAGGGCGAAGGTATAACGGAGCCGAGAGTTAAGGGTCCAAAGTGCGGGTGGTGAGTGATGTGTGCAAGGGTATGATTGACAACACTAAGGCCTGCCTCCTGGTTCTGATTGGTTGTTTCTACTTAGCACTGGGAGAAGGCAGAGGAGCTCTTTTTTTTGTTTTTTTGACTCATACTATTTTGTCATTCCATAGTGACAGTTTTAACAAATATATGAAGAAATATATATATATATATATTTTTATATAAAAGTTACATACTGCAGCTTTAATGCATATTGAAGTATAACCAGTGCTTGAGCTATTCAAACAGGCACAGGCATTTTTAGAGGCGTCTCAAGTATTTGTGAGAACACAGTGTGTAATGTGCTTACAAATAAGAAGGAACCTTCAACAGTGGCCATTTGAAACCATCTTATATAAAAGCAACATTCATCTCCATGTGTTTAAAATATATAAAACTTTCAGACTGAAAGATCCAACTGGATATTTAACATTTGCGTTTGCTTCGCTTTGGCCCCTTTCCGTGCCTTAATCTGTCTCTCTCTGGAGTTAATCTGATGGGTTTAGTCCTTTTTCAGGCCGTTAAAAATTAAACCATTTCCGAAGAGGCACTCGGCTCTCTGGTGAACCACAAATTTGGAGTGATGGCGGAAACAGGAACGCACGTTTCATGCCGCCAAAGACACGGCTGCAGTCGGATGTTACTTTTTTTTGCTTCGTTGTCTGAGAGAGTGATAAAGTGAGTGAAAAAAAAGAGTTGGTTACGTAGAGTCAAACTGTTTTCACTTAATGTGAAAAGTTTCCAGACAGTGATGAATATGCATTAGGTGCACTCATGTTTCAACACTCTCTGCTTTTCTTAGTGTTTTGAAAAATTCAGCAAATTATATATATATATATATATAATATATATATATGTATAATATAATATATATATATATATATATATATATATAATATAATATATATATATATATATATATATATATATATACATATATATATATATATATATATATATATATATATATTTTTTTTTTTTTTTTCCTGTGTAACACTTGCTATGTGTTTACAGTTAATAACTCGTAATAAAGACCAGAGCTAGGTTCGGCTACTGGAGTAGGGAGAAGTGTGTTTTGAATTTAATGACCACAGACCAAAAAATTGAGTTAAAACAGCCGGCTTATTATTGGTTGAAATAACAATAAAAGAAAAATAAACAACAATGTTACAACAATTAACATACAATGACACAAATTTTAAAAAAAAAACTGTTTCCCCGTTTCTCTCAGACTATTTTATAAATCTGAATTAAGAACACTATTTATTTCACCTATAGTTCTATTTGAATTCTAGTTAATATTATTTATCTATTTTAAATTTACAGTTTGCTCTAATTTGTTTAATCTATTTTAACTTTTTGGTGTTCCTTTTTAAGAAGTTAAAAAAACAAAAAAAACAAAAGTAACAACAAAACAACAAAGTCACAGCAGAACTATTCAGCAAGGACAGCAAGGCTATGCTCCAGACTGATGTCTTGTCTCTTCCGTTGATCCAACAATTAATGTTGTTTTTAGTGACCCACCGCTAATCCGCACAACATAGGCAGGTCATACCAAGCTGCGTGCCTAGCAATGTCCCGCAGAGGGCGTAGCTCCTATCGGGTGGTCACAAGGCTCCCGGGTTGACTCGCCATCACGTTCTCCTCAGCCTGATCCAGTTCAGTGGTGATGGAGATTCTTTCGTCCAAATCCCAGCCAAATGTAAGAAAATAAAAAGGAGAAAGAAAAGGAAAAAGAAAAGAGCCTGTTGCCAACAAAGGGCAACAGTTAGCAACAGTTAGCGACAGTTAGCTCTTCTGTTGACAAGACGTTGAATGTCGGTTGAAAAGAGCAACTGTTAGCTTCGGCGGATCAGCTGGTGCTCAGCTGACTTTCAGTTATATTGCTGTTAGCATCCGCTGATCAGCATCCGTTTAAATAAAATAAATATTTCACAAATATTCAAATATATTTAAATTAAAAAAAAACAATTACAACTCACCAAGTCCAGTTTCAAAATACACAAAAGATGATCCCGAACGCAGTCAGGGTGAGAAAAAAAAATAAAAACATGCGGAGAGCTCCTTCTCAAGGAATAAAAAAACGTGTCTTAGACAGCAAGTCGATCTCTCTTATATGTCTTTTTTTTTCTTTTCAGCACAATCCCGTTTGCTTCTGCGCTCTCTGCCTGCTTCAGGCTCTCTGCTTATTCTCTCTCTTTCACGTCAGAGAATGCAGCAACCCGATTGGCTGGAGCTAATCACATGGGTCACATGCAAACGTGACCCTTCAAAATAAAAGATTCTCAGCCACTTTAGCCGCTGATAAAACAATACCCTTGTTTACACAGTTTTAATCAATCAAAATATCACAAATCAAATATAGCAATTATAATGTCCCTAATTATTGCTTTTTTTATTTTGGTCAATTTTAAGATCGATTAATTCCCTATTTATTCTCCTATTTACTTATTTCCTATCTATTTTCTATTTATCCAATTTATAACTATTTTTAGTGACAGCTATTTTAACCTGGGTTACACCTGCAGGATTTACTCAACTAATCACAAATGGTCACATCCAAGCAGATTATTAAGATGCTGAATAAAAGCAAGCTGTCATCTGTAATGGTGGAATTACAGGTTTTGATTTGGTACAGAAATTCAGCTCTCTTCCATTATATTAGCATATTGTCCAGTAATCACGACCAAATAATTTGCACTATGCTAATGACAGTGGCCACTTTCTGGATCTACCTAATCTGTTTCTCCTGCTCTTCCACTGTTCCAGGATCCTGAGTCCAGTCTCAGTTATTCCAGTTTTCCAGCCCAATTTTCTGACTTGCTCCCCTGCCAGTTTGAAGATAGCCTTAATGGAATCTTACTCCTTTTATACGCTGTTAATATTGTAATAATAGCAACAAATCAACTTTTTTTGTCTCTTACCTTTACATCCCTTCATCTCTTTCATATATTACAAAGATTAAATCAGACTATAAAAAACCAGAAAGCAATTTACAGGCTGCAGACCTTCCTAATTTATTGGGCCATTTTGCTCTCTATTAAACCATCACTGAGAGTCATTGACCATTTTTAAAGAGGTGGCATAAAATTGGTATCCTTTTCTTTTGATTGCAAAAGTATTCAAGCCCTTTAAATTTTTTGGACATTTCGGCATGTTACAACCACAAACTTCAATGTGTTTTATTCGGATTTTAAGTAATAGACTAACACATAGCAAGACAAAATGTGAAAAACAAAAAGGGCTTTGACTCTTTTTCTCTTTTTTTTAGTGGTGGGTTCTGTAGTTCAGTCCCTGAGTAAAAAGCTGTTCATTTTCTAACAGCATTTCAATAACACACTTTTGTTAGGAACTGCTGCTGGATTCTCACAGCAAATTGTTTTGGTGTGGCCATTAAAGCTTTCAGAAGTGTCAGTTTATGTCTATTAATCAGAACAGAAAAAGTCCTCCTTAGACATCACATCGAATGAATAAATTCTCACACAAGCTGTTCCACTGCTTTGATGTACATCACTCTGGTGGATTTAAAGCAAATTGTTGCAGTATTTTTCATTCCCAGGCTACGTGACTAAGTGTGACTGAGACGGTTTTAGGTTTTATGAGCTTCTGACAGTAATGAAACACTGCTAATTAGAAACGTCTTTAGTAAATTCCACAAATATCTCTCGTTGTCCAACAAACAGTCCCGCTGGTGCTGGGAGCTACTGGCTGCATTTTAGATATAAAGTGAAGCAATGTTGTGAGCATCTGCAATGATGTTGATGCATGTAGATAACAATCAGATCTTCTCTGCTACTTTTTATGTTCTGATATAGTTTTCTATGCAGAAAGACCAAAAACTGCAGGTTTGACCAAAAAAACATTTATTATTAAAATAATTCCAAACATCTGCGGGTTTGACTGTCCTGACAAATTCACCCTGAAAGCAGACTGCAAAATGCTAGAAAGTTTTCAGAAACCCTAAAATATCACCTATATATATAGACTAGGGTTACAAATTTGTTCACATTACCATTTTTATTGTGTCTTAATTTGAATGAATTAATGAAGTTTTTTTTTAATTATCATCTCACACTTTATTCTTGTTATTAGCAGCCTAATTTGTGTTTTTATAGACAATAACAGGAGAGTGTCTGATCCTCTGCTGTCTGATGGTGCACTTGAATAGGAAACTCCCTGACATTTAAGTTAAAAACAGGCCACTGCCTATGCCTCCAGGCTGCCTTGATTTGAGGCATTTGACCATGTAGTAGCTGAATGGATGCTCTTATATTGTCAGTTATGCCATTAAATATAGATTGGTTACAGACAAAAGCCTGTGTTTGCCCTGCCATCATGGACAGAACATGATGTCAGTACTTGGACTGCAAAGGTCATCCTGTAATATCCCATCACTATTATTCCTCCAGTAGAACCTGCTGTTACTGCAGTTAACAACAGTTTTCTCCTGCCTGTTGGTAAATTAAATAGCTCAAAGCTAAAAGAGCATGAAAACTCAACATGTTCCTTCTGAACATTGGGGTCAGAGGTCACCCAGCAGACCAGAGACACATAGGACAAACAGCCATACACAGATACAAACACGCACACACAACATACTATGTGATTTAGATAGACCGATCAAGCCAGCATGCGTGTTTTTGGACTGTGAAGAGCAGGAAGAGAGGAAAGTCACCTCACTAATAAATAGAGTCTCGCTGTGTATACTTTATTCTCAGTTTATATCAAGCTATTCTGTGAAGGACTCAGAGCATCCAGTCAAGGCAACCCTTTCACTACATTCACACAGGACGCTGTGAAGGGGTTTAAAACAGGGTTAGGTCACCAAACTAGATCACAAGCATGAAAAATGTCATGCTGTTTAGTGATCTGAACATGGACACAGAATGGTGCAGCTGTATGATAGCAATCCATCCCATCTACAAGACCGAGCAAGGAGAGCATTCACAAGAGACTCATGGTGACTTTTGAGGAACAGATCAATTTTGAGGATCTGAGCTGTTGAATATTTGTGGATATTTTTGTGGAACGTACCTAAAATGCGTACAAATTACACAAAATGTGCCTAGTCGAGGATATTTCCGTAGGGCATATCTGAAACATTCAAAAGGAAATGCAGCTTAGGAAGGTGAATAACTCAAGTGCAAAGCTACTTGACAGGCTATTAGCTGACATTTTGAAAATAGTCAATCCAAGTGCCTTACTTATTTTATTTATCACTGATTGGCTGTACCCCCCCAAGGGTGGCAATGAGGAAGCCTGAAGATGTCAGCTTATGGTGTAAGAAAGGTGATGAAGACATATCCCACAAGACTTGAACCTGTAATTGGAGCAAAATCTGATTCCACAAAGTATTTAGTTAGAGTAGTAAATGGTAACATGACAAAAACATGAAATCGTTCACATGGTATACTGGTTTTATTACACCCAGCAATCCTCCGGATATATTTCCTTGAGATAAAAAAAGCCTACAGACAAACTAGATTTGTGCAATCAAGAATATTTAGATTATGGTAGTTTAGTGTCTATTTTCTCTTATTTTCTATCTCTAAGCATTAAAATTTTTTCCATCAGCTACACGCTAGCGCCTAAGACATGTTCATCTATACACCTGGATAGAAGGTGGGGGAAGCTAAATCGGATTGATTAGAATGTTTTCAGGCATCCCTTGATGCAGAGGCTGACATGACCTGAGATCACATGGCAAGATATTTTAATTAACCACAATGTGTGTCCATGTAAATGACAAAGAAAACGTGCTCAGCCTACAGCTGCAGGATGTTCTTCACAGCAAAGATAAAATCTTTGTGAACACTGACTGACTGTACAGATAGTTTTTCTGAATCAGCCCAACGATTCCTTTAGCGTGTTAGATAAGCACTAATAAATCCAACCAACATGTTTTCTTTCATTGGAACCCAAGGGTCGTGCAAAAGCATTTCAGCTAAAGTGAGCAGACAGGAAGACGTTTGGGTAGACTGGTCAAGATTGGAATCCTTATCTACTATCAGCGTCAGGCCCACAGCACCAAATGCTAAGGTTTCTGAAAAAGGTCAGGATGAAGAAGCAGACACACATGACAGTACTTCAGAAATCCTCGCAGGCACTTATTTGAATGCTCCTTTCTTTCTTTTTTGCTATCTGCGTGTTAGCAGAGGAGATTCTTAAGTCTCTTGGGACCCTGAGCTAAAATTCATCAAATACTTCTCCAATGAATAATTCAGCCCAAACAAATTTTGAAATGTAGATGTTTTTTTGGGGCAAATAAGATGAGAAGAGAAAAAAAGATTAAAAACAACAGACATGTATGACTTTTAACATAAACATTTATCACAGTTTATTTAGATTGTCTAATTTAATTGCTTAAATGAGTAATACATTGAGGACTTTTGAATATATAGATACATTTATTTTCTTTGATATTTATTTCCTATTTAATTTGAGGCATCACATACAAAATGTATTTAATGACATTTGTTTTTTGGATTTGTAAGCACATTTTCTACTGGCTACAGAAAGATATGGTTGGGGGCCCATCTCAACATACACATTAGCTAGACACATTACTATGTGTCCAACCCTAAACCTAACCAAATATTTATTCGCACCTTAGGCCTAAATCTGTCCCAAAACAGCACTTCTTCTTACTGGACCCAGGCTTTGGGCCCCATAAGGAGCAGTCGGTAAATGGTTCTCACAATATATCAAAACAAGATCACCCCCACACGCGCACACACACACACACATCATAGGCATAATTATTTTGTGATGTACTTCCATTAATGATCTCACTGTTCTCATAAAGTCTTTATTATCTATAATGTTTCCTTTCTGGTCTCTGACACTCCTCTTCTATTTCTTTTTGTTTATTTAGCATCTACCTATTTCCTATGCCTGTCTAATTTAATGCCAGACTCAGTTTTTCTCATGTAATAAAGTTAAGTATGCAATGAGGGAGTAGCTCAGAATTTATTTTCTGCAGAACAAAACTGTCTCAACACAAATTGGTAACTAGCTTCTCCACATGGTGTATCTGAAATGCACAGCCAGGAAAAAAACAAAACAAAACAGCATGAATGTGTAATAATTGCTGGTCGATTCGTTGGTCACCCTGCTGTTCAGATGCTCACACAATTAACATTCCTGATGGATCACAAATATCATGGATTGTTTAACTCATTAAGAAAGACTTTATTGATCCAAATGGGAAATGAAATAAACACCCAGATAAAATGCATGTTGAGCTATGACATATTGAGAAGTGACAGGATGGTGAAATCACTTTGCTAGACTAATTGACATTGGTGCTAATTGCTTAATAATGGCTATCAATGCAGTTGAACATTCTACATAAATAAATCAAAGCTAAATACAGTGAGCTTATGGTATTAACAGGGTTAGATTCTTTATTTCACTGCAGATTTTGCAGGAGTTAAACAATAATTGAGATCTGTGTGTGACTCCAATATCTCGGGTTCATTCCTCGAACCGACTCTTCCCTGGAAAACTGACACGAAAAAAACAGTTTGATTTTGGGGATTTTTCTGTGTCCTCAAGATTAGATTTAATTCAGAGGACTGCTAGGCAACATCACCTCCATTTGAACATTTGTGACAAAATTTTGGAATGTTCTGTTTGATGTCACAATGTTTGATGTTGGAACCCAACATTCTGTTTGAGCTCAGACCATCAGAGATTTCTGACAGAGTGAGACAAAACTAAAAAAGCTGTAATTGCCATTGCTTGAAGGTGAAAGGACCCACACTAAAATCTACAAAAAAACAAAAAAAAAACATGGGACGTAAAAGGATGGATAAAACACCAGCCCACAGGAAACAAAAAGGTAACTGAGTTTATGAGTTTCAGAAAAATAAACTAAAACTAAAAATGGTTCGTCTAAGTTTTTAAGAGAGAAAAATATAAATCTGGATTTTGTAGTTTGTTCATTTTAGACACTGATTAGTGAAAGTCAGCTTATAGTTGTGTTTTAATGGTTAAGACACAACTATTAAGAGCAGGGGCGTGTCTAGGCGTGTCTAAGTTATTCTTCTTATAGGAGCCAGACTTGGGTACAAGCTGAAGATGGACATACTAATAATGCAATTTCACCTTAATGTACTAAAGACTGAGATTAAAGTGAACAGAGGGTCAAAACCTAAATAACAAATTTATTAATTTTTTATTTATTTTTTTGTGTGTTGAAAATGTTCTTAATCTGGGACCTGAGTACAAATTTCATTGAATCCTAATTATTTAACCGAACACATGGATTTTTAAGCATGTGAAAACAGGCTAATCATGTGACTAGAAAAATTAGCCTGTGTCCTATGTTGCTGTAGCAACACAGGACACAGGCTAATTTTTCTAGTCACATGATTAACCTGTTCAGCTTAGCAAGCTCAACTGCAAACAAATCTACACACACACCGCCCCACCCCACATATATATATATATATATATATATATATATATATATATATATATATATATATATATATATATAAAGTGACCTCTCTCTCAATTCAGAGGGCAACAGCAGCATAGCGCCACCAAGCACAGAGTCTGCTGAGAAGAGCCGACCAAGGAAAAGGAAAAAAGCTGCAGATGAGACCCTCAGAAGACGGATTATGGTCTCTCAGATGGCGGGAGCCTCCACTAGCTGCCAGCACTCGGTCAGAACCATGCGGAGACTGAGGAATAAAGCCACAAGGGAGGCAGAGGAACCTTCACCACCGGCCAAGAAGAAGAAGAAAAGACTCCAGCAGCAGGTCCTAAGCAAAGAGCCTCCATTCTCCTGGGACACCAGCTCAGGTTGGCTTGTGTTGGGACTCACAATTTCTGTCATGATAAGTGAATGTTAATATGTTATGTTGTTTCTGTTTCTTCGTCATTGTTAGAGTCAAGCAGCTCCAGTCCACCTCTTTACAGTAAAGGAGTAGGAGATTTAAGGAAGAGGAATCTGAGGAGGCAGAAGAATGAAATGATGGAGATGGAAGAAGAAGGAGAGTATTCCCAAAGAGGTCAGGGTAGAGAGAGATTTGTAACATAAGTATTTATGAGACAAAACTTCCATAATTAGATCTGAGGTAAACGTTAGTGTTTTATTTTGATGCTTTGTGAAATTTGAACATGTATTTTTGTATGTTTAGATGACTTCCTTGAAAAATATATTGAGCTGGATCAACTGGGAGAAGGAGGCTTTGGATTCGTGTTTTCTGGATATCGGGTCGACGATAAATTACCTGTAAGGGTTACAACCCCCCCGCCCCTGACCCCTCCACACACACACATTCACTTATGTCACTTTATTGTTTTTTTTTAGTTGGTAAGGGTTGGAGAACTACTACTGATAACAACTTCACATAATCTAACATTAGAAAGTACTAAATATCTCTTAAAGGATATTACGTCCCTAACATGCTAACCAAAGTCTCGTTGCTATCTTTTAGGTGGCTATCAAGCGCATCCCAAAAGAAAACGTGGTCATCAAACATAAGGTAAGTGAGGAACAGCATCGAGCAGTGTTTCTTCTTCGAAGTGCATTCCAGATGCATTGTGGGTTTCTCCTGTTTGTCTGGATGTTTCAGGATGAGGACGGCAGGGAGCTGGCCATGGAAGTGGCTGTCATGCTAGAAATGAGGAGCCTCTGCAGTTCACTGGGACAGTCAGCGTTTGTGTCCCTGCTGGACTGGTATGATCTGGACGAACACCTGATCATAGTGATGGAGAGGCCCATGCCTTCTGACAACCTGTCAGACTTCCTTATGGAGCACAATGGCTGCCTTAAGGACAGTGAGGCTAAGGTAACTTTTTTTTACAGACATTTTCTAAAAACTCTGTCCAACATCATCCTGGCCAATGCCTTCCTACACTATTCCACTCAAAAAATGTTGCATAAAGTACAAAAAAGTTTAAAGCATAATTGGGGAATAAACCAATAAAGTCTGGAAATATCTCAAGGACAATTTTTGTCATCACCTGAAAGTGCAAAGAATATGCTATACATGCAAACCTAGTAAGACGTGATGGTCCACCCTGCACTGACAGGCCTGACAAGGACAATCAGTTTTGTCTTCCAGCATGACAACAACCAAAAGCACACAGCCAGAGTTACAATCCACTGACTCAATAGATAGAAAGGCTAAAAATTGTTGTCCAAAGACACTCTTCATCTTTTGGCTTGCCTTAAGATTTTTCAAGGAAGATTGACCAAAGCTTTCAGTCGCTATATCTGTAAAGTCTACACTTACCCCAGAAGACTTGATGCTGTCACTGAAGACATATTGTAGCTCCCAAAATCATACATTGAAATTTTTGTTTGTAACGTGGCTAAATGTGAAAAACTGAAAACAGACATGGAGACTTTTCCCAGGCAGTGCAGTTCTCAACGCCACCTGTATCTCTGCTGTTCTTGACCATGTGATGTTTTTCCTTTAGACCATACTGAAACAGCTAGTGGAAGCAGCGCTCTACCTTCAGAATGCAAACATCTTCCACAGGGACATTAAGGTGGAAAATATCCTGATTAAGAACACCGCAGAAGGCCTACAAGTCTATCTGATAGACTTCGGTTTAAGCTGCTTTGATGACAGACGAGAACACGAACTTTTCTGTGGTACGACTGGAACATAGAACCCGATCGTTTCTCATTCAGTAATGCAGTTGAGGAAAAAAAAAGTATTTTTCCTTGTTGTCATTTTATTGATGGTCTTATTCCTACACATATTTAAGGTACTCCTGATCACTTCCCACTGGACTGGTACGTTAACACGAACTACAGGGCTGGACCTACAACTGTGTGGCAGCTGGGTGTGGTGCTGTATGAAATAGTCCACAGGCATCAGTTCCAAACTTCCAACTTCCTCTCAAAACAGCTGAAGATCAGCAAAAGGCTCTCCAAGAGTGAGACAAACCTATCAGCATAGCTCACAGCTCCAAATAAATCTTTTCTGTGACATTCTGTTTTGTTTCTCTGGCTCTGTTCATTGTTGCTGTTTGACCTCTGACCCTCCAGACTGCCAGGATGTTCTGACAAAGTGTCTGATGGTTGACCCTGAGGAGCGTCCCACCCTAGAACAGCTGCTGGGCCACCCGTGGTTTTCGTAGACCGCACACTCACGCACTCATGCACTCACACCTTCACGCTCTCATGCACTCACATATATACACCCACTCACTCTACTTATACTTTTTACTTTTTCTAGCATTATTGGCAACTGTCGTCTTTTCTCTGGGAGCTCCGGTTTCCTTCGGTTTTCTCTTCTGCTTGAAACAACTTCCTTTGAGATTCATGAGTTTGTTCTGTTTTTTCCTGTTTCCTTCAATTTTCTCCTCTATTCTTGAAATCATATTTTATTTTTTTAGCATCTTTGACATTCAGAAGCTTATTTTGATATTTGTTGAATTTTTCCAAGTTTTTCTGTTTCCTTCTTTACTTTCCCCTCATTTCTAAAAAATGTTTTTATTTTAATTAGTTATTTTTGTTTTTTTCTCCGGGTGCTCCGGTTTTCTATCTCTTCAAAACCTGTAATCAGAACAATATCTATACGGTTCATTAGAGATTTTGGGGTTCTTTGATTTCCTTTAGTTCTCTAAGTCAATAAATCAGATATTTTAGAAAAAATCTTGATTTTTATTGTGATCTTTGTTTTCTTTCCCGGTTCAAAATCATTCATGTTGAGCTACTTGAATGTCATGCTTTGCTGCGTTGCCTGGATGGTCTCCACTGGTTGCTGTTCCGTGGCCAGGTTGCGTTGCTCGTTGTGTAGGTCTCAAAGTTGCGATCACCATTTGTTTGTGGGATTTTTTTTCTTACCTCTATTTATTACCTCCTCATATACTTCTATATTTTTGTGTAATAGAAATATGTATATGTGAAAGGAAATGCCTGTCTTAAAGAATGTTTTTCCATAAATAGATTTGAAAGTGAGATTTGACCTATGCAGACACACACATTCACATATATTTTTCTAATACAATATTTGTGTATGTACATTTATGTAGGCAGATTTTAATGATTGGATATATGTTTATGTTTATAGAAAAATATATTTTCTTCTTTCTTTTTGCTTGTTTGTCATATTTGTTGCCACCATTGTTGACCTCTCAATGTGTTTTTTTTCAGATTCCAGATTGTCCTACTCAGTGTTCCTGTGTTTGTCTCTCTTTCCTGTCCTCTCCAACCCCAGCCAGTCGCGGCAGACGGCTGCCCGTCCCGAGTCTGGTTCTGCCAGAGCTTTGTCCTGGTAAAAAGGACTTTTCTCTCCACTGTCGCCCCGTGCTTGCTCAGGACGGGGGATTGCATCGAAGTGAAGCTTTGATGCAATCTGCTGGTTTCCTCCCCTCCGTAGAATCGCCACCTTAACGTGGTGGAGGGGTTTGAGTTACCCCCATGATCCTGAGCTCTGAATTGCCTGAGCTCAGGATCAGGCCGTTGACCGTTGGCATGGTCACCCATGGCAACGTGCCTTCAGGATAGGGGGTGTCACACCAAGAGCGATTCAAACACTTGGATGGAGTAAAGTTGTAGAGGTGAAGAACATCTGCTGGCAGCATCAAGGCTGAGCTTTGAGGAAATAGGTGGAGCTTTGGATGAGCAGCTGAATGGCTGCACTGAACATTCCAGAACTTTTCCAACATGACAACAAAGTCAAAGCGACGTTCCAGGAATGTTTTCGATGAGGGAATAATATTATGATATGATGTAAAGCTGAAAATGTTGATTTTGCTTTGTATCCCTGCTTAAACACCCTGGCATGTGAACACCATTGTAAGTCAAACTCAAACACAAATCCTAAGAAATTGTTTCAACCCTAATGAAACAATTTATTGAGACAATTTATTGTCTAATTTAACCATAAGTTGTCTAATGAGACAGGGCCCCTAACAGGGCAGTATCATATGTTTTCCAGCCACATTGTGCCATTTTATAGCTCGGAAGCTTTGAAACCGCAGCTCAGAGGAGGCAATGCTACATCCACCAAGGTGTTTTGCGCAACTGAATGGTTGTCATGACGATTAAGGAATTTCTCAAGCATGCATGAAAGAATCAACACAACATTCGGTTTTTTATGACAGAATATCATTAAAATCATGATGCAAATTTAAAAAAGTAAATTTTACATAATATTGCACCTTTAATTCATGAGAACCTGATAGTTCAATATTCACAAATGTACCCTTAGAATCTGAAAATATATTACTTTGCTCATTCTGGGACGTCTCTTTCTGGCTTCCTGCTGCTTTCTGAGGTCTGGTGACAGACGCCAGGGTCTAACTTCCCCACTTCTGGGTTTAAACGGAGCAGCGCCTCTGTTTATTTGCTTCTGCTGTGTGCACAGTGCGGCAGATTTGCTCCTGTTCATGGTCACTCCTGCAGTAATTTAAGTGAGATTGTGCGTTATGATTACACTGTAATCACAGAGGAAGAGAATTCATTACGGCCTCTGGAGTGAGCAATGGTTACTTCAGAATCCAATTAACTAAAGCAAACACACTGCATCAGTTAGCAGGCGCACGCTGCCTGCACTCGCCTCACACTGGGAGGAATAACACGCGCTCCACATGGAGGGAGCTGAAAGGAGAAGTGTATGATGAGCACTTCAGAGCCAATCACATGACTGACTTTGCTTTGATGTTTGCTTCTTGTGAGCAAAGCCTCCATGCAGAGAGAAAGAGAGAGAGATGGAGGAGGGGGGGGATAAGGATGAGTTTATTTGGCAATCATTCCCATAAACAGAAACTGTTTATGGCTCTTCTGAGAGGATTCTCACGTGGCCATGGCTCGCTGCAAATGCATCGGAAATACCACTTGCTTTGAGAAGTGGCTGCGCAGCTGGCATGAAGACGGCATTTGTAAAGGTTATGATGCAGAGTTTTAATAAGTGGCTCTGGAATTGGCTGCAGCAGCAGCGATCGGTTCCCTGAAGTTCCCTTTAGTTTACAGAGTTCGTAGGTCACAGATAAGCCGTTTAATAACAAAGTAAACAAAAAGACCTAAATATGAAATGTGGAGCGTTTAGCTTTTTGCTCTGAAACCAGCATGCTCTTTTTTTAGTTACTGTCATCTGAGATTTAAAACGGGTTTCATGACTGAATTCAACGATGTTCTGTAGAAACATGCAAATGATTTTGATTCAGTTTGAATTTCTGCTGGTTTTAAATCTCTAAACTGGCCACAGTTCAACAAAGAATTGACTTTAAAAGTATTATTTATTGTTTCCCAACCCTGGTCCTCAAGGCACACTGTCCTACATGTTTTAGAGGTTTCCCTGATTTAATGTGCCTGATTCAACTGATTGCAGTTCAGCAAACTCCTGTTAATCAGTCATCGATTGAAATCAGCTGGGCTGAAGCAAGGAAACATCTAAACCATGCAGGCCAGTGAGCCTTGAGGAAACACTGACTTATTGTGTTGAAGCTTTCAAACTACCTGCCCCAAAGGTTTTGTTCCAAACCCCCGAAGCCCATAATAACTCAACCAAATAGTAAAGGAGAACAAAAGTCTATTAAAGGAAATCAGAACTAACGTAACAGAGCTGCTGCCACCATGAGCAGAGAACAATACCTCCCCACTGTACTCTGTAAGCATGTAGGTCAATTGGAAAAAATCCAGAACATATTGCAGAACTACTTTTGCACATTTGTCCACCTATCAGACATGTGAAGATTGAGATGTCCTGTCTTGACCAGGCTTGTTGAATGACTGCAGATGACAGAACAGTCAGCCTTGGCACACTGTCCTGCCTGCCATCTTTTGGACGGTGGCTCCAGGAGTCATTGGAACACCTCACACTTTGTTACACACAGTCCAGATGACACTTTGATTTTCCATGGAGGTGCAGTGTGACAGCGCCTTCCCTGTGGTCTGATCCTTTGTCAGAAACTGTTAAAGAAAGCACTGCTGTTTGTTGTTCTTTATTAGCATCATTACTTTCATTGGCAATATATTTTTCTCTTCCTATATTAACTCCTTACCTTGTAGATCTGCAGGTTTGTCTCACTGGGGAAAAAATACTTTGACCTTAAAATAATTGACCTTAAGGGTGGGAGATGTAGACTTAGAAATTCATCACTATATTTTGTCATTCTATTGTGATGATGATAAAAATATTGATTAAAATCTACTTCATGCGTAATTTTTAAGTATCTGTATGAAAAAAAACACATTCAATTTCAAATGGGCTTCTTAAAACACACAGAAGTGTGATTTACATCACACACCTGCACATAGAAATGTTTATATTTACTGATATTTATTGAGCAATCATGGAACAAATGGGGAAAATAATAAGATGGCATTTATTATTATACTGTCAGTTTAGATTTTTGTAAAAATCACCATCAATTGGAATTTGTTGAGACAACAATCAATCTAAATTCTTATCGCCATAAGACATTTTGCAGAATAAATGGTACAACAAATGTCCAGCCCTAGTTGACCTGCACTAGAAAAAGAAATACTCAAATTATCACTAATGGCTCAGTAACAGATCCAGTAATTTGTCACTGTGGAGCATCGTTATCCGAACAACTGCAACCAATTGTTTGCCAACTCAAACAGAAGCTTCTGAGTCTTGACATTCATAATCAGCCTTTTTTATGGTGATTTGTACCACCTAATTACAATATGTTGATTGAAAGAGTGAAGAAAAAACAATGACAAGAGGCTCGCACTGAGTTTGTCCATCTAGACATGCATATCTCCTGTGTATTCACCGTGCTGCTCTTCTTTCCACCCTGAAAGAACCAAGCAGACAGCCTGGAGTTCACTTTAATTAGATTTAACATGTGTTCTAACAGAACACAATGCATCTTTTGGCATTTGCATGACAATGCCCTCTAATTGTGCTTTCCCTTAATTTGTTTTTAATAGCCAAAGCAGCAGTGCCTGATTATATCCAAAATGGATCACTGTCAGTGAGCGTCCTCCTCTCTCCTCTCCCCGTCTCTGTGGTACTCCCTTCTTCTCACCGAGAATTCGGCTCAAGCGGCCCACGTGCAGAGTTATTCGCAAGTATCATTAACCCTCCTGACTCTTCATTGTGTTGTTTTCCCTCGGGGAAATGGAATCCGCACTCATTTTGATGAAGAACTGCAGTGGATCCTTTGTTTGGGCACCAGATGGAAAGAGACCGATACTTGATTGTGTGAATGTGGCTGTGCCCCGAACGCTGCAGTAAATAGGACTGCATAATGGTCACTTCTCTTCAGCTCTCTGAAGCCCTTTTCTCTCTGCCACTAAACCTAAATAAGGTGCAACAATTTTCCCAGGAGCGGGGGACTTGACACGGACCTGCTGCTGTTGGCTGAAGGACTGATCTCAAAACTCCCAGCCAATTCAATTGCATGCTTACTCTGGACACAGACATCACTATACACACTATAATCAGGGATTCTGAAACTGAATTTAGCTCAATATTGACCAAAAGGGGGGGAAAAATATATATATATTTTGTCTTAAGCTGTTCAGTTCTCTCAACAAAAAAGCATCTGACGACTGGCAGGTTATGCATTTTATCCTAAAAAAAGCATCTTGCTCTTTCATATTTCATTTTTTTTAGCTTTTTATCAGCTAATGGGGCCATTTTATAGTGCAATAAATTAACTATGTAAATTTCAGTTCTTCTTGATTGTGTGAATGTGGCTGTACAGCTGAACGGTTGCCATGGGAGATTAAATGATTCATGTATGAAAGAATCAAGGGAACACTACAGGTAAAAACTACAGTTTTTGATGAGGGAATGATATTATAGCATAATGTAGCATTAAAATATGGCTTAAAAGAAATGTCACTTCATACCTAGAAACTCCTCTGTCTCATTAAAAACTCCTAGTGTATCTGAAACTCTGCCTTCAGGAAGTCATCTCAACATGTCTCCTCTAGTAAACCTTTAACAAGGTTTCTACCAGCGTTGCTTTGAGCAGCAGCTCCTTTAATGAGCTCAGCAGGTGTGCAGCTCCACCAGGTGTTTGCTAATTGTTGCTGGCTAGTCTGAAGGAGCTGAGTGGGGGTTTCTCTGTGAGGCCGAAGCTTGCAAACTGCAGCTCCAAGGAGGAGCTGGGCCTTGAAGGCAGGGCTAGGTCCACCCAGGCGTTTTGTACAGCTGAACGGTTACCATGGGAGATTAAATGATTCATGCATGAATGAATCAAGGGAACACTACAGGTATGTTTTATAACTGATTTGTCATCCATGGTAGAAAGAACTGTCATCAGTTGCCAGATTGTCTTGCTAGCGGCCTTTTGTCCATTCATGTTATCTTCTGTTAGTTATAACAGATCAGAAGGTGTTTGTTCTTAAACCTGCAGTCCCTGTTGTGTCGTCATAGTGTGGAGACATCTCAATTAGACTCTTAACTCCAAGGCAGAGGCCACAGGAAGCTCGTGATCCACAGGAAGTTCATGATCCATCACCAAAGACAGACGTTCCTATGTCGGCTCAGGGAAAAATAAGAGGAACAGTTTCCTGAAAACCAAATCCCCACTCAAGGTCTTCACTTCCCAAGCCCTCCATCCTTTCATAATGGCTCTCACTTCCATCCCCCTCACCTCCATCCCCTCATCCCTCATTCATTCAGCAATAAATCTTTAAACTTATATCTTTGCCGCGTGGTCCTTGCTAATGAATGTAACCTACGGTAGCCACAGGGAAAGAAACAAGGCTATTATTCTTTTTCTTAAAAAAAAGAATATTAATTATTATGATTGTGGTTTGTTTATATTAACTTCTAGATAACTTGTTGCCACTTCTTTCTTAGATTTTTTTATATTGTTTATTTCTTTTTAACTGTTCTTCCAGTTTCTTTTCAAAGTCAACAGTTTGACTTCAGTCACATGGAATAAGTCTAGATTTTGCTATAATTGTTTTGTTTTTTTCTTGGGATTTCTCAGAATCAAGTACAATGTGTTTCTTTTTTTGCCGACATGTAGAGGAAAGTAAAGGCTAATGAGTTATCTAGGGAGAAGCCAGACAATGCAATGCAAAACTGTATTTGTTTCAATTGTTTATTGCTTATATTTATAATTATTGTCTCTAAGCAACTCCTTGGTTTTTTGCCACCTGCCTTCTTTAATGACTAGCATCAAGTTGGAAAGTATGTAACTGACTTTAAATCCTGTCAGATTGATTTCTTTTGCAAAAGATGTTGCTGTGAATTCTGATATTTGAAGAAAAACTTTAGAAAGTGCCTGCACCAGCGGAGAGAGAAAAAGAGGAAAAGAAAAGCCTCATAATTCAGATTTTATGTGGGCGTTGCTCTACTTTTCAGATTTAAAATGCATCAATAAAACACATGACACATGAGCAGTAAAAGGCATTGTGCTGTTTTCTTCTCTTCTTTTTTTAAACCCACAGCAACCAAAGGTTTTTCTCTCTTTTTGTGGCTAAAAAAGTTGAAAACACTCAACTTCCATTTCCAGTCAGCAGCAGTTTCACTTAAATGTGAAAACAATAGTCAGTAAATCAATGTGTCAGCTGTGCTGAGTGGAGTTGGCAACAGCAACATTCCTGTCGCGAGCTCCACAATTATATCATTAATCATTGTGTGCTGTTAAATTTAAAATAAGGACTTTACGTCTGCACCTTGACAAACATTTAATTAAAGTTGAAGCACGACGTAAATAACATTCTGTTTGATGTTGATGATTCACTGCACTTTTCTGTAGGTTTGTTTTAGTCTCTAGTTGATCAGGAGGCCATGGCAGTGTGATCCCACGCAGCATGGTGGTTACATACACTAAATAAAAGAACACCTACAGATTTTTTGTTTTTCTCACTGAAGTTAAATCAGAGAATTACCCAAATGACTTTTGTTTGCTAAATGGCAGAAAACTTTGAGACTTTCTAGAGACTTCTTTGTAACATTCTTCAAATTCACAAAGTGCATTTTGCATCCCACACCAGATCCCTGTTCTGGTGTGGCCCCACCATATTTATTTCTGTACCACCTGGCTCTGCTTAAGGATGACCAGTGACGCCCTCTGCTGGAGGATGGCTCCACTACAACACCAAAAAAAAAAAAAAAGATCTAAGCTGACATTTTTAGTTTATCATTAGAAACAAATTTTAATCTAATAACTCATTAATTAATTGTTTGCATTTACACTCATGGCAAAATACTAGCAGTTGGCTAAAATCCGATCCAGTTCACGCCTCCAGCAAGCAATTGTTCCGTAGCAGCTGCTGAAGCAAAGACACTGATTTAAGGAACTGGTTTAACTATCACCATTGTGTCTGTGATAATCAGTTGAACCAGAGCCTTATATTTTAAATGATGGATCCACAAAAAGACAAATATTTTGTTTGCATAAATTCTTTTAGTGACCCTGCAGAGTCCACAGGATGACTTGCTAAAAAGCAAATAGGATTTGAGTCTCAGATCTAGACTCCAAGTCAAGCCAGGGAACGAGTCTTAATTGAGTGAAGTCTGTTTTTGTGGCTTTCGTTAAACTTGGATAAAAGTAACCTCTGGTACCATCATCAGAACCTCAGTCCCACCCAAGAGTGGACCAGTCAAGTGACGCTGCCGGACTTCATACCCAAGCAATAAAAAGCAACAAAGTCTGAAAAACATAATTACCAAAACTGCAGAACCATTTCTTTTCCACCTTTAATTACAAGTAATTATCTTGAAGCACTGTTCAGCCTACAGAGTTGTTAGTCTAGAATAGATTCACCAACTATGCATCTAAAAATGGGTCTTAGCTTTATGAGGTGTGAAGCCGTAGAACGCTTTAAAGATCAACCAGAGGAATAATGACTGTTAGCGCACTCCTCTCTGTCTCGCTCCCGACTCATTCCTCTCTAATCAGCCCTGTGAAGTTGCCGGGCGCCGCGGCGTGATGCCGCCGGTGGCTTTCTGTTGCTGCAAATAAGTGTGTGATTAAATCACTGCTTCCTATTCTGCTCCAGCAGCGGCATTGTTTTCCCAGCCATGGTTAATGTCTTTGACAGTGAGGCAAATAATTAGAGCGTCTACCTGTTGCCTCGCAATTTCCAATCTTCTCCCCTCTGTGTGGAAGAGCGGACGGGAGGAATGAAGGCAGATTATCTTCACTCCAGCAAATCCAAGCTCACCCAGTAAACGCAGGCACGCTCAGTCTGTCATGTTTACTCTCTGCCTTTCTCACCGTTTTCGTTGACAAAGATGAAAATGTATGCCGTGAAGCCTTGGACTGGAGTACGGCAATGCCACATGAGTTAAATGTTTGATGAGTGAGCTGCAGAGAAAAGAAGGAAATTAATAGAAGGCTGTGGCCGTACAACTCTTTAACAACAGAAACCCGCTTATTTGTAGCGCTGACATTTTACCAGCGCTACATTTTACAAGCTATCAGTTTCAGTTTTAAGCATGTAGCATGCAGAGGTTAGTACATTTTCATTAGTACACAAAGTAAAGGTTAGTGTAAGATTTTATTTTTTAATTTAACAATTATTTTACCAGGTAAGTTAAATTGACAACAGATTCTCATTTTCAAAAACAACCTGTTCCGGAAACATCAAAATATCATCATGTTAATATCAGTATTAATATTATCCGGTCAATGTTTATGAATTAAAGCATAAATATTTAAAAAAAGAAGTGTGTAGCAGCCAGCTAATCTGATGACCAAATTGTATGCACTACAATTTCAAATGCAGAAATGGAACAATTAAAATGACTGAACTGAACCTAGGGGTATTTTGCGTAGGTTCCTGAGAACACACCCCATAATAATGAAAAAAAAAAAAAAATAACAATTTGATTTTAAAAAGTAACACATTTTATCAACCTCAAATTCCCCACAATCCCAACAGGTTCCAAATGGACCTCTCCCCCTTTCTTGTGTCATCCACAGAGGTTGGCCTAACCCCACATGCGCTTTTACAAAAGATTTTTTTTATTCTGTTGTTTCGGGAACTGACGGGCTGACAGGACACACCCATCACTTCCCCGCCATCCAACCGTGACATCTGCCTCCCTCTTCCTGAGTGTCAAGCTAGAAGTGCAGGAATATTACAGGACTTTTATTTATAGCAATTAAAGAGAAATGGCTTCCTATTGTAGAGTTTCTTCATTCTACTTTGAAGTATCAGCGTATCAGCTGTGGACACTTCAGAAAATTTGCCTTAACTACGTTTGTGTTATCAAGTTTATTTTATTTTATTGTTCTTGTTGTAAATGTTGATCACAGAGCCTAAAAAAACAATGAAACGTTCATAGCTTTTTTTGACTGCAGCATGCTGCATGGGGAAATGCAGGCCTTCCTGCTGCTTATTATTAATGATTAGCTCACTGCCAAACTCAGCACTGACCATCCATAAACCTGCTAAGGATTTAAGTATTTTACAAATTTCAACTAATAAAGCTATTTCTGATAAAATTAACAAAAAATTACAAAAAATCTGTTGTCCACATATGTGTGAGGATTCTCTTGGAAACTCACCTTATGCCTTTTTCTCAGGAGGCTGCAATGAGTGACATTTCTCCCCGCCTCCTTTTATCAGTCTGCTTTTGAGAGCATTCTTACGAGTACCTTCAGACCCTGGTATAGCAACCGTGTGGTGACCGACATGGAGTCTCGGCAACGTGGCGAGAATGTCTGGAAGAGTCATCAGATTCCTTCTTTAGAGCTCATTTTCAAGGAGAAGAAAGTGCTCTGCATCGTTAGCGATATCACTGCATCGACTCAAGAACTGCATGAATGTGTTGATAGCCTGAGATGCTAATAACGCCACTGCTAACTGGCTGCAGGACCTCTGCCGAGATGTGATCTCGTTATGTAGATGAGATTTTCTGCAAAGCTGATTTATTCGAATTTTGCTCGAATGAAATGCTTCAAACTTTTTTCTTCTCCTGTTCCAATAAAGTGGAGCTCGCATGAGCACTACTGGCAATTTTCTGTTCAAGACATGGTTGCTTTGGGAGAATGATTCACTTTTTATCGTCTGTTTAGCTGAGTCACCGTGGCAGTGAGCAGGTTCAGGAACAGAGAAATGAGCAGAAGAAGCTCGTAGCAAAAAGAAATTAGAAACAACACAACTTGCACAGTTAGAACTAATATTATAGTCACTATAGCTGTTGCACTGCTTCACGGATTTAAAGCTGCAGAACTTTAAATCTGCAGCTTTACACAAATATAGGCTTCTTCTATATTTGTTAAAACTATCGCCATGTCTTAACTGTATGGTTTAACACAGATAAACTGTGAAGAAAATCAAGGTCCCCCACCTCCATCCATCTGAAGAAATGCCCCCCCTCCCAAAAATAACCAACCAATCAGAGTCATGGGTAGGGTCTTAGCGCTGTCAATCACCATCATCTACGCACTGCTCAATGTGCTACTGGCAGAAAAACAACACACTATTCCAGGAAAATCTTCCATCATCAGTGTCTTTGCTAACTAGCCTTAGCATTGCTAGCATGCTATATTGTTGTGAACCAGCTGTAGCTTAGCAATGAGTAAACGGGAGGGGTTGAGCATGAGAGTGATTGCACATCTAGTCTCTAGTCGGTTGTTTCAGACTATGTTCAGTTGTACTGCAAGAAGGCAGAGGAGCTTTCATCTGTTTAATATTGTGCTGTCAAGACAAAATGCTAATTTTAACTAATATGTAAAAAATTTACGCGCTGCAGCTTTAAGGCGGCTCAGAAAAATAGTCTCCTCGAATCAACCATAACTTTGAATTTCATAAGTGTAACTTCCACTGCTTAAATGTAAGACTCCTGTAACGTTGAAGTGATCACGAAGCTACCAGTGAGTCAGGAGGAGCTGATCTTGCATAAAAACAGCAGAAGAAAACATTGGTGTAGGATGCAATAACAAAAGAGATGGCTTTATCTTTTTCTTTACGTCTTTTGTCTTCCTCCATTTAAGCTTCATGGGTTTGTAGAAATGGCAAAAAAAACAAAAACCAAAGAAAATAAATGCAGCAAGGATAAATGTCACAATAAATTAGCTGTTGTCTCCCAACAATGGATCACCACCAGCACCGCCGCTGCAGCTGCTTTCAGAACAGCGCTGGTTGTAACAGGGAGGGTGTGCTGCTACTGACACGATAAAAAATAAATAAAATGTGGGTTGCTTTATGTGTGCGAAAGCGTTGAACCGTGTAATGAGCAGTGAAGTTTCTTGCTGGGAGAGCGCTTCCCTTACACTGTTATTTATTTATCTCCGCCCCCTAATGTGGGGTTCTTTGGAGACCCCCACAAAGCTCTGGTTAAAGCCGGAACACCGAGTGAGAGTAAGACTTTGTTTAAACCGAGATGCACTAAAAAAGACCTATAAGAGACCCACTTGAATTGTATCCTCTAAATAACGAGATTTATGGCAAAGGCGGCTTATCTTTCTCAAGGCTGCTTAAAAGGCTTAATTTGAGTGGGATTAGATATGGAAAGATGTTACGTTTAAATCCAACTGATACTGGAGATACAAAAGCTGTAAAACTATTCATGCTTTGGATTTTTGTTTAATCCTTTTTATGGTGTTTACAAATCAGTCAGGATAGACACAATTTGAGTTTTTTGATAAAAAAAAATTGTCAAAGTGAAAGCTGATTTCTACAAAATAATTACATTTAAATAAAAAAAGTATTTAACATAAAATAAGAGATTGCATAAATATTCCCTCCCTTCCAGTCAGTGTTCAGTTCCTCAGGGAGTCAGTCTGCATTGCTCTCAGTCAGGCCGACATTTTCCTGCTCACCTGTTCCAGCTCTGATCAGCTGGACAGGCCTGGGCTTTAACTGGTCCATTCCAGTAAACCCACCTTGTTGTCGATGTAAACTGATTCTCCTTCAGGATTTCGCTTCACTCGTTTTACAGGACCTGCTGCTGAGTGCATCCCCTCAGCATCATGCTTCCAGCACCAGGCTTCACAATGGGGACGGTTTGTGTATGGCGTCTTGTTTCAGACCAATCACAGTTCTTCCTCTTACCCACGTGCCTTTTAGCAAACTCTAGTCCGGCCTTGACCTGACTTGTACTCTAAAGTGCCATAATCTAATAAAGATCTGACTTTTATGCTAAATGTTTGTTAACATTTTGTCAGTAAAGCCACATTTTGTTGATCATGGTTGATTTGTAAAGGCGATAGAAAACACCAAAGGGAACCTGAATACGTTTTATTTATGGTTATTAATACGTCTCAATATTTTTGAACGAATGGTCTGGTTTTGGTTTACTGTGTTTTGCATTTTTCCCATTGGTTTTCGTAGAATATAAAGTATTAATACAAAAAAATAATACATATTTCTTTATTGAAACAAGGTTTAGATGGTAGCCAACATGTCAGGTTTTTTTCTTTTACATTTCCTAAACTAAATCTGTTTTGTCATTATTTTTTAAGGACTACATTTTTTTCATGACTATATTTGAAACATGTTTTTCATTTTTCTAATCCAGCTTGGCTTAAAACTTTGTGTATGTGTGAGAATGTCACACCCAGTGTATCATGTATGTTATATTTCCTGCACAGTCCTGGTTTCTCGTCATTGTGGCCGTCCAGCAGTCTGACTCCACTCTGATCACCAGAACAACGTTTGAAATGTTCACCTCGTCCCTCCAGCCCATCAGGCGTCCAACGCCCGCCTCCGGGTTTTAACAAACTCTTCCCAGTGCGGTTTCCCACTCAGAAACCGCATTCATAAAAGGAGGAAAAAGAGGAAAAATGTGCGTGAACCATACTTATTTTATTTTTCTATTTTTTTAACCTGAGACCTCAGACTCCCGCCACTCCAGCTACTCTGGGACCGCCTAATCACTCTCCCTCTGCAGTGACCCGTTAGTGATAAAAGTTAAAACTCTTGTCGTTTAACAGCAGGGCTTTTGAGTTGATGTTCATCCCCTTCTTTTTATATTCTTGCTCTTGGAAACACTTTGGCATGAAATAAAATCGTGCTTTGACAGAGCGACTTCTAGAACTCACTTACCCATCATCTGCAAACGGTTACTCAAATCTCACACTGAGCAGTCGCCGTCATCCCGTTAAAAGCCATGAGCAGCCGCCACCCCCCCACCCCACTTCCACTCCACCCACCACCACCCTTCCTGTTTCCTCCACCATTCACCCCCTGTGGACCAGCAAACACTGCCACAAATGTCTTAATGGCTCCCTTCCTTCATTTCTTCCTTCCACAGCGTTATGAATTTTAGATGGCTCCTGTTTAATTTACTGCAGCAGAATGTCAAGCATTTTGCTGAAAACTGCTGAGGGCGAGCCGCCTGTCTCTGCAGCAGATGAGGTTTGGAGCATGCATTATCGCGCGCTGCTTGCAAAGGGAAAAAAAAAAGACTAAAAATCTCCCCCTACTCAACAGGTAATCAGACTTACTATAAAAACCTGAGGCGAGTGGCAAAGTCTCCACGGCAAAGTCACCTTGGGAACCCCATCTGTCTGAGCATATGTTTCTGTGCGCCCGTCTGCATGGAAAACAGGCCAGAGTGCGTTGGGTTTTCCTGCCTTTTCCTTCTGTTTTCCACTGCTTCTACTCATGTAGCTGCCTGGTCCGTCTGTGGCTACGGTCAGGCTCAGTCTGCTCCATCAGAGGCAAACTGAGAGTTTAGTTGGATGCATCAAACGGCAACTGCTTTTAAACAACAACAAAAATATGAAAACGAAACAGTTCAATCAAAATCCACAGGAGACAGTTACCACCACATTGTGTTATTTTCTACCAAAGCAGTTTCAGTGCCTAACCCAACAAAACTGCATAAACCCTGATCCACCTGCAGTGGATCAGTTGTCCAAAGCCTTTACCAAAACAAAAATATGAACCAAAGTTTAGAAAAGAACAGATTCAAACTTATGTTACAAAACTTCTCCAACATGCTGCCTTCATGAGAGGCGAAACTCAACAGAATTTGAAAGTGTTGAAAAGTTCCTTTTTTCCTTTAGAAACCCGTGTTGTACTTTATCACTTTTTCTCACTTGCTGCATTGAAATGGTCTGGAACATAAAGTACACATAAACACCTGCAGATCAGGTTCATTGGTAACATTCTAAATTCTTGAACTAGAAAATTCCTGAAGAAATTTTACGGGAGCCTGCCAAACTGTGCCCGTCGGTTTGGCAGTTTGGCAAACCGACGGGCCAAACTGCTCTGAAGGACCCAGCGTTCTGATAATAAAAATTAGCATCAATGCTAAGCTTAGCTACAGTATAGCCAATAGCGTGTGCAGAAGCAAGAGCACATGCTTTTGCTTGCACAAATTGGTATGTTGAAATTTGTGTATAAGCTAAAATGCTTATGTTAGCATAAATGCTGTCACTGGCATGTGGGGTATCACTAGCATGATGTCTCCATTTGACTTACTCCGTTCAGTATACCAAACATGGCTAATATGCAAGAAAAATAGGTAAAAGTTTTTTTTTTTTAGGAAAAAGCTAATGCTAATGCACTAACCTCAGCTCATTGCACCGCCGCAATAAATATTAAGCCTTAATATTATATTATTAAGGCTTTTATTTTGAAATTTTCAATGAGCTTTATTTTAAATGACCACATTTATTCAATGTGTAACAGTGGTTTGGTTAATCCAGCTATATAATGCCCAAAACAGCAGGTAGTTCTAAATGCCAGCTCAGTCCTCGTCTGTATTAACTGAAAGTTCTGCCATGTTGTAGTTCTAACCTTCAGTCACTGTAGTTCTAAAGAGCAGCTCAACTGTCATGTGAGTCAGACACAGAGGGAGAGACAGAATTCTAACTGTTTGAAGCAGTTATTCTTTCTAACTGCTTCGCACTAACCTGAGAGAAAAAGATAATAAAGGCCTGAGAGGCTTTTATTTTGATATTTCCAGTTACCTATTTGTTATAAATGGCTACACTAATCCTATGAGTGACTCTGGTTGGGTTAAACCACTTATATGGTGCCCAAAACATTCTAGTTGTAACATTGTGATCAGCTGTTTCTGTAGTAAGAGACAGTTCTGACATTCTGCTCTGAACTACAGTGATGGCGTTTCTGTAGTCCAAACCAGCAGCTCTGCATGCCTCTGTGTTCCGTTGCTATGGTGATTAATCCTCTGCCAACTGCCATGTGTGTGTGAGACAGAAAGCTGGAGGAAATTCTATCTTTGTGAGACACCCAGTCAGTTTTAATGAAAAAAGCAGCCCGAACAGCTGCTTCCCATTCAGGATCCGTAAGGCTGATCCGAAAACCGTTTGAAGCATATGAGAGGGCAGTTTCTCCTCTCCGATATTACCGCGATTCATATCTGTAGCACACACACAGAAATTACAGCGACGAGAGAGAGATGGTGTGTGCTGAGCTCTGAAACTTTTCAGAAAAGTCCCAAAATGAATGGCTGGGAGCCTGAGTTAACCTGTCGCTTGTTTTTGCTCTGAAGCACCTTGACAGAAAACCGTAAGTCCTAGAGAAATTTTGAAAACATTTAATGAGAGCAGGCATTCGGTGCGATGTCCTGACCGACTTTCAGAGCAATCGAGCGATATTTGTAGGCAGGAGGGTGATTTCAAAATTAAATTGGGGTCAAAAATCCACTAATTTGCTCACTAACGGAGCGGCAGTTAATGTCAGTTACACTGTTTCATTTTTCATTTCGGCAGTTGGAAATTTCGCTCGTTTTTCGCTTTTTAACTCCGATTGCCAATAAAAATAATAGCTCCCTTCTCAGAACCGAGCCGCACGTTTTGATACCATTTTTTGGGGGTCTCAGCGGTACGAGCCACATTAATGGTAGTGGAAGAAAAATAAAGAAAGAAAGAGACATTCTATTGATAGAAGAACATTAGGTGCCTTCCATGCCTTGCCATGGGCAGGCCCCAATAATAATTTACAAGACAATTTTATTTAAACGTGACAGAAAAAAATCAGATAAACTTCTTGGTTGAACAAAAAATATTTACAATCTTCACGTTTATCTCTGTTTTTATTAAACATTTTCCACTTTTGTTGTCCAGGTTTTCAGCTTAAATTCGGGATTTTAAAAATCTGTAAATGTTTAATTGTTGGACTGAATCGGGATTTTTATATTTACATTTTTTTAAACTTTTTTTTTAACTTATTTTACTAAATGATTAAATCCTCTCGTCCTGTAATAAAATTTTATTACAACAAAGATGAAGACAAAAAATCAGGGCAAATGGTCGGATCAGAACCTGGACGGTTCGGCTGTTTAAAATAATCTTTTTAGCGAATCGTCCACATGGGTCACATGAAGTCACGGCGATTTGTCCGCCCTTCGTGACATCATACGACTCGATTGTGCGGGGGCGTTTGATGCCTGTGACGTCATAGTCAGGGTCTATATTTGCTTGTTGTTTTTCTCTAACCGTCACTTTTGCACTCGCAGAGCTTGCATTTCTATTGCAGAGCAGAAATCTTTTAGTTTCTCCTGGATAGGAAAATGAGTTCTCAGGAAATCATCACCGTCGGGACCCTGAGGGCAATGATCCATCCCCTCTTTATCAGCCTGACCTGGATAGAGTGGATGCGTCGTCTACTGGCGACCCGACTTGCAGCACCACCTGCGTTCTGGTCCAGGTATTGACAGACATCTCGGAGCTTTTCGCATCAAACATTCAGCATCATCTCCCAGAAGATAAACGCTCCACTGAGGCCATCAAGGGTATCGTTGGCAACAAAGTTCCTGAAGTTTTTGCTAAAGTGGCAAAGGTGTACGGAGATGTCCAGACCGACAGTTAATTAGTGAATATGTGGTCAGTCGAGTCAGATCCTCCTCACACTCTGACGACCCAACAAGAACTGTCCACATAAGTGCCATGGCTGAAGAAGCCAAAGTTATCATCAAAGATCTTTACATCCGGCTGCACACTGCTGAACAACCCAAGAGCGTAAAGAAAGAAATTGTTTTTCTCCAAACTGAAAGATCTTCCAGGGAAGATCACAGGTTTTTTCAGCAGCTTCTCACACAAATATTCGGCAAAGGTTGCTCCAACGCCAGAGAAACCACAGACTTCTTCCACCAAACAGACGCTGACCCTGGGCAGCAGGAGGAAGGAAAGAGGAAGTCTGCAGGACACTCTGGCGTCGCACTGGAGCCAACCTGCAGCTGAAGAGAGAAGGAAAACTCCCCCCAAGGAAGCCTTCGTACATCCAGAGACCGAGACAGCTGAGGATCTTCAGGATGAGGATTCGGGACAGGAGGCTCGGTTTGATGAAACCACTCCGGTGGAACCTTTCGTTCCTCCACACAACCAATCTGGTGTTGTCCAGCAAGAATACTGTCTCTACAAAGGTTCGCACATGTTAAAAACAAAGCAAACCTTTGTGATAGACTTTAATCTTCCTGGACAAATACCAGGTTGGGAGGCGGTGGACGAATCCAGCTCTTATGAGTCCAGCTCGTTTGAGTCCAGCCCGGACTACTGGTCTGAGGATGAGTGGTCTGAGGAAAGCTCCTCGGATGAGGGGCTTTTCATCATATCGCCTCCAGGGGCTCAGGAGTTCAGGCTGTTTCCAGAGCTCAATGGCTTTTCACCTGATTTGTCTCATAGAGTATTCCTCTGACTCATCTGACATCTCGCGGTCTGACGGACGGTGAGATGCCAGATGGGTCAGAGGAATACCAGCCGGCTTCCTCTGTGGGGACAAAACCAGGTGAGAAGGACTTGTTGTCTCTGTTGATACACATTCTGATTCCCCGGCTGTCAAAGCTTCCGGTTTCACTTCTCTTGAGGATCTTCGTCCATAAATTTTCTACCAAGTTTAGAAAATTTTTATTTTTAATAGTCTGAACGGATGGTGACTGCAAGGTTTGTTCTCTTTTTCTTATGTGGGTTTTCTCTGGGCGCTCCAGTTCCCCCGCCCCCCTAAAAAAAACGCCAGATGAACACAGCGTCCATTTTGGGTTGAGTTTGGATTGAGTTGAGCTGTTGAGTTTGACCACTTCCTCGAGTGGCTTTCCATCACTCAAGGAAGCGATGGAAACCTCACAGACGACCCACCAGGCTTTACGTTTGGCTTTAAACTCATTACAGCCTGTGCAGTCCTTCAAAAATGCCCAAATTAAGAGAGCTGCAGTCCCACCATCTGGACTTCTGACTGTGTGTTCAACTAAAATGAATACAGAATCCTTGTAAGGTACTAAACCCTGACAACATTTATAATAACTGTGTGTAAGTTTCCTTTGTTTTGTATTAATTGACAACATTTGAAAAGTGATTTCATTTTAAACTTGTTTTAATAGTCGGGTCATTTTATGCTTGTTTGTTTGTTTTTATCAATGCAAATTACAGCTGTGCTTCTCTTGATTTTTTTTATTATGAATGAGATATTTACCAAAAAAAGTGACCTGCTTAGTGAATGATGAGTGTTTTGTTGGTTTTCTCTCTGGGTGCTCTGGGTTTTTCCCAAAAACAGAAACATGTTCAACAGACCCAGCGTTCTTTGATACTAATAATTCACATTCACTCAGTCGGTAACTTTTCATTAATAAATTTCTCAAAATTTGTAATTGAGGGGTATTGCGTGGCGCCCTGGTTTGAGTAGCGACCACATTCAGAGGCATATGAAAGGGCGATTTCTCATCTCAGATACCACTGCCATTGATATCTGTAGCACACGCACAGAAATTACAGCAATGAGAGAGAGATGATGTGCGCTGAGCACTGAAACTTTTCAGAAAAGTTTGAAAATGAATGGCTGGGAGGCTGGGTTAACATATCACTTGTTTTTGCTCTGAAACACCTTGACAGAAAACCGTAAGCCCTAGAGAAAATTTTAAAACATTTTACGGGAGCAGGCATTCCGTGCGATGTCCTGACCGACTTTCAGAGCAATCGAGCGATATTTGTAGGCATAAGGGTGATTTCAAAATTATTTTTGGGTCAAAAATCCACTCATTTGCTCACTAACGGAGCGGCAGTTAATGTCAGTTACACTCTGTTTCATTTTTCATTTCGGCAGTTGGAAATTTTGCTCTTTCAACGCTTTTTACGTCGCCATTTTTATTCGAAACCCCAATAAAAATAATAGCTCCCCTCCCGGGACCGAGCCCTACGTTTTGATACCACGAGCCACATTCTGGTTGACGTAAGAAAAACTAGAAAATTCCTGAAGAAATTTAACCGGTGCCTGCCACAGTGGGCCCTTCGGTTTGGAACCAGCTTTCTGATGCTAAAAATGAGCATCAATCTAAAGATGTTTTTCAATGGCTAGTGCTAAATATTCAGTTCTATAATTTTTTTCCATAAGGCTTGTGAATCAGACGGTTGCATCAGGTACTGTGTTACACACCACACCTCAGACACCAGGATTGTTAATGGTGACATTAACATGAATGAATATAGCTGAGTGAAAAAAATTCCATTTCAAGCCAACCATCATCACTACTATAAGATTACAATCCGGTCTAGGACTTCCCATTTCTTCATTCTCTGCCTGTCTTGGTGAACTCACTGATGTGTTTTGAGTCTTTGCCAGGTTGTAGTCCTCAGTTCTAAGTCAATTCGAATTGTTTTATGAATAGTGCCACATTGGCCTCAGGTATCCACTGTGAACTCCAACAAACAGAACTCATGGTGGATTTTATGATGGATAACTGGCCAGGTATTTTTGTCTATCACATCTGTTGGCTTTACAGTTGATATGACGTTTCTTTTCATGTGACGCTGTATTTGGTTTCTGCTAACCAAATACTAACCATGCCTCTGACTGCAGCATGAAAAGCCCCAGACTTCCAGCTTGCAAAGCATTCAGTTTTAAACTCATCTCACTCACTTCTTTCCGGAAGCTGTCGTCCTTGTCTACGACTTTTCTGTCAAACGTCTGCATAACCTTTGTGCTTCTCTCAGAGCAAAGATTTCCTTCTGGTAAACCTCCTGTGAATGTCTAGGTTTTAAAATGACTTTGAGTAGCTGGAACATGCTGATGATTCAAACAATAATTATTAACCAATGACGTCCATGGTCATCAAGTATTAAAATGAACCTCATAGAGTGCTTCCAGAGACATTAGTGAAAGAATGCGTTGCTGTGAAGATCTCAGTGAATGTTGTGTGTGGAATAAAGCAAACTCTTTCCACAGTCATCTGTTAGTGGAATTGTTGGAATAAATGTACATACAGATATATTCTACTTATATGTACATTCATGTTATAATGTATGAATGCTGTGTTGTGTAGGAGCGCTTTGAATGGAAGAATACTGAGTGTACTAACAGTTTGCTTTTGTTTTAGTTATGTCTGCAGCTGATAGCGTCCCACCGAACCTTGACATATTCAACTATTATCTATTGTGTACTGAGGGCTGCAGAACTTCCCCCATCCCTTAGTGCAGCTCTCAGATATGTAACTAGGGACGCCTTGAACTTAATCAATAGCGAGAAGAGCGATGAGCTGGCACAGTGAGTTTGGAGATTGTAACTGAAGGCTCTCTCCACCTTGCTCTCCTCATATGAGTAAAATATAATCACTTGTCTCTCTTCTTTGTGTATTTCAGAATGTCTTTAGGTAGTTTGAACCTGACAGGAATCAAAGTGCAATGGAAGCAATTTGGAACATAAGCATCTCGGTCATGGAGGAGCCACAGACCAAGCACTTTGCATACTGAGGCAAAAATAGTTCACAGAAGTCGCCAACTTTCTGCAGAGTGAATAGAGTGAATAGCTCCAGAAAGTTTGCATGGGAAACAGCCATGCAGCCATGGCACGGTCCGTACAAACCGTACATGAGCAGACAATGCAAAGAGCTGGATGCAGTGAGACATCTTTACTGGGTTAGTAAATCGCTCTTTGTGCTCTAGCAAACTGGTGGATATGTCTTGGCTTGGTGGATGCCAGTAAAATGGTATTTACTTGACTGCATTATGTCAACTTTATAGTTTTTTCTTTTGAGATTATTGTGTGGGGATTTTTTAGGATTGCCCTTAAAATAGGGGCTTGCCACAATATTCATAGCACACCCAAGTATTCCTATCATTGTGGTATACACAATAAAATATTCTCAATCCAACAGCTGCGACCAACTATTATGAATAATGACCAAGAATTAGGATTAACTACAATGAATCAGCTACGATACATTACGTTACTATATGCTCTATGAAACATAGCTTCACACAGATGTGATGTCAAATTACTCAGCATTCCTGACTTCCAGCAGTGATCGTTGCACATCATAAACCCGCTTCTGATTGTAAGGGAAAAAACACTTCAGCTGAGAAAAAAGTGTGATGTCACTGCTGTGGCATACAAAGACATTTTTAACAGTTTGGTGATGGTCCCTGCAGTTTCAACATGACTGCACACCAGCGCAAGAAGCAAAGTCCATAAGGGCATGGATGAGTGGGCTTGGTGAGGAGAAACTTGTCTGACCTCCACAGTGTCCAATATTCAGTGCCTGACCTCACAACTGCTGTCCTGGAAGAATAGACAAATATTCCCTTAAAAACACAGAAGCTTTGTGGACAAGGAAGATATGAAGCTGTTGAAACTCTAAGAAATGTGGACCCTAACTCTACCCCAAATTAAGAGTTATGCGTATTACTAACATTTATGTGTGTAAAGGCAATCAGCTCAGTGATTCTGGCGTCATAGTCAATGATTTAATGGTGTTTCTAAGTAAATGTTTAAAAAACTTTTCGATTTTGACTATATTTTGCACGAATGACATGAATATGTGAATCGCTTGGACTTGTGAATTGTACAGTCTTGTAAAGGCCACATAGTATTTATGCATGTAAACAAAGCAGTTGAATCATTGTGGTGTCTTATTTACAGGTAGTAGGAGAACGGAGGTGATCTGAATGGTCAAAAATCAAACAAGTTTCCTTATCTGTATTGAAAGGTTCAGGTATGTGAATAAAGTGCCTCCTCATTGCCGTCCCTTTATGGGTCTCCCTGGCAAATCCCTAGTGGGTTCTGGGCAGACCCAGAACCCACTGGAGGGACTGTTCACATGGTATCGTATCCCCTCTGGCCTGTGAATCCATCAGAATGATCTTGATTATGATCATGGGGGAGAGAGATGTCTGAGTTTCCCTCTGAGTTACCCTGGTCTCAGATAGACAATGTTCATATTCTACATTAAAATAAGAGTTGACGAATATTTCACTGTTCAAAGATAGTGTTGAAGTATTTTCACATTTTCTTCACAAACTAACATTTACTGCTTTTCAAGTTTCACTTCCCTATTTGAAGGATGTGATAAACCCCAAACGATGCTTCACATTGCACTATGACTTCAATTCAACTTCTGTGGCTCCTCATCTGAAAAAGAGCAATCTGAGTTCATAAAGTCTCGCACCATTTTTCTTTAGACCATTAGTTAACTTTTAGTAACAAGAGAACTAGGGATTGTTGGTGCCATGACCTGCATGCAACAAAATCAACACCAAAATGGAAGCAATTGCAATCCTGCTGCTCAGTCAATGACTTTGTGGCAGACTCCAAGAAAAAGAAGAGAGCCAGAAAAGGCTTCATGTGGCAAGATGAAACCCAAGTACAGGAGAGAAATGCTACCAAACTGAAAAGTAGGAGCTGGAAGATATGTACGGGCAAGCTAATGCTACCTATTGGCTGATTTATTCTGAAGATGCTCCACGTCATCCATCATGGAATTCAGTAATGCAGAAACTAAGTCGAATCAACCCTGCCACTGCTCATTGGTCAGTGTCCCTAAATGGCATCTATTCTGCTGAATAATTTCTTTACCAGACCATCAAGGACCACAACGACTGGAATGTAAACACTTCATCTGTCTTAATCTTACAACGTTCCTTTTCTAGCCGCTGGTACCTGCAAACAACCATCACTGTGACTCTTCCACTAAGCCAATCAATGGCCGACAGTCTTCCTAGATCCTATTCCTGGTGAAAAATGGGAATTGCGCAGAGACGAGTTGAACTGCACTGAGTATGAGTTATTGGAAAATAGTCAAAAGTCTTGTTTATCAGTCAAGTAGTATTTTTCCGCTTTTGGTTTCCATTTGAAAGCATTTAGTCGAGGAGCCTATCATATTCTACATGTTCCAATGTCTCCTTCAAATCATTGTAAGTGTGTTATTATTCTGAATCTTGTCTTCATACATCTATTTCTGTCATATCCCCAGTGAGAAATGCACCATAACAAGCACATGTAACATTTGTTGCTTTTTTTGTCACTAAATAAGGGTTTCCTGTTTGATACCTATTTTGCATCATAAAGGAGCTCACTAATTGAATTTCACACTGCCATTATTTTAGACATGCCATTTGCAATTATTAATTGAATTTCACTAAAGCAGCAGATTGCATGTTAGACCGTTAAGGCTCATGGTTTTCTGATACTTGTTATTCTACTTGCCATGTAGAAATATGATTTTAATAAATTGATCTGTTTATAGTGATGTTGGCAGGTGCTCATTTTGAACGTTGCTGTCAGTCAGATGTGCATTTAAAAGCCAACCATTATGCTGAAGTGCAGACTTTTTTTTTATTTTATTTCAATTTTATGAAATTCCATATCGTTCCAAGAAGCAATTTTCAATCAGTGCCAAAGTGTTGCTTTTTCTTCTGTTTCCCATCATAAAAGCCACATTATCTGACCACAGCAACTAAATGTGATGGAACAGTGTGTGTTCGGCCTGCAAAATGATGTCCGAGACAAACAAACTGTGCTCAACCAGCAAGGAACAGAGTGATAACGCCTCCCTGTTGTGTGGGGTGAACACTGGGTGTTTCATCTGAGGCGCCATTCATCACACCTAACCCAACAAATGCACACAGAATATATAAGCAGCCTTGAAAATTTTTTTTTTTTTTCTTTTTCCTTTTGGACATCACAGGTAGGACGAACTGGGCATGCAAAGCTGCTGTTAAGTCGCTGAAACTAGAGCCAACAAAGTTGTACTTTTAGAACTATTTTTAAAAAAATGATAAAATTGTGTTTATGTATGTTTAAGAGAATGGACACATTGCAAAATAGGATTGTGATGACTAAGAAAGAATGACGGCCACAATATTTACTATTCCTTGAAATGATGAAAATGTAGATGTACTTTTAGAAAGACTGCATTAAAAACATAAATCCACTGAAGCTAAAAAGATCTGGAAATGAGAGATGTGTGACAATGCAAACTTTTGTGTGAATCCTATGACAATTAACTAAAGGACCATATTTGCCAACATGTATGCTTTTTACTTGACATGTAGATATCACTGAATAATCTGGAAACTTTGCTGATTGTAATATTTTCACAGTTTTCCACTACCCCATGCAGCATTTAAAACATGAACTACAACTCAATTAACTAATTATTGCTGCTAATCAGCAGCAGAGCCAGCAGGTAGCAGCTAGAAAATAACCCATCAGTCTATGAGGTGTAGATGAGTTCATGCCCCATGTCAAACACCAAAAATGCACAACACTGATTATGATTTTATCTGCATATTGTTGGATTGTTAATGCAGCTAATCAGCTGATCTAATGGGTGTGACAGACTTTTACGAGAAATATAAGTATAGTCAACATGACAATGTGACTATAATAATTTTAACAAATGAAAACGTATCAAACGAAAAGATCAGTGGTTTAAGTACAGAACCCTGGGGAACGCTGCAGGTAGCTGTTTGTGAATGACTCCTGACAGATGAATGGAGCAGCATGTTCTTCCTCAAAGGGTTGATGGCAACCGTTCAGTTGATGTTATACCACAATCATCTCAATGGTTGCCATGGGCATCCAAGGATTTCTCAAAGATGTATGAATGAGTCAAAGCAACAACCCGAAAATGTGTTTGACACTAAAGTGATAAAAAGTTCAAAAAGTCGAATTTGCAAAGTAACTCCGCTCTAAATTCAAACATTAACATTTAACCTTACAGCTTAAATCTGCATTTTAGCTTATTTTTTATGCGTTTGCCTAGTTTAGAATAGAAAATTAATAATGAATAGTGGTTTATTATTCAGGCTTCTCAGTGGCGCAGCTGGTAGAGATGTTGCCTTGCAGCAAGAAGGTTCTGGGTTCGATTCCCAGCCCCGGTCTTTCTGCATGGAGTTTGCATGTTCTCCCTGTGGATGCATGGATTCTCTCCGGGTTCTCCGGCTTCCTCCCACAGTCCAAAAACATGACTGTCAGGTTAATTGGCCTCTCTAAATTGTCCCTAGGTGTGAGTGTGTGTGTGCATGTTTGTTTGTCCTGTCTGTCTCTGTGTTGCCCTGCGACAGACTGATGTCCAGGGTGCCCCGCCTCGCCCGAAACGATAGCTGGAGATAGGCACCAGCAACCCTCCCGACCCCAGTTAGGGACAAGAGTGTAGGAAAATGGATGGATGGGTGGATGGGTTTATTATTCATTAATAATGAATGGATTATGTCCATGTTAGTCCACATGCTTGTGATGCTACAAATGCTAATCGCTACATTTTGGCTAACCTTAGTGTTTTCTGAAGCACATGAAACAAATGAAGATAATCTGATCTGAGTAACTTTGTTGGTCTGTCAAGATGCAGATCAGGTTCTGTTTTGTCAAAATATTCCATATTCCATTTTCGTTTCTGAAATCTAACTATTGTTCATTTCTGTATTTTACATGCTGTGAGCCGCGCCTGCAGTCTGCTTCACTGAAGCCATGAAGTGAACCAAACCGTGAATGTTATGACCTTTTTCACTATCAGTTCAATGGCAATCACTGAGTTTAGTTTAAATTTATGATGGGCCGGGAGATGTTTTTCATACACACTATATTGGTAATATGTCATTATATGGAGAGACAATCATTATAAATATTTAGGAATTGCTTGTTCTGAGAAGACAAACGCTGTCCAGAGGAATGCAGACGTACGAAAAGCACAGATGTATGAAAAGTATAAATAACTATATGTCTGTTTGTCATTCTTATAGGTATTCTGTATGGGAGAATTGGCTGGGTCGCTGTGTTGATTAATTTAGTTGTGTTGAAACAATCTAAATGTAAATTGGACCTCTCTATCTGTGTCTCCCAGACTATAATGAGGAGAGAATTTAAATGACCTGGTTGCTTTTCATCCTTTCTGATGCAAAGCTGAAATTTACAGAAAGATGACTTCTGTGTAAACAAAAAGAAATTATGGGCAGGGAAAGAAAAACACCTGACTGGCTTTGCTGAATGCATATAGGAGATGAAGTTTGGGCAGCACACTTCATCAGCAGCGACTTGATCTCAGGTGATTCTGTGGACGGCTGTGGTTCTGCTCCGGTTTGAATCTTGTTCCTCATAAATGAAAGTGTTCTCTCCAGGTACTCCGGTTTACCTCCCTCAGCCTGAAACATGCAGGTTATCAACCGCTTGAGTTTCATCTCATCGTCAGCCGTGTAACGAGATTTCATGGTACGGGATCCTGCACTAAAAAACCAGCACGACATTTCTCTCTAAGAACAATTTGCATTTACATTTGACTGTCATTATGAACCAGGGATATGAAGGTGAGCATTTTAAATTTGGCACCCTGTAACCGTGTTTGAGACCAATGTTTTAGTGTAAGAAATGGGGTAGCTGTTGGATTGCGTCGCACAGTGAGAGTTTAGCTTCTCATTTGGTTGTTTGACACTTTGTTACATGTTTAAATTGTTTGTTGGGGTTGAATTGAAAAAAGAAAGTGTGACAGACAAGATCCAAACAATCTGCAAACACCTCTGCGAATAATTCAAGTGGATAAATTAACTGTTAACAAAAGCTAAAGTTAGCATTTGTGTTATTAACTTCCTGTTGCTGGTGGAGAATAGAGTGTTTCCCCTAATTATTATTTTTCCACTACATTTTTATTCTACTATTAATCTGAGCTGCATGTGACTACCTCCACATCCCAACCACAGATTGAACCTGAAGTGGATCATTTTGTAGGTAACAGTGATCTGCAGCAGACACATGATATTCACATATGATGTGATATTCACATGGGAAACAATCCAGCCAATGTGTAACGCCACAACAACCCAAAGCCAAGCAGAGATTCCAACAAATATATTTTGCAATACATTCTATAGAGTTCATAACTATGTATATGAGCTGGGGCTTTATTGTCTGTCCTCATAATCAAGGAATTTGACTCCAAATTGTTGTTTCCCAGTGGAGTAGCTGAGTACAGCATGAGGTTTGACCCTTTGTCAGCGGTGCAGCAACACTCAGTTATTTTAAACCAGATTCCTCCTCCTGCCTTTTTTCATTTCAAACACTGGAAACAGCTGGAAGCCAGGATGTGTTCACTGGTCCAAATGAAACAAAGGGTGGCAGATCTGTGAGTGGGCATGTATGTAGACAGGAGCGGGGCGTGACGTACCCATCGGCGCAGCATGATGAGCTCCTGCAGCTTCCCACGTCCGCAGGAATCCAGTAAACCCCACTGAGAGTTTCTGACCAGGTGAAGTTCTGTGGAAACCAGAGAGAAAAAGCTTATTGAGGAAGGCCTGGTGTTTAGGGTCAGGTTAGCTCCTCTGTGGTGAAAGTAACCGGACAACAAGTGAAAGGATAAGATAACCATTCAGAGACATTCAAAGTAGAAGAGAGCACAGTGCAGAGGCCACGGACGCCATTTTGGAATAGGCAGTAAAAGTGGCCAGTACATGCAGCCAGTTTGTATGTGATGAAAACAGACCTCATTAAGTTAAACAGTTGAATTTCTGGAGCTGAATCTGGAGGCAGTTGGGTTGTGAGCTGATTAATGAACGCAGCACAAACACGTTTTGCCTGCAGGCGATGAAACAAGTTGATTTTTACTCTGGTTTGTTTACTTATTTTAGTTTTTCTTTTTTTTTTAAGTTTGTTTGTCATTTAGAAATAAACTAATTGGTACATAGATATCAAAAACTGATATTTTATTTTCAACTCTCGCCCTCATAATTTAAGACAAATCACGCTGCATGGAGTCGACAGCATGACCTGATGCGGTAAGGCATCACACAGACGTTGGATTAACCAGTCTGTTTGTGTAATTCTTTGAAAAACTCCTAAGACTGAAAGCTGCACAGTGTCTCCCGAGGTTATTGGGAATTTAAAGTCTCTAATGAATGAAGTGAGGTGAGAACAGCTCTCCGTGGCGACATTAAAGGATCTGTTTGGGCTTCAACAGCTGCTGCAGAGTTGATGAACAGTTCCTGGTGCTAAATGCGAACATTTATTCTTGTTTGTCCTGAATGGTTTTATGCGTTGCCCAGTTCACTGTTGGACCGTTCCACGCTCCAAGACCTTTATCATTAAAACTGGAAACATGAGGTGTTGTCTCTGCAGGTCAAGATCTGCATGCACACATTAGCTCAGCCAAGCACAGATGCTCGCTCGCACACAGCTGCTAAGATCAGGAAAAAGATCATAAAGGAGAACAGTGAATGAACGAGTGCATCCTGAGGGCTTGCTTTGAATTTAGTCATGTGCATAAAAATGACTGGACTTTAGGTGGAAACTCTTTGAAATTATACAAGTAATGTTTTTATGAAATGTTACTGTACCTAATAAATGAATAAATAGAAATTGGTGGGGACTTTTTTTGTGTATGAATAATTGCCCAAGAAACAACAACACATTATCTGTTATCTGCATACCAACAGATAATGCAGTTTGTATGCAAGTTCTTTTAGAGGACTTTACTCACTACTTACCTTTCACTAGGTGAAAGCCAGGATTAGTTTTGTTTCATTCTCTGTGATCTGGAAATTTTCTCTGAGCTTTGTGGGCAAAATCAAAAGAAACCTTGAAAACGATCAATTCAACTGCAGATCCTGAAAGAGCTCCTTTCCTAGGTTTTCAAAGTGTTGCTCAATCTCCTCATGACTTCCTTTTGTGTCCTGTGTTGGATTTAATGGATGAATAATGAAAAGCATTGATTGAAATCCAAATTTTAAAAAGAGATTTCTGGTAATTAATGTCAAGTGGCTCAACAAGACCTCTTTGATTGAGAAGCACCCACTTCTGTTCTGCAGAGAGTCTTTACTCTCCGAATTTCATCCTGAAAATAAATACCGCGTTTTTCTGCTCCTGTTTAGTTGTCTCAAAGCAATTAACTTTTCTAGTCGTGCTTATAGTCCAGGGAATCTGACCTGAGCAGAAGAGCAGACATTTAACTGTCTCCATAATTAGGAACAAAAGAGGTGATTTTGTGCTAATGGGCGGTGGACGGGGTTAGTTAGCTCAGTCACCTCGTGGCAAACAGATTGCAGATTTGGATCTTGTTTCATGCAGGCCTTTCTGTGTGGGACAGCAGCCTCTGAACAGGACCTGCTTCTTGTACTTGCAAGGGTTCTGTGTGGATTTCAGCAAGTTAGTCAACACATCGATTCTAAGCTAACTTGTAGAATCATCCGTCAGTGATCGTCTTGTGTCTGTGCGTTCACCCAATGAAACGTTGCTGCTTTTCTGCTGACTGCTGGGAGAAGTTCCAGTCATCTTGCACCAGTCTGATTTGGTTGCAGAATCTTTTGTAACCATTGAGCTTCTTTTACATCTTTATTGACCCTTTGCAACTACGTCACCCAATCACGTTGAGACGCCATGACAGATATTGGAAGTGAGAAACGGGAGCGTCGAAAGGAGCCACTGCTATTGTTTTCTGAAGTTGATTTTGCTCCAGCTTTTTCTAGTCAAGCTAATTTGGTTCTGGAAGTAGGTCTCCTAGTTGGGGTTTACAGGCAGTGGTATTTACAAAAGTTGGAAATAGCTACTTTAGGACCGACACATACCTTATCAGTCCTGATGTGCTTGTTAATTTGATCAAATCCCCCACTTCCCTGAATTTACATCATATGATTTCTTCCACTAGGTCATAAACAGGTTTGCCCATGTAGGGGCACCGCCTACATGGCAGTGGTCCTACATGGGCAAACTCGTTTGGGGCCACCATGGAAACTGCGTACAAACCCATGTGGGACCCATATTGTCTGCCCTCCTTTTCCCCATATGGGGCCCACCTAGGTATGCTGGCTGGGTTTGACGCCGTTCTCAAAGAGCGTGACATCACCATTGTTCCTAAGTACAACTGTGTCGATTTCAATATCAGCAATCGAAAGACAGGAAGTTCTTTGCAGCATGAATCTGTGCAACAGTGAACTGGTGTTGAAAGATTATTGAACGGCATTTTCTCTGTTGCAGAGGCAACACTTTCAGGGCCAAAATGATTTAATAACTGATTTCAAAAATCCAGATGGCAATAATTAGGAATGTGCTTTAAATGGCCTCTAACATGGACTTGTTAAGTGTTATGACTCTCTGCTTTGTTTTACCGGCTGTATTTTCTATCATCTGCTCATTTAACTAAAAGAATAACTTGTTCATTTTTGCTCCCCACCAACTGGGACCTGCAAGCGCTAAAATTGTGTTTCTATTTTAAAGCCCTGGAGAAAACGAATCTCTCCGGATCAAGCTGTTCGCCATTTGGAATCCTATCACACAATCAGTTCTATTGATTACAGGCTGAATATTAGAAATTACAGCCTGAGGATTGTTAATCAGGCTTTTTCATCCCAGAGACATTACACAACGGCAATTAGAGAAATTCCACCAGGCACAGCTGGTGTTTCTGGTTGGTACTGTTCAGTACGTGATGGTGAATACACCCTGAGAGAGACCGCACTCAGATTAGTCTGGTGTGTTGTCCAGCAGGGGAGGGATGGTGGTGATTTTAATCAGCCTTATTGTTTAATTTTTGCATCTAAAAAATAAGATTTTACCTTTGGTCTTGTCTATCTTTATCGCTCAAGAAAATTGTAAGAAATATTCAGCAAATATTTAATGTTTGCTTTTTTTTGTCATTTTTTAAAAAACACTTAATAAGCAATCTTTGATTAATTTTAGTTCTATTTTAGGTGAATTGTTTGTGTTTGTGCAGCACACATATAATCAGGATGTAAAGAACAAAATTTTAGGTAACAAAACTATTGGAGCGATCTGTGTGGGGTCCAAAAAGTTTGTCAGTTTGGCCTCACAGACGTTACTATGACGACGCTTGAGAACCCACATCCTTATTGTTTGGTTTTACTGTAAAGACACCAGTCTGTCACCTAACACTTAGATCTATGTGGTACACAACTCTAAAATAGCTTGGTTATCAGCTCAGCTCATCAGCTCTTTCATACACCAGACGCCTGCAGTGCATGAAGCAGCAAAACACACAGCCACATACACTGATAAGAGTTTTTATCAGAGCTATCACCTGTTGGGTTATTTCCACGCTAAGCAGACGCCAAGATAGGTGCAGAAGAACACCAGAACGGTCAAAGAAATACACAGAGTTCAACAAAGAAACTCTCTGCTGCCTCCAAGTACCCAGATCCATAAAATACATAAAATTAATTGGTAATTGGGTCTTCTAGGCAGTTCACAATTTACAAATAAAAGCCATTTTTGAAATATGTTCTTTGTCCTTTTTTGTAAAATTCCAGTCGGGTTAGAACCAATGATATCATTTAATAAATTACATGGACATGACTGGTGAACACCGTTGTCGTCACTGGTTCCAAAGGTTTAGTTTGGTCTGTGGTAGCATCTTTTTGGTAGCATCAAAAAGATGCTACCAAGATGCTACAGCATCCTCTGCCAAGCTTGCATCCTTGGCAGAGGATGCCAAGGATGCCAGAGGATGCTGGCATCCTTGGCATCCTCTGCCAAGGATGCAAGCTGTTGTTACAGTTGACAATGAATCGACATTAAAACTCTGAGACATTTGATTGCACACATAGACATGCTGTTCATGCCTATGTTCATAATTTAAGTATATTTCATTTATTGTTTGCATGTCATTCCAGGGATTTGACACGGCGGATAAAACGTTCCATGCATGAGTGATGGGATGTTATAGATTCCCTGTTCAACTTGTTGAAAATGAATTAGACCTAATTAAAGTTACATTCAATTGGATCTGTCACTGTTATCTAAAAACTGATGGATAAAACTACATTATGACCGAATATTTTTGAATACATCTGTTAAAATGATGGACAACAGAAACATCCAGTGTAACCTCTGGAGACAAAAGTATTTCAATTTTCTGTTTAACTTGGAGTCATATTTCCTGGAGGTTTTCTGGTTTTGCTCCATTTCTCAGGTGTGATGATTCTGTTCCTCCTTATGAATTATTACTGCTATGGATTCCCTCCCTTGTTACTGGCAGCTTTGAGGAGATTAGTAAACTCCAAATCATAATTTCTGTAGCCGTTCTTTCCCCCCTGCCTCCTCCTTCTCTGACATTTGACTCAGTTTGCTGATAAATTTCTGCTGCTACTTCTTCATCGTGCCGTGGGAAGACAGTGAATTCACTTCATTAAGATTCCAGATGACACCTTTTACTCTTGAGGTCTCCCACTCTTTACTCTCTTTACCTTTTTCATTCTTTTTTTTTGTTATATCTAAGAGATTGATTCGAATTTTAATTTGCCAGCACAATGTCACAGCATCTGTTTGTGAAATGAGGTCAAGGAGCTCAAGTTGTTTTACAGGATCAATACAAGAGGATGTAATGCAATAAAGGGGAAGAAAATGCTGTGAGGCAGCGATTCTCGAAGGGCTTTCAAATTCAAAATATTAGCAAAAACTCTGCTGCAGTAACCAAGGTCTTTTCATTATTTCCCTCCTCTTCCAGTGGAAGGCCTCAATTCAGCCTCCATATTTTATTCATTGAAGATGAAGATAGCTTCTCTCAGCCGCTGACCCTCACATGGACGGAGCATCCTCTACCAGAAGCTCGACCAGAGGAGAAAACACTCGTCTTACTACTTGTTGATGGAAACAGACATGCTCCGTTTAACCAGACAGTATCCAGCTGATTCTCCTCAGAATGCCTTAGGGAGGTTATCAACTCCTCTGCTCTACCTGGATGGTTGTGACTAATGAGACACAAACCAGCTTCTGAATGTTTTCCTTCTTGGTCTTACATTATTGTCTTTGTTTATGCACCTACCACCAGTTGGAGCTAACATTTTGTTAGATTCAGAACTACCTACCAGCTCAAAAAATGTTTGTTTTTTTAGACATCTTGGCACCAGTATTCATTGTGCAGCTAAACGACCCGTAGCTTCTGCACCTGGTGATCTTGCTCTGTTGTTTTTCTTTGATTTTTATTGTTTTTACTGATTTGGACAGTAAGTGGTTAAAAGTGACATTTTGTTCTGATTTTGTAGAAAGTACTAATAGATGTGTTTTGTGTGGTGGTTAAACAGGTTTAGGTAGAACTGCGTATTCCTATTAGTCCAATAAAATCTCCTGTGTGCTTTAAGAACAGAATAGTTGGATAAATCCAACAGCGTGGATCGGGATGACTCACCACACCTCCTCTGATTCCGGTTTCATTGGTCTCTGCGGGCGGAAAACTCTTTCCATTATGTCAGAGATTATATCATTTGCGAAGCAGTTAGCCTGCACCTCGCTTATCTTGTTGCTAATGCTTTTACAGACTGTTTGCCATGATCAGATTTTTGAGCTGTCACCAGGATCCCCCCTCCCCCACCCCTTCATAGCCCTTTGCTTTCAGAATTAGTTTCAGTCTTTATGGCGTTTGTGTGCGGGCAAGAGGTTATCGAGATCATCAGAGATCCAGGGGTCCAGAAGCAGAGCAGCAAATCTGTCGCCTGCTCAAAGCCTTTGTTGTCTGGTGGTCCATTGTTAATTCCTCCTGTTACAGCTGTCGACAGAGCAGGACTACCACTGCCATGTCTCCTTCTAATGGACTGCTAGAAGCTGGCCGAGAACAGGGGCACTGTCCTCGTTCTAAATTAGTCCCAGCAATTTGTTATCCTGTAGGAAGTGTTGCTCCTGTGTTACAGCCGGCGAAAAAAGAGCACAGTGAGGAAGCAGACAATTGAAATGTTGTGGCTCGTGAGTATGGGACTCAAACCCGCCATGTACCCGGGAGCAGGTTGATGAGCAAACAGTCATCGGTGTGGCAAACAAAATCCTCCTGGAACCGCAGAGAAGCAGCTAGGCAGGCACCACGTAACAGTTTCTAGAGAAAAACCGTGACGCTCTCCGTCACATAGGGTAGTCACTGGGAGCGTATCCCCAAAAATACTGTGACTGTACATTCAACAGTGGTCACATATCTGAACTCTTGTAATTTGTACCTTACGAAGGGCAGATCTGCAACATTAATGACCGTCTTAGAAAAGTAAAAGACGGCAGAATAAAGGACCCTTTTCATTGACTTTGACAATGTTATTTTACATTTCCTTTTAAAACTTGCACACACAACGTTGAACTGTATCATACAAAATGTCATTGTCTGCTTTCAATAAAGTCCATGATTGAAATGTTCTCCACTGGGCCTCTATTTTTGACTCTGTGTAAAACCAAGTCAAGCCAGCCTGAGTAGAAACTACTCAGGTTGGCTTGAGTAGAAAATGACTCTTAAGGTCAATGTTCATGATTCAGCAATAGAAAATTGACTGGGTAAAAGTGGCATCCATGGGAGAGACGAAAACCACAGCAGAACAAATATTCTCATCTCATATTTACTGAAAAACATCTTGAAAAAGATTTTCTGCACAAGTTGAACTTTTTGGAGGGCGTGTGGCTGGTATCAGTCCAGCACTCCAATTAAGAAGAAAATATTCTGATATTCAAACATGTCAGCTGGACTAAATTGATCCCACCCACAAAATGATAAGATTGTCGAGAGACCGCCGACTTTTTTCCAACCTCTTTTCTATTTTCAATCATTGTCCACACAACTTTCTAAACGCTCCACTTGCTGCTCGGCTGGAAAATGTGATAACTTTGAGAGATAAAATTTTTTAAAGTTTTTATCTTTACTTTCCAGCTTAGATAGATCAGAAGTTTGAATGGCAATAGGTGAGCAATTTTCTGAAAAGGTTATAGGGTGAATACTGAACAACAACAACAACAACACATTTTTCATCATTAACTATGCTAGAGAGTGACCTGGTGCAGAAAATACCCCAGAGCTCTCCTTTTGATCTGCCCAAACAATGAATAGCAACCAGGAATGGTTGGAGATCAGACAGCAGCCTCTAAAGGCGGCAGCAGGAATTACACCTTCAGTATGAAGACGTTCATACGATCCAGGAGATAATGAGATCATTTAGCATTACACAAATCTGAGCTTGTGGTTCAATACATTTTAAATGAAATATTGATCTTTTTTCTTCAAAAGATTTGAGATTTCAAACGGTACCCAGCAAAAGTATTCAAAACTCTTTTTAACATTTTGACACTTCACTCTTTGGCTCGGTATTCTGACATTTGGGAAATAAATTTAGAAGTAGCAACTTATTGTCTAACTCTAATATGATTTCAGAAATTGGGGGGAAAAAGATTTAGTCTTTTTTCCCCCTAAAAAGATTTAGGGGGATTTAGGGGGAAAAAGATTTAGTCTTTTTTTTGTACAATGAGAAGACCTGTTGTCAATGTTTTTTAAAATTTCTAAATGAGAATCGCACAGAAATATTTAATATAAATCTTGGAAAACCTAATTCAATGTTTAAGAACATCAAAAATAATTTGAATTTATTTTTTTCTTTTTCCCTGAAACTTTTAGATTTTGTTACAGGGAACGTCAGGAAGAGTCAGCGATATTCCCTGTGAATGCCCCTTAGCTAGTTCTTGTGTAACTGCCACTGAACATCATTAGACTCCTCATTAAAATATGAAAGGCCAACATCCATGTTCAGGCACTTCATATTTCACTGTCTTCCCATCGTATACCCCTCAGTGGCTGTTTTATGCTCCTCTGCCTTCACTTTATGCTTCCTCTAATCTGCAACTAGATTACCTGAGTGACTTACGGGTAGTTTGGGTGCTTCCAAAGGGAGAGGGAACAAGATGATGTATCGTATTTTTCTAACACCATTAAATCAGTTCACAAGTGCAAGCTCTTATAGTTGTGCTGCCTTTTCACATAAAACTTAAGATATTATAGAACATCAAGATACTTCATGAGCGATGAAGTGCTTGGACCATGAACCATTTGTTGAAGTATTTCTGTGTACATGTCTTCCTCTTTTCTATCCTCTATTCTTTCAGTCAGAAAGAATATGTTAGAATAAAGCTAAAAAGGACAAACAAAAATATAAAGTTTAAAACAGAAAATTACTGTAATAACTGTTTCTTAACATGAGATCTGCCAAAGAAAACTCAGTATTTAGGGCTCAGTCGCTGTTTGCTTTGACCACATATTTGTACTATTTGACATAAATTGGCTTTATAGAAACATGCGAATTAGAGAAAATGAAATAACATTTTTTAAGAAAATGTTTTAGGGTGAGGTGGTTTTCAGCCATTTGAAAATGAATTCATTTAATAAAACTGCAATTGAGTCATTTGTTTTCGCATCACACAAGTCATGATGAACAACCAGATATTGCCACTGGTGCAAGCCATGAAGAAGACAACAACAGGAAGTAGTTAGAGCATGCTGACTTAGCATTATTTTTCATCATTTTTTCACGTGAACAAACATATTCACATGTTCACATTTCTTATTTAATTGAAATGTAACAATTATGAAATGGTATTTTTTCAACATTAGTGGATATAGCCGCTAATGCACTAATATTGTGCACATTTGGAATGGAACCCAACCCACGTTAGAGCAGATTCACCGACGTCTGAGATAAATGCTCCAGCCATATTTGATGCAGCAGTAGTGAAACTTGCAATAAACATGAATTTTGCAGCTGTATTCCCACCCAGAAGCTTTTTCAAATGTTCATTCATTACAACCACAAACTTCAATGTAGTTTATTGACATTTTATTTTTATTTGCAGAAGAAGAAAAGTTTCTGCCCAGTCCAACCTCCAGACCCCTCCAGACTTTTCACTGCTAGTCTTCTGGGAATGTCTCTACCAGCTTTGCATGTCTCAAGAGTGAATTTGTCTTCCCACAGACTCTCATTTGAATTTTGGTCTGAACGTTGTAGTTCTGGTTGTATCGTTTAACAAAAGCCCCTTCTTCCATAGTTTTGCTGTGAACCCAACTTGACTTGTGGCAAATAGCAAATAGAAGCTCTTATATCATTCTATTGATAGTGGCTTTCTTCTCACCACTCCTCTGTAATGGCCAGCTTTGTAGAGTGCACACTTAATAGCCATTTAGTTGACAGATTGTCCCCTCTGTGCTTTTGATCTCTGCAGCTCCACCAGAGTTACCATGAGCCTCTGCAGTACTTTCTTGAAGTTACTACCAGTCTTTGCTTTAAACTTCTCCAAAACGTCCTCCTCGATCTTTCTGCTGGTCTTCATGGTGCTGACTGTTCTTTAATGTTCTAAAAAAACATTTTCACACCTGATAGTGAAGTCGACTCCATTCAATTAGGGACCAAATTGCAACATTTGTTACATTTTCATCTGGTGTGATTTTCTTTCACACTACTGTGTCAGATCAACCGAACCCCTTGAAAAACCTGTTTACCTCTTTGCCCAGAAACACTGAAGTTAACGACACAAAAACCTCTGAATGAGACACTGAGCAACATGTCCTTCTTCAATGAAAACAACAATGGAGTGGTGTCTGATTTTAGCAATTGTAGTATCGACTTTGGCAAAAGGCATGAGCCATTTCTCCTGCTAGCGCTACTGACCTTGTTGTTTTTGTTGTATTTACCCAGAAAGTCCTTAGAGCAGTTGTCTATTTCCATCGATGAGCAGGATGACCAAAGGAAGAATGGTGGCCAGGATCTGAGCGGCCATCCGGATGTAGTACCCAGTGAGGAAGACCAGAGCTAAACGCCAAACAGCACCTCTATGAGCATCAGAGTGAGTTCTCCCCCTGTGATGTGGTTCACATATGCATTCAAACCGCACCACTGAATGGAGTCGTAGGTTTGTGGGAGGACCAGAGTTTTCTGTTTTGGTTCTCAGAGTAGTATCCGTTCTCACCTCCTCAAACGAACCGGACTTTCTAGACATGTGAACTAGATTTGGGTTAAGGTGAACTACACAGGGCTGGTGTGAATTCACCCTAACAAGCCTTTGAAGACTTCACTAGACAACTGGAATTTTACAGATATTACAGAACACACAGGTGACTTCTTAGAGCAGTTGTTTGCTCTAGACTGAGTAAAAATGACACATCAAGCAATAATCATCAGAATTCACTTTGCTCTACAGTATTCAACAGCATTCCTAACCCAACCCAACAGAAGACAAAGTAGACTTTTCAGGAATTTCTGTGTGATTGGTCAATGCAGGGCACACCTGGATCGCATTGACAAGACCAGATTCTGGCCTATGGAGTCAATCGAAATCCTTCAGGCATTGCTTGTAGGGCTGAGTGTAGGACAATGAAAGTCTGGCACTTCACGGTTAAAGATGTCAGTTTAGAAAAAAAGGAATATGTTTAATTTCTATCAAGCACAGCAAAACAAACCATGGGAGGGAAATGTCCCTGCCTGGCAGAGACAGCCATATGTGTCAAGAACATAAATAGACTTGACAGACCAGGGCAGGTTGCCCAGCAAGAAGGGCGTTCGTTACCAAAAGACTTGTCAGTAAACCCGCGAGCAATGCACAACGTTAGTAGCTACACAGACTGAGTAGGAAATGACCTTAAAGGATCCGACAGATAAGGAGAAGACATTGTGAGACTGTGGACAGTGGTCGGATGAAAGCATCTCTGGCAAACTTTGATATTTTCATCTAACACTATATAAATCTAGCTGATATTTCAGGAGTTCAGGTTTGAACACATACAGGTAACATAACATGTTTTCAGCTGTATGCCTCCAGGCCCTTTCTACCCAATCTACTGCTGTTTCACAGGCTTAAGATATGGGCTTTATTTTACAAATTGTCTCAATTCCTAACAAAATTTAAATTGAGCAACATTTTAAACATGACGGCTCTATTGAATCTGTATTTTAAGAGAGATATCGCTACAAGGAAAAACTCCATGACCTCAGCTCTTTTTTAAACTTTTACCATTCCAAAGAAGATTGGAAATGCTGACTTAAACTGCTATTGAAGCATACTGACCGTATGATGAGTCAGTGAAGCCACTACAGAAGTATCAACTTAATTTCATTGAATTTTAAAGGTCAGAGTGTCCTTTCACATCAAGAAGAAAAGTCGAGGTAAAACAGCATCATGCATAATGATGAAATCCAAATAGTTCTAAAAACATAAGAATATATTCTGACAAATAAAGAAGTTACATCTGAAAAAATGTGCATACAATGGAAGTTTAATGTTTCTATCACTAATTTCAGGAAGTCAAAGTCATATTATCCAGCTTCATTACAGGGAGAGCCTGTGAAAATGACATAATGATTTTAAAAAGCATTTCCACTGAATTACTTCATTATGTCCCACAGCATAACGTGAAGACTGCTGACTGGACAGATGTCCGGAACCGCATCACCCTCCACAAGGACGGGAGGTCAAAGGTCATTGCTGAAGAAGCTGGTTGTTCCCTGCTGTATCCAAGCATGGTTAGGGAAAGTTGAATGGAAGGAAAAAGTGTAGTTTTTCGTAATGTTATATTATTAGACCTCCTATGAAATTCTTGAATTTTCTCAATGCACCTTTTCCAAACATCTTAGTTTTTTATGGAGTGATGCAATTTGTCAACAGCTCATGTGGGGAACAAATTAATAATAAATAAATTTCACATAAGTTCCAAAGGTTGATAAATAGGTTCATAAACACAGAAACAACAGGTATAATATATATATATTCTCAGTATGTTTTAGTTTTATGAACACATGATATAGCTCCAGTTTGTTAGTTTTTTCCCATTATTTACAGTTTGTATTTATGTCAGTTAACAAAAAATGTTTTCTAAATTTTAATTTTTGTTATTCCATTAGTTTTAGTGAATTATTTTAACCTGGATTCCCAGTTGCACATCCACTGAATCATCCCCGCAGCATGATACACCCACCACCATGTCTCACTATGTTCTCTGGGTTATACAGCCTCTCTTCGCTTTCTCTCAGTTCTAGAGCTCTACTTTGGTCTCATCTGAAACAAAAACCCACCTCCAACATACATGGTCTGTCTCCAGATTGTCCTCAGGGTGACTTGAACGCTTCTCTCCTGTAGAAGTTGAGTTCTTTCCAGAAAAACTTTCTGGATATTTAAATCGTTTGACAATATTCTGCTAGTCCTCACAACAAATCCAAAATCCCAAATCTGTTTATTAAGCTACCGAATGCTTACTGGGGAATTTTAGTATGGTTTACATGTGGTAAAGTCTCGTCACCATTCATTTATTCATTCAGGCAGAGGCTGACTGCACAGTTCCTCTCAGTTGTCTTCTTCTTTTGGAGGATTTGCTGTGAATTTGTTGCTCTAGAAGATGGACTGTAATAATTAAAGGGTGCCTCGAGCTTGGCTCTTTATCTAATGTCAATATTTTAATTTGTGTAATACGTTTTCACTAACAGTCTGAGGCCCAACACTTCAGCATGAATTTGTGGTCAACGATTAGGTGGTAATCTGTTTGGAAAGGCTGGTCCGGCTCATCGATTGGCCCAAAACAACAGAAATGAAACCTCAGGTAATTTGACAGTAGCGAGCACATCTAAGTTGAGTCGAGTCAATGACAATCGATGAGGCCATGGAGCTGTGCTGCATATCGCCGCACGGCTCCAACACAGAACACAGAACGCTTCAGCTCCCAGAGACCAGCGCAGGCCTGAGGATCAAACCTCCACCAGCTGCAGCTTTATGTTAGCGAGACAAACACAAAGCAGCACAGAACAGGTGAAAAGAAACAGATGTTTGTTTTAAATCCTGATGCTTTATTCATTAATTACAATTTTCCATCTTATTTAGCACTTTGGTCTCTGTCTATGCTCCGCTAACGTCAAAGAAACACAATTTCACAATTCCTGTGTTTCCATTCAATAAGAAGTGAAATTAAAATCACATGTGAACAAGCTTGTTCACTCGATAAGTAAATCAAAATCATGGCAGGAATGAACAGTCACATGAGATATATTCATAATTCATTCAAGGCGAGCGCTCATCCTCTATTAGCAAATCAGAGGAGACGTCGGCGTCTTATTCATGTGTACGCCCATACGTATGCGGCATTATGGGGAAATTATATATTTACATGTTATAATTCATAGAAGAGTCAGATGTCAGATGACAAACTCATCTTTTTAAGAAGTGTGTGAAGCAATGGAACATTATTGCAGGATGCCAGTGCTTACAGTAAAGCTGTTGTTCTGTACAAACTGGTGTGAATCCTGTGATGCATAACACAGTTTCCATTGCAGGTTTGTTCAACGTATAAATTTTGATGCAGCTATAAAACCGTCTCATCGTAGCCAAAAACCTTTTAAAGCCAATTTTATGATTTTTCCATTGGAAACACAGCAATTTGCTCAATTAGTAACACACCTAATATCTACTGTTCTTTAAGTGCTTTATAAATAAAGCTGGCTTAGGTCAAATGACAATAAGGCTTATGTTTTAATATCTGAAATGGGCTGGCCACCTTTTGTCCAATGACCCTTGACCTGCACGGTGCAGTTTCTGATTGGACAGACAGACACTGGGTGGCACATTTCCTCAGAGAATATTTCAGCGCATTTACTTCAAACAGCATCTGACTCACTCACCTTCCTTCAGCTCTAACCTGCTTAACGACACAAACACACAATCAGGTGACAGCCACAGCCTGCAGAGCTGCTGAAATTTAGATTTCAGCAAGAATGTATCGCAGAAGAGATTTATTCAACGCAAGAAAGCAACTAAACGATTAGGAGACCAGAGCTGTGCCTCGTGCTGCTATCACACTGCAGCCAACTAAAAATATGAAAATGCTTCTGCTTTGGTTTTATGATTACATGCGTCCTATTTACACACCGTGCCCACACGTTGTGTTCAGGGCTCAGCTGCAACTGTCAGCGAAAGAAAATTAGAACAGGTTGGAGGTGGGAGTTGTCATTAAACATTTGTAGCTAAATAAAAACATATTATAGACTCAAATGTTACACTCTCGAATAAAAATTATACACATTATGGATACAAGCAATATCCATAATGGGCCCTACATGGGCAAATCCATGTGGGGCCACCATGGAAACGGCGGACAAACCCATGTGGGACCCATATTGTCTGTCCTCCTTTTCCCACATGGGCCCACCTGGCTGGGATGTTCATTTTAAACGACAAATGAATGAAATGGACAAATAAACAATTAACTGTCCAACAGTGAGAAGGAAAGTTCATAGGTCTTATATATTGTATGTAAATGTCTGGTTTTATGTGTCCATCAAAGCAGTTTTTTCTTGTTCCCTCAGTCTCTCCATCCTGTCGCATCCTGACGCCGGCTTCTGCATTATGGTATCAATTTCATTTTTGCTTGTTCCTCTTGATGAAGTGCGAAGTCGCTCAAAGGCGACGGGTTTCTACATTTCCATAACAAACCCATCATTCAACTGAACACCACCTGTGACGGTGAGAGCAAATGCAAAATCTTTTTTTTTTCTTCTTTATTTCTTTCTGGCTGTAAAACCAAAAGACATCAAACAAAACAAACACAAAATGTGCATCCTTTAATTAAAAATAAAAATGTCAGATGCTGACAACTCTGGAAGAGCTGTTTCTGTCAGCGGAGCGTGACCTGTGATCAGAGAGGAACTGCAGTTGGAATGGATTCCATAGATCAGGAGAAAACATCTGACAAAGTAAGACATTCAAACAGCGTCTTCTGAGGGTGAAAAAATTTAAAAAAGAAACCGAAATTACACTCGATTGTGTTTTTCTTGTTCGCAGCACAATGATGAAACCTTGATGGGAGCATGAGAGCTGCCTGCGCCGCTCTGTCTCTCAACTCCTGCTGTATTTGTTTTGTTACGTGGGAATACATTACACGTTCCCGTTTCTGCGGCAACAGAAGCCTTTGAATATTAGCCAGGCAGGGAGCTGTCGGACTTGATCAAATATTGCCCTCCAGTTGTTTCTTTATATAAGCCGGGATTTTATCTCTGATTCTCTCCATGTTAAAAAATAAAAAAATAAATAGAAACACAGAAATGCCCGGAAAGAGAATCTGTAGTGTATGTGAGATGAGAGTGTGTGCATAGAGCACGACTGTGTGAATTCGCCCACAGCTGAAATCTCTAATCTGGGTGATGTATATTTAATGTTCAGAAACAATTATGCATCCGAGTTTCACTGAGGAGAGAATCCTAACAGATGAAGTCAGTTTTCTCGGAGCGTTGCTGGTTTAAAACGCTTCACTTGGTTCCGGTGCGTCTAGGTGAGACTGTCTGACAAATCAGAGCAAATTGTTCCAGATTACAGTTGTTACATCACCTTCAAAGAAAGCATTGAAAAATTCACGGTAATCCCTGGTCGGGTTTATTTTTTACATCAAGCAGTGTTGCGTATACTCTCTAGAATTGGCTTTTCACCTCTTCCTACCTGATGCAAAGTCCTGGATGTGACAGCGCCTTGCAAACATGCCCTCTATTTACCTGCTTTGCATTTTTCCATGTTACTTAATGTGTTTCAGCAGTAATTTAAAGTGATAGACCAACACAAAGCAGCACAAAGCATCGAGCTGGAATGATATGTGTTTTACTCAAAATGTTTTACTGATGGAAAAAAATAACTTCACACTTGACTTAAAGTTTCTTTACCCTGACAGCGAAGTGATATGTCATGATGTAAGCATTTTATATCTGTCCATATATTTAATTATTGATTTTTTTGTTTGTTATAATTATCCAAAATACAACCAACCACAGACGGACGTTTGTAATTACTTCCCAGTCAGCATACCTAGGTGGGCCCCATATGGGGAAAAGGAGGGCAGACAATATGGGTCCCACATGGGTTTCCATGGTGGCCCCAGACCAGTTTGCCCATGTAGGTGCACCACCTATATGGGCCAGACATGGCATTGGCCCTACATGTGGGGCCGCCATGGAAACCACAGAGAAACCCATGTGGGACCCATATTGTCTGCCCTCCTTTTTCCCATATGGGGCCCACCTAGGTATGCTGACTGGGTTATTGCGTAAAAATCCTTATTGTGATTTCAATTGTGTTTCTCATTTAATTGAAACGTTGCAACTGCAAAATTGTGTTTTTTCAACATTAGCAGAAAATCAAACTGAGCTACTTTTACTTAGAATCCTCATAACTTGTTGTTTTGCTTTTGTTCTGACACATTTAGCTTTCCAGCAAGTAGTTATGGCATTTCTACAAGAAAGGTTTTGCTCTGACTTACATTTAGACAAATTTATACATAAAAAAGTTATTTTTTTAATTTCTGATTTTTGGCAGAAATAAAACAATATGTAATTGGAACACTGTATTTTCACCAGGACTTCTGGTTAAATGTTCGTCTGTGGCTGAACACACACACACACACAGAGAGAGAGAGAGAGAGAGAAACTGTATCAGCTTCATGTTTACAGAGCAACGCTGCGAGTTGAGCTCCACTGGTTTTCTGTATCAGCTTCAAATGTTCAGTCCCTCTGCTGTTTGGTCGTGACACGACAGAGGAATGTTGACACATGTCGCACACGCACGCACACACCCCCATGCACCCCCCCACACGCAGACACACACACACACCTCCCTGCAGCTTTCTGCAGACATTCAGCTCCCTCTGAACAGCCGGCGGGGAACCGAGCAGCGTTTCATGTGTTCTGCTGATTGTACTTATGTTCTTTGGCTCGTGGTCTCCTTGTTGTCTAAGTGACCTCTGGAGAATTTCGCTGCATTAAAGCTGACGTCAATGCGATGTAGGCTGCAGGGCTTTCGCAAATAAATCAGACGCCAAATGGCAGCGTTGTCCGTGAGTCACATGTACAGTGCTTCAGAAGGGAAGAAAGCACAGCAGACTCACACAAGCAGGAGATTTCTGAGGCTTTCAGAGGAAAATGTTGGCGGTCGTCTGTGTTGCTGCTACAGCAGGTGATTCAAGGCATGCTAAATATTCCACAGAGGGACCAGTTTGTTTTAGCTCGTCGTGATTGGACTAGATTAATAACTAATTAATAACAGAGCTGGTGTAATTAAATACAAACTGATGTGTGAAGAGCTTAAAGCAAAAACAAAAACACACAGAAAAAAATAAAAACCTGGCATGACAAAAGAAAGAAAGCAATTAAATAAAATAATTAGATAAAAGAAATAACTACATACATTAATACATAACTATATAGGTGCTAGATATCATCAGTTGAATGCAAGCTCTCCTTTAAGGAGGACAGAATGTAGAGCCATGGGTTCTCTCTGGGTACTCCAGCTTCCTCCCACAGTCCATAAACTTGACTGTTAGGCACAAAAATACAAAAATTTATTTTCTGGATAGAAACACCTTTTTGTTGTTTTTTTCAGCCGTATCAAAATGATTGTATTTCGCAAAACTTTTTTCACATCACACAGGTCATGTGATTAACAATCGGATGTTGCCACTGGCAGGACTTCTCACCTGCTCAAACTTATTCACATGTGATTTGAATTGTGTTCCTTATTTAATGGAAACAGAGGAATTACAAAATTGTTTTTTTCTTTTTTACATTAGCAGAATATCGATACAGTAGTAATGACTGGTAGGTGCTGGTTGGGGGGCTGCAGTCTGGTTCACTGCGTCCCTCCAGACCAGGAGTTTCCTTCTGCTGCATGTCAGAGCTGCAGCCCAGGGAGCTGGAAGTCTGAACATCCATACTTCACATACTCCTGCTCTTCAACTTCCGTCAGATGAGTCAGACTCTCTTTCTGCTCAACAATCTGCTACTTATTTTTATATGTGCGTTGGTTAAATAAAAGGAATGCTAGGAGAATGTCAGAACGCTTTTTCATTTTGCTCTTACCTGGAAAATGCAGCCCAGCGAGGTCAACAGACGTTACTATGGAGACCTTTATATTCAGCTGAGTTTATTTTCTACATGATGGCTCTATTTTTTTTAAACATTACATATGTATATAATTTAATTTACTTTAAAGTAACACTATGATGCCCCTTTGTTCTTTACAAATCACAAATCTGCCAGAGCTGTGAGTCACCGTGTTCTCTGGGAACCTATAGGAACATCTGAGTGAATAATAGGCTGAACATTTTCTATAACTGTACAATAAAAACATTACCTGAATAATAGTTTGACTAATTTATTTTATAAATAAAACTTACATGGCCCTATTGTTGCTTAAGCTCAAGTGCTTCTTGGGTTATGATGTCAAACGGTCGCCACGGCATTGACTCAATGCCATCTGAATGGATAATAATAACAGAAAACAGCAAAGAAGTCGAGATGCAAACACAAATGAGGGAGAAAATGAATCAAGATGTTTTTTTTCACTAATAAGAATCACAAATAAACGTGAATATGTGAATAAGTTTGTTTTCATAAGTCATTTAAAAACACATTGAGCGATGATCCTCCAACCACTTCCTGTCCTCTTTTCCGTCTTTCCCACATTTGGATGCTGATCGTGTGTCTGGTGTGTTGTGAAAAAAGTATTTTGTGGAGTTTTGTGAAATACACTCATTTTGATACGACCCAAAAAAAAAAAAACACCCCTTCCGAGGGCCAAGAAGTTTTATTAAAAAAAACGTGAGTTTTTTCAAAATTTCCGTGTTTCCATCATGTGAATGTATTTTTATAATACATTCACTTAATGTTACGGTCACTGGAAAGGCAGCTGGTGATATTAGTGTGTTCCCTGGCTGGTCGGATCATGACGTTTGACTCTTCATCACTCCGCCAGGTTCACCTTCTCTCTGCTCAGCGCCTACCAGTTTTTAGAAAACTTTCCGATTCATTCCGAGGATCCAGCTGCCGCCATTTTCTGGATTACAGACTCTACTAACTTAAACGATCTTCTGTGGATATGTTTCAGTGGAAACATTTGCCCCTTTTAACGCTCTGCTTTTTCCAGCATCATTGCAAGCCTGTAATTTCCCTGGTATTATTAGACTTTGACACCTGAGTGCAGTTAATTACCTTGAGGTCCATCACCTGATGACACCTTTAAAGTTGGCGAATCAGCAGAGCATGACCTCAGCTGCTCCTGACTTCATGGTGGTTATTAGCGCACTCTGTTTTTTGACTCTTGCTTTTTCTTTTTTTTTTTTTTTTTAATCACAGCAAACACAAACTTCTTCCCAAGTTTGCAAAAGTCCAAATATTATGGAGGTGGATTTGACTGAAGGTGACCTGCTGTTTGGTCCCAGTCAGAGCAGGTTTAGCTGTACGTCAGCTCCTGATACAGCGTCTTCTGTGACTGACAGCTTTCTTCTTCTTCTTCTTCTCTTTCCAGCTGCATAGAAAGGATCTATAGTGATGAATAGTGGATATCTTCTGCCCAGTGTCCTATGATGCTGTCGGATACAGTTGTGGTGCTGACCGTATAGGAGCGGAGACCTGGACACCTATGGATTGCAGAGCTGCGTGAACCAGAGGGTTGTCAGGTCCATCGGTGTTTCTCACTCGTCAGCCTTTCAGGGTTTTGTAAATGAATTGTTCTCCCAGCTTTTGGTTTCTGTCTGTGTTTATCACCATCTGATCCAGTTTGCTCCTTCGGCGGTCATGAGTGAGAAAATGGCACCAGGGGTAAAAGAGAGATAAATGTGGCTCCTCAGGAAGATGAGTTTGTCCTCAAACCTTTTTATATTCACATCTATATTTCCATTGCTGCGTTTCCATTACAGATGTGTACAAATCTTTGTCTGTATACTGCAAATGTATAAAAAACCCACAATTTTGCAATTGTGGTGTTTCCATTAAATAAGAAACTAAATCAAAATCACATGTGAATAAGCAGGTTCATGCATTAAAATCATGGCAACGGTGGAAGAAAACATGAGATATATTCATAATTCAGTCATGGTGCTGGCGCTCATCATCTATCAGCCAATCAGAGGAGACGTCGGCGGCTCATTCGGGTGTTGGATGGACAAGCCCCGCCTACTTGGGAGGGGCTACGTTTAAGGGGAAATTGTAGTCGGTGATTTTACAGAAGAGTTTTGAATTTGACACATTGTTTCCATACATTCAGTTTGCTCAATTTTGTGGCTAATGGAAATACAGCTAGTATTGAAGATGCACCCAAATGGGCTTAAGTCCATGATGAGACGTTCAGCTTCAACAGCATAGAAACAAAGATGAATGTTGCTGAGGAATCTATGAAAATCCTCACCTCGGACTGCGGATGTGCAGCAGAGCGGAAACATCGGCCTGCTAAAAGCTTTAGCTGCGTCACTGGTGGCAGACCAGGTTTGACTTCAGCTCATGGAATAAGAGCAAACAGCTTCGGTCTCTCATGACGGTGGTGTATCTATATCTCTGTGCTCTTTGACATGTTCATTTTAGTTAGTAATTTTATGGCAAGATCTACACAGAACTGTTTAACTTGATATTAAAGGTCAATTATTTGTTTAGATATTAACAAAAATGATGCTTCTTAAATACAGTGAGGTTCACAGCATTCGAAAGCAACACAGGAAACCATCTGTTAAGTTGCACCACTATGCTTACTCAGCACTCACACCAAATTTATTTAAAATTCATTTTAAATAAAATGCTATTTTCACCTGTCAGTTCTGCAGCCATGTGACAGTGAGATCAACCCATGTATTCCCCATGATGGGGCCCACGTTTTAGCTTTAAAAAACACAACCGACCACGACTGCGCAGGACCCGATGTGCCTCCGAACGGTTTCGATTGTTCACTGTTCGCAGAAGAGATGGGATTTTTGTGTGGCCCATTCCCTTTTTTTTTTACACTACACTCCAAGTAGTTGGTTTGACATCAAAAGATGAACATAAGACAAAGAATTCACATTTCAGCTTCTGTTTCCAGGAGTGTTTGCCATCTCAGAGGAGAGGCTTGTTGTTGTAGCGGCCTGTCAGGTTAAACTGTTAGCTGAGCAACAGGAATCACCAAACCTTCACATTCTTCTTTGTTGGTGCTTTGAAGTGCTTGCTTTGACTAGTCCCTTCAGTCCCCTCTTCAGGAGCTAAAGTCCTGCTCTATTGGATTCTTCTTTGAAGATTGACTCAACCAGCCCAAAAGTGTGCATTTAGACAGAGCTTTTCTGCTGCCATCATCATTAATGGTGCGCTACATTAATGAAGATTAATGAACCCGTCCAATAAGAGCCGTGGGAACGCAAACTGTGAAGGTTAGCATTCGGATTTCCATCACTGCAGTTAAGATTGATCTCTGTCTGATCGGTCTGCCAAACCCCGTTTCAGAGTTTCTGTCTCACATTTCCCTTCTTAAAAGAATTATAATTCAGACCTAATCATCAAATGTCCCGACACATAGGAGGCGACGTCGTTCCCTCTCCATTCAGGCGACAGTCGTTTTTCCGGCTCCTGCCAAAAAATTCCTGCATGTGAAATTTTGAGCTCGTTACACGTAGACGTTGGATGTCGGAGAAAGCTGAAAAGGTTCAACTTTTGCCAGCTGTAGCATTCCATGTGTTGGATTCATGGCAAGTGGTGGAAAACGTCTCAGAGAGGGGAAGCAGGAGAACCTACGATCACAAAAAGTCATCTTTAGTGAAATACATCCACCAGAAACAGAAGTTAACCTATATTTGAAAGTGTGACACATGTCAGTTCACTCCGTTTTATCTCTGCACACAAAGGCGACATTTCTAATCCATGGAAAAGGTTCATGTCTTGGTCAGGTGACTGTGATGAGGAACCGGTTCAGCGTTTTACCTCCAGGAAGTGTTGAAAACATCATCATCATGATAACCACATGTCAGTAGATTTTAATGTACATCTGATCCCTTTTTCTGTCCAAATCAGAAAACGGGACACCGGAAAGAGATACTGCCTCATGTTTAGAATAACCCAGATGATCAAATGAGAAACGTCCCCATCATTTTGATTACACTGCAGCAACCCTTCAGACTAGCCTCTAGCTCCAGCAGCTCTACTTTAAACTAAGAAATAACATCTTTACCACTTCTGCAGCATTAAGGCCTGGAGACCTGACTCATTCTAACTGTTGAGAATGGACCACTGAGGTATTCATGCTGTAGGTGTTTTGCATATTTATGAAAACAAAAGAGCTGAAGCGTTGACTCTAATAAGGCCACTGCCAAGACAGAGAATAAAAGAAGCCAAAGGGAAGCGTTCGCATCACCACTTTAGTTTACATATCAGTTTATTCCTACCAGCTGCAACTGATGTGAATACAGAATGAGTGGAGGAGGAGACCTGACCCAGAGGACACGCTCTGAAGATTCTCAACATGAAAAATGTTCATCTGGTGTTTTAAGCTGGTTGGTGCTTTCCTTAAAAAGAGCTTTAAAGGCGCTGGAAATTTTTCACATAAATTACAGTTTGTGTATATGTACATATATTTACTTAATATGCCTAAGAAACTCAAGGTTCTTTTTTTCTGAATTCTTTGCACTTTACTTCAACTGTAAGCTACATTATAGAAGCTGGTTAATCGACTCCTAGTCAGTGAAGAAAATTTGTTTCAGGCATATTCAGTTTCCAGTGACACATTAAATGTTTGCCTGATGAGGGAAATGTGTCTGGGCTGTAAATACACACTTTTCTCTGATGAATAAAGTCTCTTGCAAGAACAAAAGTAATTCATTAATTACTCCTGAAATCTTAAAGCAAAATCTTTCTATTTTAAGTTTTGCTAAATTTTTTTATTTTTTGTTGTTTTTGTCAAAGTTCTCCCCATGCCTGAACAGCAGCAGACTTTGACTCTGCTGCTCTTGTAGTTAAAACCAGAAGGGACTGTTGTCTCTGGCTGAGTTTGCATGGCAACGTGGCCAATCAGGACAAAGAAGGATGGAGGCAGTGAATGAAGATAGGCCCAGCCAGGTGGGTTCCATATGGGGAAAAGGAGGGCAAACAGGTCCCGAACAGGTTTGCCCATGTAGGGGCACCGCCTAGATGGGCCCTACACGGCAGTGGCCCTACATGGGCAAACTTGTGTGGGGCTGCCATGGAAACCGCGGAAAAACCCATGTGGGACCCATATTGTCTGCCCTCCTTTTCCGCATATGGGGCCCACCTAGGCGTGCTGTGGTCGTGGTTTTAATGTCCTTAAAGGTGTAAAAGGTCAAACATTTTGAATGTTTTTGCAAGACGCAGGGTAAATATTCAGCGTTGAAATTATTAGTCCATTAAGTAATTTACTCTCATCATTCTCTGTTATGTTTTAATTTTATATAATAGAAAACTCAACAGCATGCACTCTATCTCACTCCTCAATGGCCCCTTTCAGCTATCTTCCTATTTTGTTTTTTCCCAGCTATTCATAATTTGAAAATGTAAAACTACCTTTCGTGTTCCCTAACGACAACCAGAGATGTGCAGGATGTTTACCTAACTCTCCAGCCTGAAATTGAGTTTACTTAGATCTCCTGTGGTGCTTATGATTTCAAGGGTCATTTCACAGGCTGCTGTCTGACGCTCTTTTTTTTTTTCTTTTTACCAGCTGTAGGGGGCGAAAAGAAAACGAGACAAGATATTTTCTTTACCGTGTAGTTCGCAGAAACAAAGCAATCCAAAGTTGTGCATGAGAGCTTCATCTTGTACATACAGGCGCTCCTCATGGGGCCGCGCGGGGGTGTGAACATGTTCATTTGTTCTCAGAAACACCACAACTGAGAACAACTGGTAAAGCCTGTTTTATTCCTCTGATGTGCCGCTTTGTAACGCGACTGACCGCAGTCTGTCTCCTGCTTCCTCCCAACGCCGGCGCGGCGCCTTTCTGCTGTATTCAAAGGCACCCGGGAACCCGGAGCCTCCCAACTTCAACAAAAAGCCAAGAAATCGCTCCAGAAGGGAGCTCAGTCTGTAAACACAAAAGCTCTGTTTTCTTCTTCCTTTTTTTTTATCCTGATCTCAAGGTTGTTAAGTGATGAGATTTCCAGCTATTGTGCTCGCTTCCACAGAAATAAAAATAAAATAACTCTTTCAAAGAATCACTCCTCTGTGGAGGCGAGGAATCATAAAGGCTGCTGTTACAAAGTTTTCACAAAGTGGACTTTCAAAGGCATAGCTCGGTTATTTTAAGTGAGCTGCTGTGAAGTTAACACTTTGCTGCCTGATCTGCATAAACCGTGTTTTTGTGGTCAAGCTTATTCTTCATTGATGATATTTCATACAAAAATAAGCAACCTTTGTCATAATCAGTAAAAGCTGCACTGATTGCTCCTTTCCAGCCAATCCTGTCTTTAAAACTACTGACCTACCGATTTCGGCCAACCCAGATGTTTTTTGAACTAAAAAGTTGCTAAACGTAGCAACAAAGCCGCTAAGTTGGCAACAGTGGTGTGACTGTTGTTAACCGTGCATGAGTAGACTTGATTTGGTGGGTCAGTCTGTAGATAATATCAGGGGATTAGATCGGTTTCAATTGTAAGAATCGGTCGATCACTGATCTCCCAAAATTAAAGAAGTTGGGACTGATTTATTGGCATGCCCCTGGTAATAATCAGACAAAACTCTGACCACTAGATGGCAGCAACTTGCTTCTAATACATTTACTTGTTTGGCCAGAATGTGAATCAACTGAGATTAGAGGTACTCTTACTGATAATACCTTGAAGACTATTGTTGCAAATTTGCCTCAAACCACCTCACAGCCAAGAGCTTCCTTGGCTGTTAAGGAAACTCACAACCAAGTTGTGTCATAGGCAGCTCTGTGATTGATAGAGCTGTCTCTATGCGACCTGTCTCTATGTCTCTCTATGTCTCTATGAGACCTATCTATGTCTCATAGAGACATAGGTGGAGGCTTGTTTTCTCCACCAAATGAAATCAGTGTCACCATGGAAAACTGAGCAACTGAAAACTGCTGCCTGATCTCAAAACTACTGGGACAACAGAATCCTGTAAAGGCGTAGATCAGGGGTCTTCAAGTCCAGGCTTCAAGGCTCGGTGTCCTGCGACTCTTAGATATGTCTCTGCTTCAAGTCACCTGAGTGAAATAATGAGGTCATTAGTGGAACCCTGTGCAGGTCATTTTCCTGCCTTGATTTGAGGAGTCTCATAGCTTGTTCCTGACACATGTTCACGGCAGAAGGTTTTCTTGAGTATTGTTAGAAATATTGCGCAATTGGTCAAAACTTCGAAGTGGGTTTGGTTCCTACCTTGACAAATGCTGCAGTGGGAGGGACCAGTGAGGACAAGGGGCCTCATATCAAAGTCTTCTGGAGTTATTGACTCCTTTGATAACACCTAGCCTGCCTGCTGTCCCGGTTTCTGCTGTGAGGTCTCACCAGCTGAATCCATTTGTTTTTCCTGTCTGAGGAAATTAACATATAAAAGGAAAATGTGCCGCAGACTCTTTGACTGAGACAGTAGATATGAAGGAATTAAGATGATTCCCATTTACGTTGTGATGAAATTGTTATGAAACTAAAGGAAATGTATCAAAGAACACGTTGATGGGGACAAAATCAGGATCCTCCATATTTGATCTGCCAATGAAATATGGCCAGTTTTAATCTAGCTGATTTATTGCTGCATGTCTTTGTCCCTGCAGTCACAAGGGAACACAAGGGAACAGCCTAGATCTTCCAGAGATCACCGGATAGTTTACTTTAATGCTGTAAGCCAAAAGAAGACATGTTGATGTGAGATAAATAAACATTTAAAACAGATCTTTGCTGCAGACACTTCCTGCTTGTGCAAACGACAAGGGATGATGGTTTTAATAAATGTATTTTACCTACAGGCTAATCATTTTTTCTCCACTGTTTATAGATTAAATCATTATGAAGTTTGCATAATGTTTATATGTATCTTCCTGAAAACATTTAAACACACTGAACATAGCTAAATGTTAGCCTTATGTTCATGCTAATTTAGCTCTACCTAATGTGCATATGTCCAGAAGTCCCAGAAACATAAACTACAAATAAAAAAAAGAAAGGTATGTATTTGATCAAGCTTAAAATATCTTCAAAAAAGATATTGATGTATTTTATTTTATTTTTATTTTTATTTTTAATAAATATAATTCAGAAGTTTTTTCTTTTCTTTGCTGCATCATTTGACACAAATGTTCAAGCTAAAGGAACAATGTTATTTCAGCATCTTAGGCAATGAAATGTTTATTTTATTATTTAGCAAAGGAAAAAATAAATAAAGAAATATAATTAAAGAACAGTGCGCTATTTTTGGAAAAGAGCTAAATTAGGGAGGATTATTTAATACTGTGGAACAGAAAATAAAAACTCTGAAACAAAGAGGTTGTTATTTGCAGCACCAGGTGTGAGACGAGTTCTACCTGCCACCCTGCTGAGAGCTGACCCGTTTCATTAAGGCAGAGCTAAAAGGAAAGGGATTCCCCAGAGGTCACAAACTTTCTGTGGTGCTGCTGAGAAGGTCAGCCATCCAACTCCACTAACAGTCTGCCAGAGAGGACCTCTCCGGGTTTTTAATAAACTCTACACAAGGACACGCGCACACCCATGTGTGTGTGCGCATCAGGGATGAAAGCTTTTTGGGAGAACGTTTCATCTCACTGTGCCCTCAGTGAGATGGAGAACAAGTCTGAAGATGTCTTTATGTGTGAGGTCTGTGAAGTTTGCTTGCGTGTGTGTTTCTCCACTTAAATGTTAGGTGTCTATGCAGTGCGGCCGTGTGTGGGAGGGCACACACCGGGCCGGTCGGCGGCCGCGAGCCAGCTCTTCACCAGAATATGAGTTCCATACGCATTTCATTTCCTGCAGTCAGCACCAATTCAGACCCTCCAAGGAATTAACTCTATCTACCTGCTTGTCGTTTTCTGCTTGTCGCTGCAGGCACACACCACACACACACACACACACATCCCTCTCCACGCACACACACATCGTTATGCATTCCCACATTTTTCTTTGAAGGTTTTCAGTCTCCTCCGTCTCTGCAGGGAAGATAAGGCGGCTCGCTGGAGAAAAGAGAAGTCACAGTGATGGATGGTGTGCACATCTGCCACACAATGCACCGCTATTAATTTGTTATTGATTAATGTCTGCCACTGGCCTCCCACTATATTAACAACAACACACACACACCCACACCCACACCCCTACACACACATTTCTGCTCCTACCAGCTCCCGACTTTCATCTGCAACTGACGCTAATTTGTTCCCAAAAGTGTTTCAAAACAGTAAAACCTGCTTTGTGGGAGTTTCTCAGACAATGTCAGTAATTGTTACTGATATGACCAAGACTAGACCCTTATCCTTTTTATGCTTAATTATCTTGGAATTTCTCCCTTGTATATTGTCATTTTTAAAGTTCTAATCATTTGCCATTCTGAAATTGAGATATTAATTTAAAAAAGCGAGCACAGCATACTTAGGTGGGCCCCAAATGGGGAAAAGGATGGCAGACAATATGGGTCCCACATGGCTTTGTCCACGGTTTCCATGGTGGCCCCACATGAGTTTGCCCATGTAGGTGGGGCCACTGTGGGGACCGTGGTATGCTGGCTGGGTTGCTTCACATTGCCAGACTTGGTTATCAATGCATTCAAAAACGTCCACTTGATAGTTGAAACAGCAAAGGTTTGCAGCTCTAATTCATTTTGCGATTTCTATAACGATCTGTAGAGTGAAAAACAAAAAAAATTATGAAACAATGTTGTCCAGGGGACTAGTACAGGGACCTAACAGACTGGCACCCCACACAGGAAATTTAAAGCCCGAGAAGGTGACGAGCCCAGACTGTTTATGATTCACCACGTTTGTGTCGCAAACAAATCTAATCTAATACTACTGAACAGGATCATCGTTTTGAAGCATACTGTTTGGTTACCAGGGTAGCCTACATTAGTGAAACAGTGCAGTAGTCATGTGAATGGAAGAAGCAAAACGTCTAAGTTTTCCTCACATCATCAGTTCTTGTTTTACTCATGTCAGAATCAGGTGTGTTGAACTTGTAAACGTCTAAATGATGCATCCATGTTTAAGACCAAGCAAAGCAAAACTTGTACAACATGTTGCTGCACTTATGACATTGACAGTAAATTACAGTGCATGTTCACCAAGAAAATAAATGTATTTTAAACAGTAAGTAAAGCAGAAAATATGCAGTAAATTTCAAGGATAATTTATTCATCAAGATCTTTTGGGACCAAATGGCTGAGAAACTCAGTTCTGCAGCATTTATCATAAGCAAACTCAATCTATTTAAAACCTTTTGTTATGACACAACAAGAACACACTAATATGACATATTTAAAAGCATAATTTGTCCCCCAGGCTTTCTGTGAAATGGTGTGACTGACTGTATTGTACGGCATAATTTGTACAGTAAACATAATGTTCACCTTGAAGGGCCAATAGTACAAAGCTATTTTTTTTTTCATTTTGGTGCTGAAAGAGATATTTATCAAATGCAGGAATATTTGAAAAGCAAGTTCTAGCCTGTTCAGGTAATAAAGCCCCTGAAGAGCACGGAAAGATGGAAAGGTGAATGAATGGCAGAATCAGTAGCCAGTGTTCCGTGTACTGACCTTGTAAAAGTAAAAAATTATTAACATTAGTTTTTAATATTCCACTGATTGAGCTAGTTTTAGGAGTGTTCAGTTTGAAGCAGTGACAAATTGCTGATAACCCACATATATACATTCTAACTATTGTAGGTGAGGCTGTCAGAGTAAAGCAGGACTCAAACTCTGGACCTTCTTGCTACAAGGTAGCAATGTGGACTAACACACAGCATGCAGCCCGAAATAAATAATGAGCAAATAAAGAAATGTCAGAAAAGATTTATTGAGAAACAGTAGAATCTACATGAATTTGTTCTCAGAATATAATATAAATATTCCCTATCTTTATTAATCTTTTGAACAGGAGTCAAACTGTAAGACACTGGCTAGCACTAGCTTGTACCAACCACTCGCTAGAGATCGGCTGTTCGGTGGGTTTCGAGACATGAAAACCCGACAGAGGAGCGACTCTTACCTCTGATCTTAAGCCCACACTGTTTTGGAGTTAATTCTAGCATCAACCTAACAAAAAGAAAGTCACGGTCACTGATTTGTCACACATCTTGGCTACATTTGCTAACCACTATAAGTGTATTGGAGACTTGCTATCAGGTGGCTAATCTGGCTAAATAACAAGCTAACTGAAGCTCCAAATATCAGACGATAGTGACTAATTTCATCTGTGGTGGATTGTTTGTGTTTCTTCAGGTCGTCTACGTCTGCACATTGCATACATGTATGTAGTATCTTTCAAAACTGCCTGCCTCCTCATTTTTTTGTGTTTTAGCTAAGACATTATTAAAGAGGAGGCTAAATAAAATCACAAACAAGCAAAATTACACTCTCCATTGTCCTCTTGCTGTCCTGAATTAACTGTAAATAATGGTGTAAATATAGCAAAACTAATATCTAAACATTAGCATTAAAATATATAAATTAAATCATGCTAAGCATTTTCTAAATAGTTTTCAAAAGCAGCTTTTGTTTTAATTGAAGGTTATGATAAACTTCAGAATGTGATACTGGTTCATGACCAGTATCACATTCATGAACCATTTCCTGAACCATTTTCTGAGATAACACCAGATGACTGTGTTATCTCCTCAGGATCTCCAAGAGCTTTACAGATTTAGCTATGTCTTCATGACCTGGTGTAGCCTTTGGGGACAGAGTTGAATTAAAGTGACTGATTGCAGCTTTCACTTCACACACAAACACAGACACACACATCCCAATTCAATCCAAAAGTGTAAGGATCCCTAGAAATCTTGAATCTGTGGGAGCTCTGATGCATGCAGCATCATCAACACCTTGATGGCAAGCCCACCCATACACACACACACACACACGCACGCATGCAGTCTTTCCCTCCTACTGTCACAGGCACAACACAATCCCACTTGATTTCTCCCTTCAGGAGGAAACAATAAATTGGCTCGTTGGAACCAGCCTGCTTTTGTCCAAGAGTTTTCCCTCTTGTTCTGTTCTACTTGGAGCTCACAATCTGTGTTCATAATGGAAACTCAATAAAAATGTGTTCTTTATCTCTGCATGCTCAAACATCCCATGCTGATTCCAGGAAATGAAATGGCGCCACTGAAGTGGCACAGTCTATGGAAAATGGAATTTCTTCAAACAGAACCTTCAAGCAGGCTTTGGAATGACCTTTCTACTAAAGCCTTCTGTTTTCCCCTTCTCCTCCTTTCCCCACTGTTTAACCTGCAGCAATAGCATAACTTCCTATTAGAATCAATAGGATCAATTTGGATTGTGTTTAGAAAAGAAAGTGCAAACCTCTTAAGTTTCTAGAGTTTTGGGATGTACTTAACTTTTCACAACCTTGTATCTAATAAGTGATGACACTAATTGCTATGGCACCAGATTGTACAATTAAGGTTAGATTCACAGAATATATGTAAGTTCTTCACACCAGGCACGAATGTTTGGTTGTTTTTGCAGCCATCTAGTTTTTTTTGGGTAGATTTCAACTTCGACTTAAGTTGGAATCTAATGACTTCAACTTAAGTCAGTTGAAGAAGGTTGTCTTCTTTAACATTTTAACATTTACTAAAACAAAATGAAAATAATATAGTTAAGTGGCAATATCAAGGTAACTATTATTTCAGCTGTTAAAATGAAAGTTTTGCATTTTTTCTAAGTGGAGTGACAGTTGTCTTGATAGAAAAGGAAGAAATCCTCAGAAATCCTCAATGCTAACATCTATTCAGCTTGACCCTCCATTTTCGTCTTAGAGATAAACATGTTGATGTCTTCAATCTACATGCATCCTTGATATGATGCAATTATTTTTCACAACCTCATATCCTCATGAAAACTGAAATAAACTGATTTTCTTTTCTTTTTCATTCTGGGTATAATTTGGCAACACATCAAAGGACTGCGATCCACTGAAGGTGAGCACACTCCTGGCGTTGCGTAATGCAACTGTAAAGATCAAATTTTAATGCTTCCGCTACTTATCAAGCTTCGTTTGTGATCCGTAGCTCTCGCCCAGAAATGAAAACAGACTATATTTAGAAAGCCCTCATTGCCGGGGGAAGAATCTCTAGTTTGTTGTTTTTCCTCATGCTATTCTGAGGGTTCTCTATTGTCTCTGAAATCACTTCAGATCATCAAAGAATCTTGGTTTATTGATGCAGAACCCGTTTAGCTCTTTGCATCATTGTTTTTTAATCGTACGTTGAGGAATTCTGCCTCTGAACTCTTCTTACGTCACAATAAAGGTCAAACAACACTGCATTCCCACTTAAGAACCTTAATATTATGTTATAACCACACAGAGAATTATGATTCATTATTAAACCGTTCTCTTCTGGCCCGTTATGTGGGTTTCTATAAAACAGCATAAAATTTGATTATTTTTATATGAGCAAACTGTGTTCAACTTCATATCCGTGTTAAACTTCATATATGAAATTAGATGTAAATAAGTTCTGCACTGCATAGAGAAATAGGCAGGGCCCTCTAACTCCTCCAATTTTTAGGTATGTTTTAATGTACCTATAAATATTAAAAAACCTTGTACAATGCTCATTATTTAAGTATATTCTAAACAAAGAAACCAACTCCTTGGTAACATTTGACATTACTGAAAATTTGAAAGCATCAAATTTTCATTATTTCAGAATGGAGTCCATCAGTTCTGTGATTGGTTTTTCCCTTCAGAAAGATCATCAGAGCCTTCCAACACTAACTCTATGACAGCATCTGTCATGAATAACCAACTAACGGAATGTGTCATTTTAGGATTTATGGCAATTCCATCGTCATAGCCCGATCTCAGTACAAACTTCTTGTGGGTATCCTTCAGGGACACTTACCCACTTCCGTCAATCTTTTCTTCAATTCATGTCAATGCGTCTCTGGGCCAGAGGGGATATATTATGCCTCCAGTGTTATCTTCAGAATCTTACTCGGTGGGAGATCTCCAGAAAAGCTCCACAAGGAAGCGCCCTGGGGCATCCAGGTCAGACCCCTTTTAGATCCAGAGGAACCGTGGCTCTACTCTGAGCCCCTTTCACCCCCGGATGATCCTCACTCTATTCTTAAGGTAGAGCCCAGCAACTCGGTTCAGGAGGTCTTGAGAGTTATAAATGACAGCACTGGATTTTTCTGATCTTGAAAACGTCAGTTCCCTGTAAGAAATTTTAGAGTGGCCCAAAAACTGCACATGTTTAAATGTTTGGGGACAGCTATCTAGGATTGCCAACGTCAACAACACTTATGGGTTTGATGCACAGGAAGAGACAAATGACAGCAAAAGGTGAAAGTTTTAGGCTTCATGGGGTGAACCCAAGTAGCCCACATATGCACAAACTCAAACGACTTTTGTCGGTCATGTGGCCGATTGTAACCTCACTTCACAAGTCCGCCTGTGTGTCAAGTCCTTAACAAGGAACAGAAGGTAGGACCACAGTTCTATGCGACCTTGAGATTCTCATTAGTGACAGCATGGGCTTGTTAGTGACATTCGTTGTCGAGTCAGTGAGATAGTTTCTGATTACAACTTACATCTTGGAAGCCTGATACTTCCAACCTAAGGCTCAGAACTGAAGAGCCTGAAATTCTTCAGTTTGGATAAGATGAATAAAGTCTTCAAAGAAACAAGAGAACTCCAATGATTTCATTTCAATATGACCATATCCTGGATAACTGCTAATCTACACCAATCTATTGAGAAAGCACAGCAATATTTTTTACATCATGATCCATATCTCATAAGCACGGATGAGAATTGGAACGTGGATAGTCCAGTAAACTGCATGACTTACTTCTTGGATCATCTGTGTCTTCACCATGTAGAACAGATGGGATCTCTATCCATGTATTCATGTTCCGTGCAATGCCACTATGTCTGGTGAACCAAACGCTAAGACATTTGAACTCTTTTGCTTGACACAAAGAATGAGCCGCAACCCAGGATCAGCGCTTCACATCTTTCTGCTGGTGAAAGCTGTGGCCTTGGAGTGAGAGAAGCTGACTGTGAAGGAGGCTTTAAGTTTGCCTGTGAACTGCTCCGCCATGAGGTCCTGTTGGAAAACGAAGAAGCAGCCCTCGAACAGCACAAGCTGCACTGGGAGCAAATGAGGATTTTTGCCTTGAATGAAGAGCCAGCTCATGCTCTGGCCATAAAATACCTTTAAAACTTATTCTGACACCCCCAATCCCACAGCAACCCCTCAGAAAAATTGTCAAACTTCTGTTTCAGATCCACAAAATGTTTGCTCTCCTAACTTTTATTTCTTTTCTCTTCGGGTCATACCTGTGCCTCTTCAGGCTCTCTTCCACTAGCTTTCCACTCTCTCTGCAGATCAATACCAGACTAACTGGAACTCCTGCCTGGTCTATTCTTTAAATCTGTCAATCATTACCGAGAAGATGGGGCTGATGGGACCCTCCACAGTTCCTCCTTTGGAACACACACTCACTAATCCTCACCACTCTTATTAACCCAGCTTGAACAAGTCTTTCACACGTCGTCATGGGATGGCTCATCAACTTTATTCCTCCATAGTTATTACAGCTCTGCACATCAACCTTGTTCTTAAGAGTATTTTTCCTTCTTCCCCTGACATCCTCTAACTCTTGAGGATTGTGTTTAACAATCTGATCAACGACGTGCTCCTCCAGACATTTCCATCCTCTACAGGTAAGTCATTAGGCTAACTGCCTTTCCACCCTTCAAACCTCCCCTTATTTCTTCCTTATTAATCCTCTGCACTTTCCCATTCTCTAATTTCTTTATAGCTTTCCTCCTCTCTCTCTGTATCTGTATCTTTAATCACTTCAACCCAGTGCAGATTCTTTCCAGCTCAATTTCTCTGCATACCAGAGTTCTTTTGTGCTTCCTTATGTACCTAGCATTTTTCTTTGCCTTTGCTACCACCCTTTATTATGAGTTGTCTACTTTCCTCATCTTCCTGACTGTTGAACTTTTACATTGTTAACCTTCTTCTCAGAATACTTGCCGACACTTCCTCAACAAATCCCCTTGTCCTATTTCCCCTGTCCTGAAGATACACCAAATGCGGTATCCGTCTCAATAGAGGTGAATAACATGGTGTTATATTTCTGATTTAATTGATAGTGATATCAGCTGAATTACATGAGTTTCCTCTGGAGAATGGCTGAACAAGGCCTTGGAGATAGGCAAAGGAGGTCAAAGTTGAACTGCTGATGTTTGGGAATGTGAACAGGACTCCCCCTGGGTGCCTCACTTTAGAGGTTTTCTGGACATTAACCACTGGAAGGAGACCCACAATTCACTGGAAGGACTATATGTAGTCCGACTGACCTGGAACTGCCGTGGGAATGGAAGGATGGCTGGGTTGTTCATATTAGGTGTTTGTTATGTGATCCAATATGCCTACATGGACACAACCCACTCTCAAACATTCCCTCTGAGGCAAGAGATTCTTCAAGCCGTTTTCACACATGAACATCAGACGCAGTCTGCAGATCTGGATTGTACTTTCCTTACTGTTTCCCATTTAGATGTGTACTTCAAAGGAGTCTGATGTGTTCTTATAAGTGGAAGTAGCCCAAAGAGACACATGGGGGGCACATAGGAGGATGGATGTGATGATGAAAAGAGCTCTGGAGTACTTTTTTACCATCATATCGTACTCTGTGTGCTCTATTTTTGTGTCTCTCTAATGTGTCATTTAAAGAAAGAAAAGAATTGTAAAGCAAAATAAAATAAATAATACATTTTCCCCAAACATCATCTGACTGAAATGTCTTCTTTTTACTTTGAGAATAATCTTTCTCACTGTAGCCGTTAGCCTCGTTTCTCGTAGCCATAAAAAAAGAGTTCTTTGCGTATCTCTTGCAGGATGTTCAACCACTGACATGTTTTTTTTTTTTATCAGAAATGCTATTTTATTTCCTGGCTTTTAATTAGAATCCATCAAATTTTAACGTTCTCAATCCCGGAATTTTGTAGCAATAAAGTTTCATTCCAAATGCACTTTCAATGTGTGATTTCCATCCTTTTTTCAACTTCTTGATTTAAGATACAGTTTAATTCTGAAGTCGCCTCCCATTTTTATTATTCCTGTTTGTGTTTCAGGGCCCAGACCAGATTCCATTGCAATAAGTAGAGTGTCGTCTCCATAGTGGATCGTCATATCAAAAATGCATCAACCTCTATGTGACTTTATTTACTTGTGACACAGCAATGGACAATATCAAGCTTGTGCTGCTGTTCATCATCCTACAACTACATTTTGCCAGCAGAATGTCCCAAAAATAACCGTCTACTGTTGTGATTAACATAAAGGAGTCTGTTTGTTACAAAGTGTTTACCCGCTCTACATGTATGAGATGCTGCATGTTTTGCAGAAATGCTTCAACCAACACTGAAAACATAAGAATGGAATGGAAAAAGTCCTCATTCCTAATAAAACATTTACTGTTGTCATATTGAATCTGCTCTCGATAGAAAGTATGAAGTGCTGAAGTAATTTCTTACTTTAAAGCCGGTTCTCATCCTATTTCCTCAAAGATCAGTGAAAGCACTGCGAATTTCCATTTCTTCATCCGAAGGTACGCAGGCGTTTCAGACGCACTCGAAGGTGGAGACGGTGGTTTAATAATGGAGCGCCGGGGGAACAGCGTGAGACAAATAAGATGAAAACAGTGAAAGATCCAGTTCATTTGCCTGTGTTTATTTGCACTAGACGTAGTTATATATGCGCCGCGCTAAGACACCTGCTGAGTCAGTGCTGCAGGGGTGAGAGGTTATAAATTATAGAGTGAGACCTTGGAGCACAATGTGATACATCTGAAACATTATGCCCGGTGGCATCTGATGCATGTACACAGTGATGACACTAACACACACTCACCGAGTCCTGGGAGGAAACTGATGAGCCTCCACGCCATCTTAGACAAAAATCTGAACCCACACACACGCCCCCCCCACACACAGAATAAAAATGTGTTGCATTTGGTTCAGACGTGACACCGAAATGTTGTGTCTTCTCAAACAAACAGTCTGCGACGTGAAAAGTAGAATCCCTCCATCAGGGAGCAAAGTAAACATCAGTTTAGCCACTTCAGTATGTTTAGTTATAAAACTGCATGTGCATTCTGATGTGAAAGTTAAGCCTGTCACAATAATCAATTAGTCAATTATCTGCATAAGTTAAATCATTGTGATGGTTCATATTTTCTGAAGGCCAATTTAGTTTAGAGAGTCATAAAAACCACATTATATTGATGTGGTTTTTTAATCCTTTTTCTTGCTTATTGTTTTTGGATTTTGTTTTTTATTTTGGATATTCAAAATGTCTTCCAGTTGCATGTCTTCCAGAGTGTTCTTTATTGTGACAGATGTAGAGTATTTTGGACTAAATTATTTATTTTTTAGGCGTTATTAGTCGCTTGACAGGATGAAGGGCTAGAGGGCGCTACACCTGACTTTACATATAACAAAAAGCAAAAGCCGAAATGCTCCACTTGTTAAAGTAAATCAGTTTTCTTTGTGCCCCACAGCTGGACAGGACACGTTAAAGGGTTGGATGAAGTTGTACATCAGCAACTATTTATTTCATTAACTACATAAATGTTTGTTCTATGACAACTATTTTAGTCTTATACCACCAAAAACTACTGTTACACATTAAATTCAAAATGTAAATAATTTATAATGCTTCAAATTATCTATGATGAAAGGCTCAAATCAAATTTAGTGAAGAAACTTAATAGACATTTTCTCCATAGTATTGGGAAATGTCTGATCTGTGTTAAAATTCACAATGCCTTCATGGGTGGCCCCTGATGGTTTGGGGGCCCTTAGTGGCAATTAGGTTACTGCATTAGCTAAACAAGCGGTATGGTGTCCCGATAGGTGATGAATCCTTCCTCTGTTGTCCTCCATTCTTTAATTGTTGCTCACTGAAAATTAAACAAAACCATTTAAAAGTGAGGCCGACTTGTTCTATGCATCTGGAAGTGAGTATAATCAGGCAGCAGCTCAGTTAGCAGTCTTTATTACCACCTCAGTTAACACAAAGCAACTCTACAACCAGTTGCTTTTTCACTTCAAGCATCAAGCCTCAGACACTCACCTTCATATCTGGGGCTCATAATAATATTTTCCCACACGGAGTAATGCTTGGAGCGCAATACGTTATGACTGCGGTCAGCAGTTTCCCACAGGAGGGCGAGGAAAAAGCAGAGCATCTTTGGTAAAGTCTTGATTGTTTGATAGAAATCATTTACCCTGACTTGGCTCTTGTTTAGGGTAAGTGAAACTGTGCAGCTGTTGTCGGCCTCATGGGGTTTACTGGGGAACCTTATTGAATAAGGAGCATAAAAACCAAGGAACAGAGCAGGCATGGCCTGGAGAACGTTACTGCACTGTGATTTTTCTTACCCATGAGCCAATAGTACCACAATGACACTGAGATTAAACAGAGGAGCTCCATTTCTATTGACAATAAAATTGCGTAAACTTGAATTATGAAAACAAATTAGTTTTATTGAAAAACATCAATTTCAAAATGCCTCTCAATAAACGTTTCTTACGGTACGACAACGTGGTTTTTCTGCTGCATCAAAATTTGTTTTTTTGCCAAAATTGCGATGTAAGCAGGCGTTACAAATGAGTCATGCCGGTTTGCATGCAGCAATATCAGAGTGTCTATTTGTTGGCACTGACATCCTTGGATCATGTGCAGCTGGCTCCACCAGAGCTCTCACACCATCACGCACTTTAATCAAAAGTTGGCTTTGTCATTGTAAAGTGTTGAATGGACAGTTCTTATGAGAAACCGGCAACTACAACCTCCTAGAAACGCTGCCTATGTGTGAATTGTGCTTCCTCTGCTCTGGATGATTCCCACATGCACAGAAATGCAAATTTCTCCTCTGATTTGCTTTAACTACATTAACACCACAAAATTATGTTTTTTTTTTCCGATATTAGCAAAATACTGACAAAGTTTTATGTATATTTATCATGGAAACGCAGCAATAACAGACAGAGGAGAACTTTAGCTTCTTTCACCAACCCAGTAAAAGGCTCCAGTGATTCTACTGTGTCCTGACATTCAGGTTTTACCTTCCCACTGGTGTCTGAGGCTCTCCAGCAGATGGAACATGGCTAATAACATGAACCTTGAGAGAGTGGGCCTTACTGAATGAACGTCGATTTTGTGAATTTCTTTTGTTTCTCACCACTGGCTTCTCTTTTCAGAAAAAAAAAAATCTGTCAGGATAAAAGCTGAGAAATTAAAGTGAAACAGAAGGAATTCAAACTGTGGAAAGAGGCAAAAACACAGAAGAGGTAATCATTTAGAAAATAAGAAAGAAATGGAAGTAGCAAGGTGAAAAATTAGTCAATTCATCAGTAGAAAAAGAGGCTGATTGAAGCTTTGAGAATTAAACAGACTTTAAGGCAACAGGATGTAATCCTTTGCAGCACTTCTGTGTTGTGTTCAGGTTTCTAAGCTGCAGGAGGCCTCTCATGAAATCATCCCAGCAGCTGAGGATTTTCTCTGTTGATTTGGAGCGAGAGCGTCCGCTGCTTTCACTCTAATTATCAAAGGCTGTGACAGTTTTCCGGCTGAATAACCGAAGTGCTGCTGCAGTTTCAGAACTCAGTCCAAATAAAATCAGCACAACAAGAACAAGAAAGCATTTCATTTAAAATAAATGTGATTCCACATTCAGTCATTCTGAGAATACCTGTCCGTCTTACGGGTTGAGCAGTCGTTGCATCACTGCCCAGAGGGTTGAAGTGACTCACGTGTTTTGCAGATTTTACCAGTTGCTCTTTGTTTCTCTGCTCACAGTTCACAAAGTCGGAGCTGTTAAAAATGACCAGCTGCTCGTTGTTTCCAATTCAACAAACACTGTGGTAAAAAAAACAAACTCTGCATCCTTTAAAAGAAATATGTTTAAGTACTAAGAGTGAGTCATTTTAATTGCTACTTTAGGATTGTATAGTTGCCAAATATTAACAGAGTGCATCTCAAGTCAGCCTCTTTAAAGGAAACCAACCACTTCTGGTTCCCATAGGAACCAGTCCTTATTGGGATCTGCAGACGGTTCTCACATAGACTCTGTTCTGGAGACGTCCCAACAGAGACTGAAGAAGTAAAACCTTCCTAAGCAGCTGGCATCTTCTACACTGACGTTATTCAGTCTGGTCTTTGTTCGTCCATCACTGAACAGGTCCAAAAGACGGGACAGGTCCAAAATGCAGCAACCACTCAGGTCTGCAGAGAGGATCATCAGGCCTGACCTTCTCTCCATCACAGGACTTGTACAGGTCAAGGGTCAGGAAAAGGGAAGCATCTCTGCAGACCCCACACATCCTGGACACAAACTATTTAAACTTTTATCTTGAGCCTGGGATGGGAGGCTGCATCTACATGACTGTCAGTTTATGAGTGGAGTTGATTGTGGAGTTAGTCAATGGAAATGCAGCTGGTGTTCATGTGAAATGCTGTAGTTTCTCAGTAGCAATCTACTAACCCCATTCCCTAGTAATATGAGAGGGTTAACCTGATATTGGTCACCAATTTCACCTGTAGAATCACTTCTCCAGTGAGCGACAAAGCGACACAAAAACATCTTTGTATTTTTACTGATCACTGTGAGAGAGTCAGGATCTGGAATATAGAGTGTTTTTTCTTTCTTTTTCATTTTTCTTATTTGTACAATTTAATGATTTTAGAAATCCTATGAACTACTTCCTCCTCATCACTGGACACTGTGCCAGGACTAAATAATAGTATTTAAATGAAACCTTGAAGAACTCTACTTCTCTCACTCTCACACCAATGTGTCTGTGTGCTCATTTCAGAGGTGTTCGCTTCTCACCAACTGAGTCAACTGCAAAAATCTCTGAGCAAAACTTTTTTTTTTCTTTGCTTATTTGCATGGATAACGTGAGTTGCTTGGTGAGATTCTTTGTGTTGCAGCCAGACCGGTGACAGAGCACTATGCAGGACCAAAGGCATTCCAGAAAATGACTTGGAGCGACGCCAGCCAGGTGTGGGGATGGTTAGGTTGGCAGGACGCCAGCGCGCTCTGAGGCAGCATCAACCGAGTCGCAGTTGCTATGTGGGGTTTGTGCGCACTGGATTTCACACCAAAACCTAAGATTGTGAGAAAACTCACCACCTGCACGAGTCGCTATTGCTGGCAGTGCGACTGTGACCCACTGCTGAAAAGCATATGCAATGCCACCATTCTGGGTAAACACCGTCTTCCCTTTGTCAAAGCCGGAGGGCAATCCTGTCGACAGCAAAGGACAGGGTCAGGTCTCCTCTGTGCAGGCCGGCCTGCGAAGGCAGCTGAACCACATTGCTACAACATCACTGTGACCAGACAGAACCATAATATCTGAGGCAGCAAAACAGCTGATTGTGCTCAAACTGACTGTGCACTGAGACGAGCGGATGGAAGAGAGAAATGAGAGAAAATGAGCAACGTGCCACCTGCAGGTCTGCAAATCAGGTCAGTAGAAACACAGAGTTAGCTCCAAAGGTAACATATTCTTATAGCAACAAGATGGACCAATGACTTGATGATTTTGCTGTAACTACACAGCATTTGTAGCAAACAGATGCTAAACAAACACAGTGTTGAAAAAAAAATGCACGATCTGACCAACACAAACCGATACAATTATATATACAGCCGTACGTTTTTGAAAAGCAGAAGTGCAACATCCCGCACAACCAACAAAAATGCAGCAAGTGGTGTCTGGATGGTAAGGCACTAACAAAACACTTGCCTTTTCCAACAGCCATTGTATAGGACATACAGCAATAAAACCAGCTGACCAAATGAGCTGGAGCTCATTTTCGGTTGCTAGGTGACGTTGTAGGCTTTGCAGGTGTTGCTAGGTGATCGGCACTGCATGCTTATTTGTGACTTTACATCCCAGAGGTTTTTGAAAGAAGTTATTTTCCAGATACTAAAACTAAATTCTGAATTCTTGAATTCTTTTAGATTAGGGCAGGTTGTGTTGATTTTTGAGGTTTTTTTCTAACCTGCTTAATGTTGATGAACAGTTTATATTTAAGTGATTTTACAGCTAAGGCTTGAGTTGGTCCAGTTAAAATGAATCAAAAACTTGGTAGTTTATGTTTAAGTTATAATGTAATAAGGTTTTTATAGAAGATGAGGTTGATTTGGACACCTTCTATAAAATGAAGATCTAATTTGAAAGCTTCTTTTTGCATGAACTCTTTTAGCTTTGATATTACAATATGTTTGATGATCTGAAATCATTAAGTGTGACAGAAACAGAACATATCTGCAAGGTAACAGTCTGTGCACCTCATGACATGTAAATGGCTTCTTTCCGTCAAGCTGCTTATTGCAGAGTTAGAATATTTAAAAACTCATTTTCATGGATTCTGTTTAAATGAATTTTGCCATTTTGGGAAACAGAACATTTCAGAAGTGAAAAGCAGCAGGTTAGACATTTAATGAAAATCCATCATTCATTTCTTGTTCCTACTTTAGCAGTAAACACCTTGCGATGAAAAACTCCTCACGGAGGGTTTTAATGAAAAGATGAGTGGTTCTAATTAAACAACTCCTCCGTTCTGTTAGTTTGTCTTCTCTGTTTGTTCCACGGAGAAAGTTGGCAGGGAGAAAAAAAAAGTCAATTAAATCTGTGGTTAATCGAAGCCAACATGTGTCCTCTGATGTCACAGTGCGGCATTTTAATCCTCGTCAGTGATCCACAGCTAATGAATCACACTTCTGCACTTGTCTTCAGAAGTGACAGTAACTGCCAGCTCAATCTCCTGCCAGCACTTCTAAAACCTCCCAGGATGTTGCTTTCCTTCTTAACCAGTCACCCTGATTCTCGCTTTCCTTTCCTTGCATCCCCACTTCTTTTCATCCCAAATTTCCCCTCCAGTTCGCCCTACATTTCACGGCGCGTGGAGATGATTCGAGGTGGAACTGTGGTGTGGTATTTAGTGCGTTGCCTGGCAGGAGGGCGTTTTCGTGTTCTCCCTGAACATACCAGGGTTTCCTCCACTCACTCCAAAGGTTAATTGGTGAGTCTCCATTGGCCGGGAGGGTGAGCCCGCACGCCGGTCTGTCTCGCGGCGATAGCCTCGTGGATCAGGGAAGGTTTGCCTTCTGGAAAGTCGAGGCACGCTCTAATCCTGCAGCAAGTTAAAGGGAGATTACAATACTTCTCTAAATGTTGACCAATTAGGATAACAGCTGAACACGCTCAGGCATGTTAATTACAATGAACTTTGGGAGTAAGTAAACAGGACTAGAGCCAGTAATTAGTTCAGCTAATTGGTTGAATAAGTTATGTCATGATTAGCTTAAATAGTCTTGAAGCAGTTTTTAGAGCATGTGTAGCATAAACAAGTAAGTTTGTGTTTTTATGTACCGAGTGTCAAGCTGTAGTATATTTTCATAAAATGAGTAAATTATCATGAGGATTCCACACAAACATGGAGAATCAAATGGCATAAAAGGCATAAAAATATATATTCAATGACTTTATGGCGGTTTAATAATAAACCAGAAGAAGTAATTCTACCACCTGAGTTATGGATGAATGCAGTCGAAACAGATTGATCCAAAATATTGATAATATTGATACCAAGTCAGTGAGTGTCAGTATCGGATCAAATTTTAGGTTTTTCATTTTATTAGTAAGATCAATCCGTTACTTTCAGAGTCCCTCTTAAAATGTATTCTGTATTTGTATTGTTTCTCAACTCTGTCTAGAAAAAGATGTCTGTTTGTCTAGATTTTGACAAATAGACAAAAGCCAACCCCTCCTTTAAATGCATCTGCAACGATGCAAAAGAAAAAACGAGATTTGCTTCCATCCTAATAGGTTTGATTTGAGTTAAATTTCTCAGTCGAGCACATGCAGCTGATGAACAGGTCATTCCGGCGGAGTCTATGAGATAAACAAATATAATATTCTCTTTTTTTATGATGTCAGGCCAGCCTCTCCTCCCTAGTATTTACTTTAAGGTTTTTTCTCTTATTATCTGATAGTGATGGGGTTATAATTACAGGCCCTTAGAACTCACATCAGAGAGAAGTCTGCTGTTTGATCAGGACTGCTACAGTGCTTTAGTGCAAACTGAATAATAAGGTTACCATTAATAATAAGGATTGAATCTATTTTTAAAAGTTTCTGTATATGAAGGCATCATGCAGGGTTGGGCATGATGCATAAGTATTAAATCCTAACATAGCAGATACAATTTACTGGTATACCTAAAAAAGTGACATTGTTTTGACACTCATTTCAGAAATTAAAACTATTAAAATTAAAACTCATATAGACATAGAATGAAAAATTTTAAAGCCTCATTTGTAATTTTTATTTATTAATTTTTTTACAGAAAGTGAAATTCCATAATTCGGTGGATTATGGCT